>OZ026848.1:781033-1322453 GCA_964023205.1 Lutraria lutraria
ACACTATATTAATGAACTACCTTATGCAGTTATATCTTGAGTTGACAGTGCCTTTAGTTCAATACTTCTCTCTATTTGCAATACGTATTGCAATATGTGTCGACTGTACCAAATAAACACATGCAGTACCCCTGTGTGTGCTTTCAATTATTGAACCGCAAACGATTAACGATTTTAATTGGCTATCAAAACTAAATGGGATACATCAATTAATTGGAATGTGTCGATTACATGAAATGGTAATGATTTGAGATTTTATTGTAACATTTAATTTCTCGCTTAAAAATCCACAGCGGGTGTCATTTTTTAATATTAAGAAGGTCGCTTTATTTAAGAATGGATTTTAAAGCGGAAATGTTTATATAGGCAACCATGCCTCAGAATTTTTATTCTTGTTTTGGTTTTTCATTTATGGCGTATTACGTAGTTATCAGCGGGGTACAGCCTACGGAATTGCTTTAAAGTCAAATTTGAATTAGATAAACGAAGGGCGTTATCAAAAACTGCATCTGAGGTTCCCTGCATTATACATGTACTTCTATAGTTATTCTAATGCTAATTGTTGTAATGTATTCTAATTTACATGCAAAGAGTAGGCGTCGTTGTTCTAGAATAGAGCGATACTGGTTTATAGAAGACCAACTAAATATAATATTTGTTTCAAATCACTTGCAATGGACTTAAATTTTCCCAGTGAGTTTATTCAAGTATATAATCATGGTTTAAGTTTTTCAATCTATAATTGGTGAAAATTGATAACAACAGTCAGCCAGTCACGATACCTTAAGGTTTAATAGATTGAACCGTGTTCTAATTTAAAGATAAAAAATATTCATATCTTTCATCAGATATCAGTCCTTTAAGTTAAACTGTGAGAAAGTAGGGACGTAAATGATATACTTCTTTGTGCATGTACGTATTTGAAAACTCTATCTCTTGCTTACACATTTAATTCAAAATTAAACTTTCTTAATACCACAATGGAAATACCTTGAGAATAATAATTAGTCTTAGTACAAATCTTAGCTATCTTTTTTCAACTAGTCTATATGTATTTATTGCTAGTTTCTTGATATTTCGTGTTTTTTTTAAATAAATTTATGTATAAATATTATGTCCTTTTTCATTAATAATCTTTCTAAATTTGTATAAATTGTACTATGATATGTATACATATTTCACGTCATGTACCGCTATCCGAAGAAGAAAATGTAACTACATTGTATGTTTGTTTCATCCTTCAAAATTAGGGTATGCATTGCAAGATACAGATTAAGGTTATCTTTAACACAAAGCCATGCATTCATATTTAGGTAAATACTCGTATATGTTACAAGCAGAAAAATGCCCCGATTCATTTTTGGAAGGTGATTTATCACAGTCACTCCAATATTATCATCAGGTAGAGACCGTCCTGGACCTTGAACTGTTACAGTACGTGTGTACAATAGATCTATACTCAACAAAAAAAGAAACTTTACACATTTTAGTTAATATTTCCATTGATATGCAGTGGACTACATCCGACACAGTTGGTTCAAGAAATTAACAGTTTATGCAAACAGTTGACCAAAAATGCAACAGTAAATATGGTCTTATTTTAATTCAAAGGGAGGTTATTTGAAATATATCAATGTTTGACTCAAACTGCATTAATCAGGGTTAGACATTTTCAGTATCAAACTTGTTTTTCTTTACAACGATACGTGTATTGATGTTTACAGCATTAAAACATGTCAACAGCCCATGAACGGATAGTTTGAATACCAAATAATGCAGTTTTAAAAATATCAGTTATTCCCCTTTCCGTTCAGTAATTCTGAGTTGTTTTCCCTGAAATTCTTCAACGGGATTGACAGTTAAAATGTCACGATGTCTGTCCTTGGTTATTTCTTTAATGAGCATTGAAATATCAATACTTGAATAATGTAAAGTTTCTTTTTTTTTGCGGAGTATAAATTTGTTTCGAGCTCTAATGGATACTAAGCTAAAATCGCCATATCACCAGCCAAGAAAATAGTAATGAAAATAACATAATTCATCTGACTATTGCGAACAAAGTTCAAAGTGATCAGAATGCAGATTTTTTACCCGTCATGTGTGATGTCGCATAGTGTATAGTTTAGTTATTAATAATGAAGTCCAAAATGCGATTCAGATTTTTTACCCATTATGTGTGATGTCGCATAGTGTATAGTTTAGTTATTAATAATGAAGTCCAAAATGCGATTCAGAATGATTATCCCGCTATCACGATCATTAGGTGCAGGAGATAGCCCTGTCGGATAAACTTATCTATCTCCAGTCAGTGCGTCACGTGATAGAAAATACATGGTTGGTGCGGAGATGGAGAATGTTTATCCGGTGAGTGAGAAAGCGTATCTTGGCGAGCTTTAGCAACCATGTATTCAAATTATCCTACTAGTCTCATTAAGTATGGTACAACACTACATTTTACTGATAGCGGGATAAATAGAGAATACATGGTTTGTGCAGGATAAATCAAATACATGGTTGGTATCAGAGAAGGAGAATGCTTATCGGTTCGCTGCGAAAGCGAATCTTAGCTCGCTAAAGCTCGCCAAGATACGATTTCTCACTCACCGGATAAACCTTCTCCATCTCCGGCACAAACCATGTATTCTCTATTTACCCGTCAGGTGTGATGTCACATAATGCGTTTTATTTTCACAAGGATTTATTACAGTGTATGCAATTGTAACCTTGGTAAGTTTCATAAAACAACTGATTCGCGGACTTCATTCCATATCATAGTACGCGACTCCAAAAAATATTTAATGTAGTAGACCTTAGATAACTGAACTTTTCTGCTGTAACTGCTCCATGCTACACAAAAATGTGAATATTACAAAAAGGTATTGCACAATTCGAGGTTCAACGCAACAGTGTCGTAACTTATATTGAAATAAGAACAACTTACGACAGTGTTGCGCTGAGCCCTCGAATTGTCATTATTTCTTTGAAAGTTACCACGAAAACTATAATAATGAAATTTTTGGTCAGAGTTGTTGCCCTTGTTGAAAAATAGAAAAACATTCATTTCTTTTGATATTGCATGGTGTGCTAATTTTTTCACTATCAAATTTATTTGATACTGTGCTATTGCGTCCTTTTACCATGGGTTTTCATTGTAATTGATCTTTTTCTTTCTTTATATCTATAAAAATGGGTTACACCCATGCAAATTTAAAGGGAAGATAACTCAGAGGAATATCAATGTTTTATTAGTATCTTATATCTTAAATGAAAATAAAATAAAAATATTTTTTTGTATTGCGAACTGCGTTCCAGGATGCGCTTAACGCGGATCGCGAGTAGTAAGCGGTTTGCGATTCAATTTTTTCCTAGAATGCAAAAATAAGAATGTGAAAAAATAGTAAAAAAAAGGAAGAACATTTTTATGTGAACAGCGTTCACGATTCGGAAATAGCGAAATCGCTTCCTGCAGATTTTTATTAATCGCAGACTGCAATTCACGACGAAGTACAGTATGTTCCATTCTGCGGTTCGTGACTAAACAATTGAATCACGAACTGCGTTCCAACATTTTACAATGTTGAAAAAATGCCCACGTTATAATGTAACCTATTTTGTGACAGCTATGGAATTAAATGTTTAATGGTCTTAAGCATTTATCATGATAGTAATTCGAAAGTTACATCAGTTACGCAACTGGAAATCTTTACGGATCTCATATTCGCATAACAAACGTAACAGTTAATTATTTCAATTTCAGACAACATCGAAGTGAGGGATAGTCATTCTTCGACAAACAACGATTACTCTGATTAAAATTTAATCATGCTCGTAGCACCTGGTAGTGTCTTTTTTGCGGTTGTTATTTTGTCAACAACAACTGCTCTTACTGACCGACAAGTTGTTACTGTGGAAACAAATGTTGGAACTATCAATGGTTATGTGAAAGAGACAACATTTTTAGATAAAACTGCCGCAATTGATCGTTTTCAAGGAATACCTTTTGCCGAGGCTCCCATCGGTGAACTACGATTTCAGAAACCTTTACCTAAAGCTCCTTTCAGTGAGCCACTTGATGCATTCGCTCATGGAAATATGTGTATGCAGATGTCGCATTTTGCAGAATTGATAAAGGGCTTCAAAGGTTCGTATGCAGAAGACTGTTTATATCTCAACATTTACGCTCCACATTCAAGACATAGTAACCAAGAAAGTCTTCCTGTAATGGTTTGGATATACGGAGGAGGTTTCAACTTTGGATTTTCTGATATTTACTTCGGTGATAATATTGCTGCACATGGAAACGTGATCGTGGTCACCCTGAATTACCGCTTGTCATTGTGGGGATTTCTTAGTACAGGAAATGAAAACGCTCCTGGAAACGCAGGGTTATGGGATCAACATGTGGCTATAAAATGGGTTCATGACAATATAGCAGCATTTGGTGGTGATAATCAGAGAATAACCCTATTCGGGGAATCAGCTGGGTCCGCTAGTGTTGTGTATCAAGCCTTATATCCCGGTAATAAAGGATTGTTTCACCGTGTAATAGGACAGAGTGGCAGCGTTGGATCATACTGGGCAAGCAATAAAAATGTTCCAAAGGTCACACAGCGTCTAGGTACCCTGACTGACTGCGCTAATGGTGATTCAAAGGCATTGGTAGCGTGTCTTCGGGGAGTTTCGAATGATATATTTGTTGAACTTGTCTCAAATTTAACATCTGGTTTCTTTGATTTACCTTTCCCATTTTCTCCCATTGAGGATGGTGACTTTATCACATATGACCCAAGGTCCACGTTTAATGACGCTTTCGGATCAAACGATTTATCTCCAGAAAGTCTGGACATGTTTCAGAGTGTGGATATAATGACTGGTGTTAACTCTGGGGAAGGAAGTATCGGAATGTCTAAATTGTTTGGAATTGAAAATAATGAAGTGTTCCTGCCGAGTAGGGAAGAATTTGATCAAAAGTTCACTACATTGTTAGTTAGTAAAGTGTACCCCGACAGTAATATTCAACTATTAAGCGATTTTGTTGTAGCTGAGTATACTAACTGGGAGAACCCTGATGAACCGACTAATATCAGGCAAGAATATGTTAACATGCAGGGTGACGCGGCATTCCTTGACTCTTTGTATGAAACTGTGAATAAGCACGCACAAGTGTCATCTGTTTCTAGCACTTATATGTACATGTTCGACGAACAAGTTACTACTCCATTATTGAACAATACATGTATATCCTGGTTTAGAGGTTTGGAACATGCTGGTGAAATACCTTTTGTATTTGGATACAAGTCATTCACTGACGAAGAGGATGTAGGAGTTCTTTGGGAGAAACTTTTAGCTAAAGATGTAATGACATTATGGACAAACTTCGCAAAAACAGGGTAAGTAAATTATGATCAATGAGTACTAGTAATATAGTGTACACTAATATCGGATCATACGTAATATCATTATCTCTCGACTGTGGGACTATTTCTGTGAAATATTTGTGTTATTGTGTTAAAACGATTTAGATGTTCTTTCAGAAACCCGAATGCGCCAGTAAGCCTTGATCTCGACTGGTTACCTTACACAAAGAAACACCAACATTACCTCCAGATATCACGTGACATGACGTCAAGAAACGTGAAACAACGTTGGAACACACGTAGAGCACATTTATGGACAGATATTTTGCCAAAGACGGCTAGAAATGATGCTTGTGCCAAAAATGGTGAGACAAGTGATAATGAAGAGAATGGAACCTGTGAAAAAGATGGTGGATGTTCTCCATAGGTGTATAAACATGCTTTAACGTTGGTGAATGGAGGGTGAATGAGTTTTCCTCAACATAGATGGATGTATTTACTTGCCATGGTAAGAGGATATTATTGTCATCAGTGACATAACGTTTCATAATTTTAATATGTGTATTTAGCTATATGTTTACAACTTCACATGCAACATTCAAGACAGTAAAAGGATCTCACACAGATCCTTTTTGACAGTCCATTTTGTTTGACTATCCAAACAAATGTGTCATGAATTTATAATACTATGCGAAAATTAATTTGAATTTGCTGTAAACAGAAAAAAATGAAGTCTTTGATTTTTAACTGGTATTAATTTTGTTTGAACAAATTTCAACCCAACAACAAGGTCTGTTTTATGCCAGACAGATCAACAACAATATACCCCGATCTATTGATACAGTGACATAAGTCTTAGAATAGATGTATACATGTTAATGTGTCCTGTAAAAAACATACCACAAACAAGCATATGAAATGTATCAAGTTATCTATTTGAATATCACATTCTCTCAATACATTAAAACAATTTCATAACATTGTACAAATTCACATATTCAATTATATAACATAATATATACATAAGCCAAACAGTACCATTCAGTGGTGTACACTAACAGTAAATTGTGAAGTTGAAAACTTGAAGCTAAGACAGCCATAAAAGAACATCTGAGCACAGAACAATATCACTTTTTGACAACAAAACAATGACAATAGACTCACAAATCACACAGACACAAAATTTAAGTTGACATCACAGCTCATCATCTTATTAACAATTGGTTTTAAATGTACTCATAAATATCACAGCATTTTTCTGTATTTGCATGAAACAGGACTTTGTAGAACAAAGCAAAATTTATTCATACTACTGACTATAGCAATTAAGACATAAATATAATTAGTTAGACAATGAAATCATACTTTATTCTCCAGAGTTTAATTGAAACATTGGGAAAAAGGTGAAAATGTTGTGATAAAAAACATAAGTATTCAATAGTTTGACCAATCAGACAACCAACTGATTAAACAGCAAAATAAACACAAGCTGTAACTGTTCCTTAATCTTCCAACACAGATGTACACAGGAAACTATCATACTTTTAAGAATTTGTATAGAGTTGTCTCCCACAGTGTTTATTATCATAAGGGGAAAACCATAGACTTGTTATCAACCAGTATTCAACATTATGATTAAACAAAATAAATCATTGATACACAAAATGTTCTTCACTGCACTGATGAATACTATATGTAAATTTTATAACAATGGAAAGTAAGCGACAGACCTTCATGATATTTCAAATGTTTCTGGTAATAAGGCTTCTGAAATGAGAAAAAAAGAACTGTAAAAGCAGTGAAAAAGCTTTTTAAGTTACTTTAAACATAAACTATGGTCATTTTGTGTTTGCAACATCTATTTAAGTTTATTTTTTAGCAAGATCATCCACTCCAGGAAAGCTCTATCAACATATAACATCCAAATGAATACATAAATCCGAGTAATACAGACAGGAGCTGATAGTATATTCTTACATTTATCCATATCAATAAGCTGAAGTACAAAGATTAAATTCATATTAATAGAGATTAAACATCACAAATTCTTGTTAATTAAACTATGTAACACATTATAGGTAGATGTCTTTCTTACTGTAAAAGTTTTATTTGTTTTTCTTCACTTTGCTTCTATCCTTTCTGGTACCAGTGTTGGGGTCATAATCAGACAAGGGTCCACCAGTCAGTTCCAAAGGGGTACTGTTAACAAGAACTTTTTTGTTGCTGAATGTCTGTAAATGAAAATAAATGTATCACAGGAGGTGTAAAGAATGAATTAACTTTAGTAAGTTATCTATAATGTTATATTCAGTTAGAAATCATTCATTTATTCATGTACTTCATTCATTATTTGTCCATCTATTCATCCCAAAAAGAGTTAAATTTTGAGAAACGTCAAGGATGTATAAATGAGATAATAAACTTTGCAAAACATTATATTATTTACTTAAATTGTAACAATGCCCAATTTCTGACCCTCAGTCAAGGTCTGATACAGTTGAATCATTGGGCTCATTTAGGGCCCAGTTTGTTCCAGGAGGCGGTCTTCCAAAAAAATAGATGTTACACCCTAGTTTTATTAATTATATAACAGATAAGAGAAAACAAAAAGAGCACTTACAGTAGTCTTCAAGTTAGGCATTTCTGTATTATGGAAGAAATCCCTAAAATAGATGTATAATCAATGCAGTTTATATGAATAAATACAAATACTAGTATTGACATGTGATAATGTTAGATAACATGTTATTTCGTTCAGATGATTACTGCTATGCAGTTATACAAATATTATTTATTACTGACTGAAATGAAGGAATATACATCGAAATTTGTTAACACAAACTAAAGTGAGTCTTACATGTTACTGTAGTTAAGAAGACAATTTTTTCCAACAAAAATTAACTTACGATTTTTTGTATTCATTAGGAATTCTTGATGCTTCAACAGAGTATTCCTGTCTCTCTTTAGCAGCCTGAAGTGTAACAAAGAATTGTAAATGTCCAGATGATGGATAACAATCAAAATAATACAATAATTCATTATATCATATTAGTTCTCACACAAACAAAACACATTACATGTATGTCTAGAGTTCCCATCATGTATGTATAATTACAAAACAAAAAGTATTTCCAGATAAGATAGATGTTGTAATCTTTTTTAATGTATACAGAAATAACCATCTCTGGATATGAAGATTTATAACATTATTTCTGAGTATAAATGTTCAACATATTTAAATGATTTTGATATCTCTGTAACAACAAATAAATGTATAATAGTTCAATGAACAATAATTACCTTTAATAGTTCATAGTTGGATGTTCTTGCTACAAAGTCAGAGAAGTCGTTCAGTTGTTTCTCTTTTTGTCTGTAATTTTCTCTGATCTGCAAAAGTGATTCAAAGATATAAACATATATGGAATGTTCTATTTGACAGAAAAAAATAATTTGATGCTTAAAATATCGTCAAACAAATACATACATGCACTGTGTACTAGTGGTCCACAATTCAATGTACAGTGCAACCTTTGTGGAGCAACACCCTGTGGGAGCTGCAAATATTGACCGTTGTGTAGAGGTTGTTGCTCTACAGAGGTTGAATTTATAGTAAATATCAGTTTAAGGAAATTTTGAAAGTGTTGATATAGAGAGGTTGTTGCTCTACAGAGGGCCTCTTTGTTAATACAGGTTTTACTGTATGCCAATAACAACAGTAAAAGGTCACATAATTATGAATTGTGCTTAAAATGAATTACAAAATACTCTTTAAGAAATGCAAAACTGCTGCAATAAATATATCTATCATAGCATTGTTTAATAATTCAAAGAATAAATAAACATTGTGATATTTATAGGAAAGGAACATGTCTGAACTGCCTGACATAAAGCAGACAAAATCATGCAAAGTATATACCTCAGCGTAGAATTCTTGTTCATTCAACATGTCTTGACTCTGCTGTGCCTCCAACAGTTCTAATTGAGTTCCAGCAACAATTTCAGCTCTATTCTCAATAGCACGAGAGATTGCTTCCACAGCTTCCATATCTGGTGTTGTAGGTCGTACCTGCTCCTGATCAAGTTCTGACAGAATTTCAGTCCATACTTCACCCATCTGAAATCATATTTTCAGATGAATGTATAAAATAAGAAGTGACCGAAGAACATGAATGCCCCTGCTGAGAGCTTAGTCAAAAAGGGGTCATAACTCCAGAAAAAATGTTTGGATTTTAACAGAAGTCTAACTAGACGCATGTTTTATTATTATACACCATCATATGAAATATGAAACCAATCCTTGAAATATTTCTTTAGTTAACACTTGAAAACCAAAATTTGAACAGACACACAGACGGATAGACAGGAATAACATTTTATGTCATTCTGCCATTTCGAATGGCAGGGACAGAAAGATTGAAATGTGTTAGTATTAGATTGAGCGAATAAAGAACATATAATATTGCATTACACTTTGAGCCACTACACAAACATGCTAGGGAATTCAGAATAAAACATACAAATTCATCAATAATACTTTTACTAGAGAACTAATACTAGTATAATAAAGATTATCGTATCACAATGAAACATTTAAAAGTACATTTATCTCAAAATCTCACCTTGAAGTCAAGATATTTCTCAATAACGGTCAGTGTAATATGATCTTCAACTGTGAGTCCAGGAAGGTCTGTGAATCCTACAAATGATTATGAATGTATGCATAGAGTCCTTTCACACAATAATACATCAAATATGAAGTACATGTATAAGTAAAGATCAGCATTAGCAGTTAAATTCATTAATTAATCCAAGAGCAATATTGCATGGCACTCCATGCATCATTCAGAATTAAGTAACAAGATTTAACGATTTATACATGAATCAATGAATAATTGATGATCATAAAATTAAGTACAAACTATGATAAACAGAGTAAAAAAGGTTTTCCAAGCATACATTGAACAGATGTCAAGTCTAAGCCATGAATTCATGATATCTATTAAGGTAAACAAACAGCCCATTGAATACACAAGACAAAGTATCATACAATATACAACAGATATTTACCTATCTTACAGTACAGAGAGTATATTTTAGCTCTCATATTCTCAGAAACATCAGCGATAGCTTGTGACATGCAATTAGCAGGTAGTGGAATAACACCTTGGCTTTCCTGAAGTTTCCCCATTAATGGCTGTTTAACATCTGAAAAAAGATCAGAAATTAACAATTACCAGAAATAAGGTAATGTCCATTACATAAACTTGTATTCAAGTTCCCTAAATGAAAATTGAGATCATAAAGGACTTACTGTACAAAATGATTTCTCAAGAACAAAATTAAATAAATCTAACTGAACAGAAGTAAAACTATTCCGTTTTCAAACAAGTAGCAAACACATAATATATAGTACAATTCACTGCATACATTATAACATAGGCATTCGTTTACTGATTCAGGGGACAATAGGACAATCTGTAAGGGTCTGTCCACACACTTAACATAAATACTGTTCATAAAAAGGCATTTAACACTATACATATCAAAGTGACATAAATCTACATACCAGCTATGGCTCCCTGTGAATCTCGTTTCACACCAATATCTCTCTCCTCATTCCTCCAGATTTCACAGAATAGATGTGCAGCTGAAGTATTGTCCAGTCCTCGCCATGTTAATACATGATGAACAGTTTTAGGATTCTCACAAAGATCCAACAAGCAGCCTAAAATCAGGTTGTCAGTACCCTTGGGACATTGCTAGAAATAAAAATAATCATTCATACTTTGTAAATCAATTTTTACTTCACCAATTCCATAATACTGATATGGTACAGTCAGTCTTTGAATTTATTTTTTGTGACAGGTTGCCTGACCATATACTTTAAGAAGGAAACTCTCTAATGCTAGGTTGCCCCCCCCCCCCCCCAATAAAAAGACTTAAAGAAGGAAAAGATCCTTTTGGGCAGGGGGCAACCCTCTAATCCAAAGACTGTACAGTTTGAGAAAATAATTTAATACAAAGGTCAAAAAAGTACAATGGGTTAAGTTGCTTGTAATGTTTTCATGTGTCCAGTTTCATCCAAAATAAAGTGATTTTAAATTCTATCTTACCTCCAACAGATCTATCAACAAGAAGACGCCTTCCTTCTCCAAGAAATAATCCTCAGTTGAATAACACCCAACAACAGCACACCTAAAATATAATGTATTATATCAATATTAATTCATAGATGAAGTATTTGATGTGTCTATATTCAGATAACAGCATAAAAAGCTTACAGTCTATAAATTTTATGATGAATACTATCACAAAAAGACTTCTCTGTAAGTTAGCAGACTTGGTCAGTTGCAATCACACATTCAGCTGTTAATCAATGAAATAATATTCCCAACATTAACTAAAACAAGTTCAACCCTGCACAGAATTATGTCCTATTTCCATATCTAGACAGCTGATATCCATGCAATTTGAAGAAAATACTAAGATAATTAAAGGCTACAAGCATAGAATTTGATTTTAGATCTGTTGATTTCCATCTGTACCACATACGTACCAAACACAGTCTATAGCAGTAAGAAGTAATCTATGATGACCCAGTCCACTGTTATTCAGTTTGGGATTAGTTTTCAAATAATGTACACAAACATTCACTCCAACTTCACCGAATAATTCCTGAAATAAACCAATACAATTTACAGCTAAAGATCACTTCTATAGAGGAATTGGTACCCAGTAACTAATCATTAAAACAATGGAGGGAGCAATAACCAATACCAGTACAGTAAATAAATTACAAGTGCAGTAGACAATATATCGGTTTATCACATACCCATGCCGTTTTGGCCTGCCGTAAAAACGATATGGCACGGCCATGCATATAATAGGTAAATGAGCTGATTTCACATGAATTTATTCCTACGCTGTTTGTCAACAAAAATACAACTTCACAGGAGTAATGTTGAATTAATTTTAACAATTTGAGTAAGCACAGATACTGTTTATATTGTTAGATATGTTCACACATTTATCATTTATAATGTTTCATAATGTTACTATTTTTTTACTTCTGATTAAAAAGCCTTACAACGCATGTTTCATTCTTTTGTTATTAGTATCAATGTCAAACAGGAATGTTTGTTTTCACCGTATCTTTAGGGTATGTGCTAAAAAGAATATCAAATGAGTGTAGATTCGGTCTTGAATTTATTGAATGAGTTGAATAAAACAGTATGAAGCAAGCCTCAGGCGAGCTTCATATTGTTTTATTCTACAAGTTCATTAAATTCAATATACTGAATCAACACTCATTTGATATTCTTTTCAGCACATACTGTCTTAGAGAATGATCAAGCACACACTATAAATATATCACAGTCTACATCAAAAACATATTATATATAACATAGCATCGTTTAAAGTTAAAATATAGCCAGTCCTTGTTTGAGAGCAAAAAAGTATTATTCCATTGATTTTTGGTGTGATTTATTGCCAGTAATTATATTGTTAGATAACATCACATTTACAAAAGATTTCTTAGCAAAGACAATGTACAGTGTAAATATGTAAAAGTGTCTACACACAGGTACATTGGCAAGTCTTACCTTCCTGTGGACATCTCCATCACAGAGACAAGACAATATCATCATCATATCTGACTGCATCTCTACATCGATTGAGTCATCATCTGTGTTACTATTTATGGCATTAGTCAAAATAGCTGCAATAATAAATAATATCAAATAATTTGTACATTGTACCATCAAGTTGTTCTCCCCAGGATAGCAAGGGCAAGAAGAACAATTAAACCAATATGAGACAATAATTCAAAAAATAAGATAAAAACAGTGAAATGCTAAGATCCACTTTACTGAAGTCTTTATAAAGTGTATTTATCAATTTTAATGATTAGAGTACAATGATGTCTGCTTCTTTAACAGATTGAACAATTTTAATACAACAAATGTCCTGGCAAGACAAACTAATGAGGTGGTGTACATCAACTTTCACAAGTTACTTTATTAAGCACATTCAAATAGTTTATGGCTAGAAGTACACTTACTGATGATCTGATTAATGGCTCCCTGATCAGCAAGATCTTGCAGAGCTAACTCATCACCAGTTGATACAACACTGCGTAATACACGTAAGCAGTAACGCATCTGAGCTCTCTTGTTGCCACGTCCACCAACACCATGTATACTGTTGCCATGGCCACCAAAATCCTCTTCAAAACAGAAAATAAAGGTAAAATCCATATGTAAATGAATATAAATTTCATCTACAAATATTTGGTGACATTAGCAAAAAAAATATGATACACAAAATTTGTTCTAGCTTCATACAGGATTAAAATTAGAGTATAAATGAGACCAGGTAATATCTAAGACTACCGTATGTCAGTGAGACTGTGTCCAGGGGATAACTTTTTATTGTTTGAAGTACCACATTCACTTGTAGGAACAAGACTCAGTAGTTATAAATGAAATGTAAGCATTATGTATCGATTGTGACTGCCTGAGAATTTAATAAATCTTTTCTTAAATTCTAAATAATTAGAGCTTAAGTTTGTACCTAATAACAGCTTGCTTCTTCAAAATTTCATAAAAAGATGCACACTTTAAGTAAAGGGTATTTTTAGAAAAATAGCAATGGCAATATTATTATAGCTTTCAAAACCTCTTAGTAATTTGTTGCCAAACAAAGCATACATGTAACATGAACATCAATAAAATATCAATGAACAAATGGGACACAAATTGAGGCTTCATAAGACGCCACTTTCAAATTAAGCCCAAAAGCCATGGCAACCAAATCTATTCTTAAATGTTTTTAGCATAAGATAAAGACATTGAAGTGTACATGGATTGTTTTAATCATGTAATACATTTTGTAATTTTGTTCAATATTTTATGTACTATCCAGTAGATGTATGATGCTTCAGAATTCACAAAAATAAAGACCGTTTGTGTAAGTTATACAGATAAATATATCTAGATAACTTGTAAATACTGACAAATATGGCAAAAATCTTAACAATCGTGCAGAACAAAAAAAAAAGAACAAAAAAGGATAAACCAATATACATATACTAGTATTTAGTTTTCCCAACATGCCTTCTATTATTTCATTTCTACTGACGGTTTGTAAAAATAAGGATGTTGTAATATAAGTGAGAGAAATTATATGCATGTACCAAAACAAGATCAATGTAGTAAGTTTTATGTTTGATAAATGGTCTAATGGTAAATTGCACAACAATGTAAACAAATAAAAATCAATGTAGTAAGTTTTATGTTTGAAAAATGGTCTAATGGTAAAATTGCACAACAATATAAACAAATAAAAATAAAACCAAATCCAATCCACCAAGTTATTGTAAGATAAAAAGTTGTACTATCAGCTATTAGAACATGCCAACAATACCTCATTACAACAGATATAAACTGGCTATTTTCTAATGTGATTGAAGTGAAAGCAAGTGAGAATTGTCCTGAAGCAGTAATTTTATACCTTACACATATTGACATAAACCGGTAATTTCAACAACTGTATCTACAAATATGTTGATGCTTGCCATTAAATTGCCATCGTCAGGTAAGTAATTTTGGAAAATATACTTTGAAAAGAAGGTATTTTTGGACAAATTATAATAAAAATAATTCTATGAAAATTTCATAAATGGATAAATTCAGGAACCATTTCTGGTTATATTATTATATTTCTATACTCATTTCAGCATTTATTTGTGAACAACTAACCTGTGAACAGGTGAATAGAGCAATAATTACTAGTATTATAAAGAGAACCACCTATTTATAATGGATTCACTAGGTTCATTCAAATTATGTGTAAAAATTCACTACATGTAGTAAAAATTACTAAAACCAAAAGATCTACATGCTGTGGAAAGTAATATGTTCGAATCACATTGCCAAGAAAACTGAAAGCTATGATGAACAGTTTGCAGTAAGACAACACCTAAATCATAGCATAAGCATAGTTTTACCCTTTTCACCATTTTGAAATGGATCAATGCTGAATACAGAGCTCATGCTCTGATAAAGATATGGAACTGAAAACAAATCAATAATTCACTAAAATATACTGATGAAGTTCTCCAAATCTTACATGTAAGTTAGCACTTAATTTATTTGTTTCTTCAAAACAACTGCTGACTTTCATTTACTTCTACCATTGAAATTTTAACAAAATAGTTGTGATAGCTAAAATCAATAATAATCACCAGCACAAATTGCATGAACTCAAATAAGGCAACCCTTTCTAGAAAGGAATATTACTGCAACAAATGTGTCCTTATTTTGCAGGTACATTACACAGGTAATACATAACTTATCTAGAGACATCATTTAAAGTTTGGAAGTCAAGACTTATCTACAATGACAATAACATCTCAATCATTTAAAAATACATCAGACGTGACGTTATAGCATTTCCCATAGGCTTATTATGAAAGTCTTTGATAAAATACACTTAATGAGATGTCAAATATATCTATACATAAACAAACTTTCATGCGGATACATATTTTAAATTACTTTATCATAAACAATAATTTAATCTGAGTTATGAGTAAAACAAAACACAGCAAAATACATACAAAGGTTACATTCATATTACACGAACATACAGTCTTAGTTTACTAAAGCAGCTTAAGATATGTATGTAATCATATAAGACAGCAAAATTCATACCTGGGCCAACACACCATTCAAGCAAGAGTAGCATTCTTGTACTACCCTGTACAGTCATGTAGTCGTCAAGCATTTTTGGGCACATAGCACACAAACAAGACATTGCTTGCAACTGAAGTTCCTCAAATTGAGCAGGTGTCCATTCTCGAGGACCAGACTGACTCTCATTCGCACGGACAAACGAAAACAGAGCCAGCATCAGATGACCTTCTGATAATATCTAAAAACAAAACCAGAGTGAATTAAACTTTCTAAGATTATATTTAATCAGGCACATTGCGGGTATAAGAATATTTAAAAAGTTGTACAGAATATTAAGATTTTCAAATCCTGATTATGTAACCACAGACAATCCATAGTTTATGCCTTCATCAAATTTATTTTCCATTTTGAGAAATCACAGGAATCTACCAATTTGCAAGGCATGGCAAGGTAATAACAACATGTGATGTTTACATCATGTCAAAGTCCTTTGATACAAGTAAAAAATCTACAAGTAATTATTTTATTTCATTATTTTCTCATAATTTCTGTATAGTAACTCTAATACTATGAATTGATTGTACATTTGTACTGTATGAATGACTTACTGGGAGGACTGTTGATTCTTTGCTCAATGTGACCATAATGTTAAACAACATTTTCTTCAATTCAAAGTCTTCATGATTCTGCATCAACTTCAAATGTTTCACCAATGCATTGTGGCTTTTAACTGAAACAAAAATTATTTAATTTACGTAATGAATTTGTTCAAACCTGTTTCCTGCAACTATTTTTTTATATAAACAAACATAATTATCTATGTACAGTCTGTGTTTTAAGGGAAGTATCCCATAAAATGTGGAATGATTGAAAAGTTCTTAATAATTATTATCTTCTTAACAATTCGATCACAACCATAGAAATAATTTAAACATTTATTTTTAAATATTATAAGTGTATAAAAAAATCAGTGTGTCTTATCAATGGCCAATAAACATCATAAAAAAGGGGTCTTAGAAATTAAAATCAACTATTATATCAAGTTTGTGTATCTGTAATTAAAACAAATTACCTTCCTGAAAAGTAGCAAACAAAACAAGTTGTTTGGCAAAGCCAGTCTCTACAAAAGGAGCATCTGGACATTTGGTGGCTATAATAGATGCTAAAACCAGTAAATCATTCCTTAATTGACGATCATAATGACTGTAGCCTTGAGTGAGTTGGTATATAAATGCATCTCTCAGTTGACTGGAAATAAAATAAAACCCGCATAATACATACTGTCATTATTTTTCATAATATCTTCTGAACTTAGCACTTTATTCAATCTGATACTTTATGAGAATTAATATAATACAACAGAACAACTGCATTCTGAATTTTTAGATGTGCACAGCTGTTTCATAATAATATACCATTTACAATGTTTAAAAAAACACCTAAAATAACCTAGTAACTTCAGAGAAATAAACAGCCTTCTAAACCATAAGATTTGTACCTTCTATTCATCATACCTTATACAAGTAAGATTGTTAAGTTGAGATGCTAGTGTCGCATTATCACCATTTTGCAACAGATTCCACAAAATTTCTGATGATCGAAACAACAATTGTCCTGTTGCATCAGGGTCCATCAACCTTGAACATAATCTGTGGGCAGCATCAGCTCTCAACATCGCTTCACATATCTTAGCTAAAAATGGTAAAAAGACATACATACAGAAATGTTTCCCTTACATACACAAAAAAACTCATACATACACAAACAACTAGAACCCATATTCTCAAATGGAATTATTTTAGGAGAAATTGCTTCTAGATGTAGTGTATAATAAACGTATATACTGGTAAGATATAAAGAGCAAGACTATAAACATAATTAAATTTTCTAAATTCATCTTCACTTCACAACACCAGACAGGCCAGTCAAGCTATGCCATATTGTAGTTCAAGTTAACCACTCAACAAAAACAAGAAGATTCTCACTAAGCTATGGGAGTTAACATTCAGTGACTGAAAAAACAGAATGTGACTTATTTCTCAAACTTGACATCTAATTAGAAGTATAATGTAGAAATCTATGATTATGTGGCATTTATTAAATGTAAATATTCAAGAGTTTTGTTCTTGCCTGAATACACTTTCACCTTTCTAAAGCTTCATAAATCATAATTTTGTTTCAAGGACTTAAGATGGTTCATTGTCTTAATAGATTGTTTGTTCATTTATATACTCACATGACTGTTTTGAGAATGTCTGTAGAACATTTAATACACCCAATCTCACAGGAACTTCATTTTCTAGAAGAGCTAAAGATTTTACAAGAGTCTCGGCAATATCACTGTTCTCAACAACTTTCTGATTGTATTTTAGATTTGTTGCTTTATGGTCTGAAATTAAGATAGTTTGCTAAAATACATATATAGTAAACTAACCTTATAAAATTTTAATATAAGAGTAAAATGCTGACACTTTATGTTGTTATTTATCATTTGATGAAATGTGGGCTGACGGGCTGTAGTTCAGCTAAGCATGAACTAAATATAATGTTTTTATATTTTCTTATCAAGGCATTGGTAGCACTAAGTGCATACATAATCTTAACCATCTGTGTTTTATGTACAGAAATTTATGATCAATGATTTTGGGTAGTACAAAAACTGCTTATACTTACATTGTACTTCTTTACCATTGTCTTCTGAATAAAATGCCAACAAAGTTTCACAGATTTGTTTACGCACTTCTGGGCTGGGCACTCTCATAAGATATCCTGTAAAAAGAGGTAATATCGGATTTATTTATATAAATTTGTCATTCTGAAAAACATGGAGATATTCAGAGATTCTTAAATCAAACATTCTCTTATACATTTATGTACATAATTGGAGATTACAAATAGCAAAACAATAAGTCAATGAAATATCCATTTTACAATCTGTTAAGTAAACACAATATTGCTACAAACAACTCAGTACAGTGGTATGAACTACCGTATACATTTAGTATTGAAACCAATAAAGAAATATATGGAACGAACGAGTATTTAGTAATATAACAAATCTACAAACCCAGCTGAGAAATAGATTCAACAACAATCTGTTCATAAATAAGTTCATCTGAGGACTTTTCTCTCAAGAAAGGGAGACTGCAAATCTTCAATATATCCACAATAAACTGTTCATATCTTGGTTGTTCATTAACTCGGTCAGAACATACATTCAGGATTTTAAAAACCTGAACCAAATCCTTCATAGGCTATACAGCAGTTAAAGAAAAGTAATCATCAGCATACACATTTCAATACCAACTGAAATATGCTATCATATTCTAAAAGAGATGTAGCAACAA
The DNA here is from genome assembly GCA_964023205.1 of Lutraria lutraria. NCBI lineage: Eukaryota > Metazoa > Mollusca > Bivalvia > Venerida > Mactridae > Lutraria > Lutraria lutraria. Next base: position 800,435 of record OZ026848.1, read on the forward strand.
TTACATCTAAAATTTGCAGAACAATTCTGCTAATTTACAAGATATACCGTTACATATACATTGTCGTAGTGAAACTATCCTTTAACAACTTGTATTTCAAAGCTTAAAGAAATACATACTGTCGGCAAAAAGTTCTTTGAAGAATTCCAAACTTTCTGCTAAATGTGGGGACCAAATGAAGGATTTATGTTCTGCAGCATTAAATGTAATCATTTTACTAGTATGTAATACAAAATAAATGTTTACAAAAGAAAAAAAATATGATAACAAGAGATATTCTGTCAATGAATGTAATTTAAATGTTGGCTGACATTTATTAATGCTTAGTATTAAATATCAACAGCACAGGTGAAGGATACAAATCCATTGGGATAATGTCTAAGAAGCCTCTGCAGAGCATTTACATGTCTGTCATACAGCATGGACTGAAATCATAATAACATGCATTTTATGACATAATCAAAAAAATAATATTTCATTTTTTCAGGTATACATGTATACATTCTACACAAGGATTATTGTTCAAAATGTATAAAATATAACTATAATACTTATGAAATTTCTTTTTTCAAAGATATTCCTGTATTAGGAATATGAAAAGATTATTTCTCTTTAACCATTTGGCAAGAAACATGTATGCAATTATGCCTACACATAAGAATATCTTATAAAATCGTATACGTACCGAATGAGGATCAGTCAGTAATTTCACCACCCTGTTTAGGTTCATTGAAACAAGTTTTGCTCCCTAAAATACAGAGAATAAATTTTCCTATGATCATTATGACAAGAGAAACACACATATATTCAATGAATTTGATAAAGATCTAAACACTTTAAACAGATAAACCATAAATTGATAATTATGCTGTTGTACGATCATGACGAAGTATGTATGATATCCTGTCAATATTTCAAATGATTTCATGTCCACTTGTCTTTTACCTTCGTGAGATCCATTTTAAAAAATCTTTGCCAAAATATTTAAGACTATAGATATGTATATTTTTCAAACCACAGCCCTGTACTAGATAGGTAAAACCATCATTGCATTTGGGTCTTGATGCTTGTGTGATTTTAGCAGACAAACCAAATTTGCAGTATTATAATTTGTAAATATTCTCTATGGCAAAGTAAATTGCATGAGTAGTATATATATTTGACAAATGCTTCAAATTGATAGTTTACTCATTTGATTTTGGTATTTTTTGAAAATATGTTGTATGGATCATAAAAATTTATATAGGAAACATGGTAAGTCAGACATTACTTATACAGTCAAAGAACGTTTTTTAAGAACCAATAAATGAAGAAAGTAATCTGGAACCATGATGGTTTAGTTTATTTATTTGTGGATTCTGCAAAGCACTCTGGCAAATGCCGAATGTTATAGGTATAGCATTTCTCCTCAATAATGTTCTTAGTATCGTGTCGTCTTATGATTTCAACATTCTTATGTTTTGACGGTTTTCATTTTCTCAAGAATGTAAACAAATGGTGCTACTTGCCACACATATATCAGGCGGTTAAAAAATGGAATTATGACAAGTAAACAAGCAATATCAAAGTCACTTACTGATATTTCATGGTGAATTGCTATTCCCTAAACTTGTGTCGACAAAATACCCAAGAAAAATCATTTTTCATCTAATAATCTCCAAACAAATACATGTATGTCTGCAGTAGACATAACTTTTTCCGGTAAATTTTTGTACAGGGTGTTCTCAAAAGTTTTTCTCCCACTAATACTTTCTTACGGTGTCAGACCACAAAATTGTGTTTCCTCACTAAGCTATTTCTCTAAGTATCCAGTAATAATTCAGGCCATGTCCCAAGTAAGGAGTAAGGACAGGTCTAATTTTGCTGAAGACATGAGTAATGCATACTTGTATAACAGTGATAAAGCAAGATTTATCAGTAGAAAGGGTAATAATGAACAGTAAGCCAAAGTTAAACAATAGTTTGATTTATTTAAGGAAAGTAATACAGAAAACTTGCCAAAAGTGCATCATACTCATAGTTGCTATTAAAAGTTGACAGTTACGTATTATAGCGAAAACAGCGTTTTAATCATTGAACTCATTGACTGAACTTCGCTTTTGAGAAAATAATGTGCTTATTGACATTTTAACCATCCTGTACCTCTATTCATATCGACCAATGGAAACCGTCGAAAACATGTAACATATCTTATTGAGGGGAAACAAAAATGGCAGCCTCCATTAAACGATACTAAAAAAGTTAATACTTTATTGTTTTGCTTAGAAATTTGTATTTTATGTAGAAATCTAAATGTCAGTTATTACTTCCATGTTAAATTTTGCATGCAGTAAGTGTCCGTTTATTTATCGGGCGAAATAATTTTTATGCTTGCACTGTCGAAAACATAAGAAGCTGCTGCCAGGATACCAATTAACAGTCTGTCAAATACTGTGTGATGTGATTCATGTCAGTAATTACTACTATGGTACTACGTGTGAATTTACAAAAGATATGGACAAGGCACACTATAGTCTGATGAATGGTAAATATTAAAAACAGAATAAAGATGGTCTACTGACAGCTTTCAGAAGCAGAGAAAAGATATCAAATTGAATGAATATCAATCAGAAACAAAAAGGGTGTCGTAATACGAGAATGGATAACGCACCTGCAGTGCACCAATATCTTCATCAGTGATGACATGAGTGACAACAGGTATTGTTGGTTTGTCAACCATACCCGAAGCACCGAATGTTTCAGTTTGCATGGATTGTGTAGTTGCCATTTTGTTGTTGTTATTCCAGGAAAAATATTCAATACAATTTGTCAGTCAGTAATCAATCGTAATAGTTTATCAATAACACAACGATAAAGTAAACGATAGTTTGATTAAATCACATTTTGTCTATATTAGCCTATTCCAAAGCTGACAACATCCGCCATGTTGAATGCGTTGCCATGTAGTATTGCATTGTGGGAGTGATTTCTGCGTTGACGGTGTCATGGCATTTAACAGAACGGAAAGATAATATAATTATCGAAAAGTATTTTTTATTACCACATCACATTTTTTAATGTACATTATCACAAGAAATTTAAAACAAGATGGGAATCGGTCAGTTAAATCAATTGTCATATGAAAGTTTTAAATATGGTTATGTATAGAATCAAGGACTTATATACATACATGTATATATATAAGTCCTTGACAGAATCAATATATGGAGGATTTATTTTTTAATGGCTAGCAAAATCTCTAGAATAACGATATATATATAGGCCTATATATATATTTTTTCCTTTACGAACAAACGCTGACAAGGCTTTCGTCTATAATAATTGCAGTCATAAAGTTAAGATTTGTCTATTGGTTTAAAACAAAAAAAATCAGTAAGTACAACATATAGAAATGTTATTAGCAATATCATCTTTGTTTAACATAACATAAATTTATTTCTCTCAAAACATGCAATATACATTCAAGTTTACAAACGTGTAAACATGAGGATTCATGCAAATTCAAGGCGTAAAAATACATACATACATGTATATATACATACATGTTCACTAAGGCACGTTTCATGAGGGTTGATGTAATCAAATTCAGTTAAATTCACTTTTTCCATTCTCACACATACATTATATCAGGGATGCTATATTATATATATGTATTATACTTAATTCTCCTGTACATTTTTTCTTTTAAAAAATTCTAGCACTGACGCGCACCCTGCACAAAATACTCGAAAGTGTGTGATCGATGCAGTATGAATAGATAGAAATATAGAATGCAAAAATGTACGATCAAAATACAGATCAGGATTGGAACTATAGATCGACGTAAGTTAAGTCTACTAAAATTCTTATCCTTTATAAGATAAGATTTTATTCGTGCAATATACGTCATTATAATATAAGAATATAAGGTTAATTGTGTTAACAGTACGTACGGTGGAAGATAGATCATGTATAGACAGTAATAATAATATATTGAATTTGTTACAATAATGTTAGGAGAAAGAACTATAGTAACAAGAAACTGTCACAGACAGTGTATAGCCCTCCACGAGCGCATATTTTCGAAAGGGTCCAGTCAGAATTTTCTTATTTTAATGAAGTGTGGCTAAATGAGCACGGAAATTCACGATCGAGACAAACAAAGGGCAATAACTCCATAAATGTAATTCAATCGCAAAACTCTGATTAAATATACGCGCTGCAGCTCTTGATGATAATCAGTCTGTGAAAGTTTGATGAAAATTGCATGGGATGGAAATGTGAAATGGAAGTTGCGCACAGAAGCATTTAAATGTAAAGTTCAACAAAGGGCAATATAACTCCTTTAAGATAATTCAATTGCAAAACATTGACGATATGCTCTGCAGCACTTGATGATGATCATTCTGTGAAAGTTTGTTGAAAATGGAATGGGAAATATGTATACGTAAGAGGAGTTGCGCACTGAATAATTTGTGACGGACGCACATACAGGTCTGTGGACGGACAGATGCACGGACGGACCTCTACCATCATGATATCCCCTACGCCTTTCAGTGCGGGATAAAGAGATAAAATGGAATAAATGACTGAAAAACTGAAAGTATAGTATAGGTCTTTGATTTATATAAAGAAATATATGATAATTTAGTCAAGAAGTCAGGCGTAATATTAATCAAGGACTTATATATACATGTATATATAAGTCCTTGTATTAATTGACTAACAGACCATATCAAGGCTGAATAGTAAGAAGATCTCTCGAATGACTAAAGGGTACAACCAGGAGTATTTCGAGAAATTCTACCCTTACAATGTCTCGACTGTCTATCAGCAATTATGCTGTTGATCTCCCGTTAGAATGTTGCTTGAATAATCAAATATTTCTTTGTATAGCATAAATGTCTTTTTGGTTATTACATTAATCTAATTGATTTTAATAACCAGTCTATTCAGTAACTACTTCCGCCAGCGGTACTTTGCCAGGAACCGAAATATTCGGTACATAACTTCGATTTTTACTTCTCCATCGACACTTCAGCGTCCAACAGATATGTCTGCTGATAAAGGCGAACTTGTTCTAAAGGCTAAACTATGTGAGGAAGCCGAGCGATACGATGATATGGCCAGAACTATGAATGATGTAGTGAAACTGGGTGGGGCGCTGAGTAATGAAGAGAGGAATTTGCTTTCAGTAGCCTACAAAAATGTGGTATGTTTTTGATTCATTTCATTAATGTATTTAAAAGTGCACTAATTCCTTCTATAATCAGCAGTCTGTTGATTCCATGCATGTGCAAGTTCACATTAATTGCCAGTATGAATTTGATGATACTGATAAGATCTAAATGGAAGTAAACATGGGGAACTACTGTTTTTTGGGAGTATGGTGAATTCATGTCTAAAAGCCTAACAAATGTGAACAAATTTATCTTACATTATCAAGGGTTTCCACACCCAACATGAGTTTTCATTCTAAATTTGCCTAATGATACTAAATTTGAATGTATTTTCTCATTAATATTCCGTTACGCACACCTGTACCCTCAGGTAAGACATACTTCAACTTGCAAATGTATGATTTTTATATTAAAGGCAACGCAACCATAATTATGAATTAATCTCATTTAATTAATTATTCATTATTATTCTGAAAAAAAAATCATTTGAGCATTAAAATATATGCACATTGAAGATATTTTACGAAAATATCGTAGAAACTTGGCTATCTGAAAGAGTACAGGGCGCCGTCATTTTACCCATTTACAATCGATTAATAGGTGTGTGTGTGTGACGTCATATTTCACAAACATGGAAATGGCGAATAAGCGGGAGTAAAAGAGAATGGTTGAATATAGATATCGCCTTTAATTGTGAGGAATAAGCTTAGGGAATCACGCATTTGTATTTTAGAATCACAACCAACATATTCTTCCACATTATCCACCAAAACACAATTTTCACAGCCACAAAATTCTTCAATAGAATCAAAGCTTAATTTTCCATTCGACACTTTGTAAATCCATTTTTATAGTGACATAAACCAATACTAACATTTTTTTATATATATAAATTGCGTGAAAAATACTGACATGAAAACTTAATTATAGCAGGGATGTAATATAGCATCCCTGATTATAGTAATATTTCATTTATAAGAATTAAGATCAAACACTACGAAATGCGACAAACATTATAATTGGTTGTATTTTCTTACACCATTTCCATCGTAAATCTATCTATTTACAAACATGTAAAAGTTAATTTACAGATTAAAATATCACTGAAGATTATTATAATTATCACATCTATACAAAGTGGTGTACGTACGCACAGTTATATTGTTTGTTGAGTAGGGAGTTAAACAGTATTGCACATTTAATTGTGGGGTAATATATATAACATCATTGGTGTGATTTGCGGGAAAGCACGGAAAATCTGGAAATTTGTCATTATTTTCGGGAAAAGTAGAATATGATATACGTAAATGCTTAATAATCATATATATAACAAACATAAAAGCCAAAAGCATGCAGTGATCGGGAAAGAAATTTTCTTAATGGGACAATGGCCCTTTCGGATGGAAAATCAATGTGACATTTTCGATATCAATGTGACATTTTCAAAATCCAATGTGACATTTAATGAGATAACAAACTAATATTTTGAGAGGCATTGTTATTGGCAGATGATAACTGAGTAACAAATAAGTCAGTGACTTATGGTATATAAGCAAATATACTCAGCAGGCTTTCAATTCAGAAAAGTCTGCTTTCTGCACAATTATCCCATAAGATCGCATTTCAACTCTGGTACATATTTCATAACTAAAATCTCATCTCAATACAACATATCCAAACCAAATTGGCTTCGTTTCCGAGTTTGTCGAAATTTTGAATGATACTTCATAGAAAGGTAACATCGCTAAACCAAAAGTACGCCTTGCTACGAAAACAGGCTGCAACTCGTTCATTTTTTAAACAATTCTCACAACCAGGGCGTAAAAATAACCACCATTTGTGTAGCTACTAATTTATACACAGTTATAGCCATGACACGCTTTTAAAATGAGTACAACTAAGTCTAAACATGATAAAAAAGTTAGTTGGCCGAGTGCGACATTTGCATGTTCATGCAAATTTTCCGTACTTCATCACTAACAATAAAAACGCTGTAGAAACCAGTATTAGAATACTTCCAAGCAGCGAAGTTGGTGAATAATCCCAAAGAAGTCAATTTACGAAGCATTATATTTGATTCGCTGGGAATGGCTCATATTCATCCGTTTCTCTTTTATTTCTGTGACCCGGATACATGCCCGCCGTCACTTCGTCGAAAAAAGGGGAACCAATAATGTTAATTATGCACTGGTTTCCCGTTTAGAGCGAAGAATCAAGCGTAAGCCGGTTGTCAGCAGGCATGTGCGAGTAAAGCTTCCGGGGTAACAGAAATCATGCTAAGCGTCAGACGACACAGAGCGTCTATATCATTAAGCGCTTGCATGCAAATGCAAAGAATAACGTTAAGCGTCAGATGACACTGAGCAGCATATGTATTGCATACTCGCTTTATTTCGTACACGAAAATTATATTGAAAAATCGGAACGTGACATGGGCGCATCAGGTGCAAAAGACGATGTGACATTTTGAATTTTAATGTGACTATGGCGCATGGCGCATGCCTTTCCCGATCACTGAGCATGTGTAGTTACTTCTTAAACTTTTGCCTAAATTACCTTTCAGACTGTCAATCCATAATCACTACACATTTATTTTCCACCTTCAGTACGCTCACTTTAAAAATCAATATCTCCCACACTGATGAAAATAACGTCACAAGACAACAAGAACCAGACATAATATTGCGTCATAGGCTTCTTACACTTCTGTTGAAAAATAATGTTCTACGTCATAGTTCTAATTGATCAACCAATGAAAAGTCGCTAATCAGTTGATCACACAACCACACATGGTTTTGCCATATTACACATGTCTGTCAGTGTTTCATTATGAAGTCAGCTGTCTCCACATATCATTGTCCTGTGCATATTTCGGTGTCATAAAACTTGCTGAGACAGGGTGATGTGTAATTTACCGCTTATCTGATTGTTAATTGAAGTTTCATGTGAAATTGGAGTAATGGTTATTATAGTAGCAAATTGGGAGCGGCCGGGACCTTGGTTATTGTTTTAGGTACGTGACGTAGACTAAATAAACAAGTAGTGTCATGCAATTGTCTAAAATTTGAAAGAATTATTAAATCATTATCAGATCAGTAAAACGATTTAAGAATTACATATAAAACTCATACTTAGTTTCATTTTGATCTCATGAAATGTTTCTGTTTATTATTAATTTTCCATTATGAAATATCACTAAGAATCGTATTTTAATCTTTTTTTCTTTATTATAAGAGACAAAATAATTGCACCATAATTATTTGTTCAAACATCATAATATATAATGCGTTCATGCACAATTAAACAATCAATAATTATTACGTCGGTATGAAATAAAAAAAATTAATAATTTTCAAAATTAACTGAAGTTTGTCACACCACCAATCACATCTTTTTTGTATAAATTTAAAACGAATAGCAATGTTAAATTGTTTGTAATGAACGGCAAGTAACCATTAATTTGGATAAGTGTAAAAAATAATTGTCATTTATAATACAATACAATATCTTTTAAGGCCGTATCTTTTATAATAGTGCTCGCAGAACTGGTGTACTGGCTTTTACACTTTGTGAAATATGACGTCACGACATGTGACCATTCTTACAAAATGGCTGCTCCCTAGGAGATTCGCTTAATCACTAAATGACAATATTAAATCACCAATATTTTTGTTAAATGCTGGATTTTTAAAAAAAAAATGCAGGAATCATCAAAACTTTAATATTTCTACACGACTAAGTGCTTGAAAAGTCAACATTGCGTTGCCCTTTAACATGTACATCACCACCCTGTACTGCCCATTACTCATCCAGTAAACAAGGTCTAATCAAGTTATTTACTTAAGCTTCACCATTTTTTATGAACAATGGTTTTCTGGTTGCTTGACAATCTTTGAATCTATATTCTAGCTGCTGAGGACTATGTCTGAATATCAATGTATTCTATTATATAAATACATATCACTCAACATAAAAGATTGTCAGACCTCGGTCCATTGCCAATAATGTAATTGAGTTCTGCTATAATTTAGATAATTGTTAGGCCCTCATATTATTAATAGGGTTCTTGCCAGGCTGCGATTTTGCAACATTATTGCAGTCTTTGTGAACAATACTACTACTTGTAAATGTAATTATGTTAATGTTGTAAAAGAGACAGAGCCCACACCCTCATATAAGTCCCCATCCGCGAGTGTTTTGTGTTAGTATAAATATAAGTTAGCAGAAACAGGCACTGGCGTATATGGTTCCCCACTCACTCAAGTCATACTAGTGAATGTTCAGAGAATTCTGTCATTAATGTTGTTATGACTGATAGCCAAAGTATTAATTCTCTGAATAATGTATGTGACGAAACTTTCTAGAACCCTGGCACTAGTGGAAAACAAAATAAAAAAATGACACTTGTGGAAAAACTGTGGAGCATACTGATTTTATGTTACTTTAGGTATGCACATATAATCAATAAGTGATCCAGTTTCGATATAAATGATCTAGTTAAACATTTACTGATAAAAGATCTTTATATCCCTTGATTTTTGAAAGTGTCCCCATAAATTTGTGACCATGGGGACAGGTGTCCCCATCTTCACAGGTTTTAGCAAGAAGCCTGATTAATAGGCTGATTAGCCCTCATATCAAGAAGATTTTTTTCTAGTTTGAGTGAGGATAATAATAAGTTAATAATAAGTCTATATGTAATTTGGGTCAGTAATTCTTTCTCAGATCCAGTAATGATTTCAAGTTAGTCAGTCAGCATGTTCACTAAATTAATAGTTAATTTTCTTGTGTGTATACTGTATCATGTTTCATATATATATAGATATAAGTTATAAATGTGTTATGCTTAAAAGTAATATAAAATGTCCAAGCAAAATATTTACCATGACTGGAAGAAGATATCACTTGTAGGATGCATAATTTGTTATAGTAACATTATGATGAGACCATTATTTTTTGGTAATATGGATAAGTAACAATTAGACAAATAAATACATTGCCTTTAAGATTGGACTGTACATTACTTTAAAATCCACTTGTCTTGTTGGACAAGGAACTGAAATATCAACTTGTCCCTTCCAAAAATGAACTTCACCTAACTATTTAAAGATCTGATAAAGCGTAAAGCAAAGTGTTTAAAGATTAATGTTATAAAACAGTATAAAATGCTGTTCCATAGTAAAAAAATGATGTGGTTTTATTTCAAATTTGGGAGTTTTGGGATATTTTCACTTGCCTATATGAGCAACAAGGTTGTAGATTTAACTTTACCTGACATCAAATTTGGTTGCCAAAACCTACCATAAAGCCTTGCAAGATTTATTATAATGGTTAATTTCATAGAAATATAAATGTATTGTTTTTAGTAAATACAGATATTATTTATTACAGGTTGGTGCTAGAAGATCTTCATGGAGGGTTTTATCCAGTGTTGAACACAAGGAAAGAGATGATGAGAGGAAGAAGGGTATGTCAGCTGAATACCGTATGATGATCGAAAAGGAACTAGCTAATATTTGTGATGAAGTTTTGCATCTGATTGATAATGATTTGCTCAAATCTGTTGGTGAGAGCCCAGAAGATTGTGAGAGCAAGGTCTTTTACTTGAAGATGAAGGGAGATTACTATAGATATCTTGCAGAAGTGAAGACAGATAAGGCTCGGGATAGTGAAATAGAAGAATCAGAAAAGGCCTATGAAATGGCTATGGAATCTGCTAAAAAATTGAACACTACCCATCCAATTCGTCTTGGTCTTGCACTCAATTTTTCAGTTTTCTACTTTGAGATTAAAAATCAATCTAAAAAAGCTTGCGAATTAGCTAAATTGGCTTTTGATGAAGCTCTTGGTGATTTGGACAATTTGAAAGAAGATTCGTATAAGGATAGCACACTGATCATGCAGTTGCTGAGAGATAACCTTACATTGTGGACATCAGATGCACAGGATGCTGAAGAACAAGAACAAGATGATTAAACTTTCTTTACTGTAATATGCAGCTTCCAGATCATGTCTTGACTGTGTTGTATTCCTTTTGCCCTTAGCATTTGTGGAACCATGATTAATCCTTAGTCATGAGCCTACAGTTATAATTTTGTTGTGTGTAAAAGTTGTATTTAGTACTTTAGATATTTTACACTTGCTACATACACTATTTTTAGTTGGTGGATGTTGGAAATTGATTTGTTTCCATGTTTCAGTTAATTTTCATGGAATATTTACATATCCACAGTAATCCACTGTAGTAATGTTTTTTCCTATTTCTGAATTCATAGAAACATAACATAAATATCATAATTATTAATTTAAATGCTTGCCATCATTTGCAGCTTAGATTTCATAACAATATCCTTAGAAGATGCATACCATAACTTCATATCACTAAAAGATAAAAAATGCATATAGGTGATGATAAGAAGCCAAGGCTTACAACATTTTCAAGTCAGTTCATTTGGATCTGTTTTCCTTGTAGATCTAACCCAACACACAGGAACTAGTATACTGAGTGTGTGTGATGTCATTTTTATTGATTTTTGTATACCAGAGTATAATATTTGAACACTTTTTATGGTAGCCTCAAGGGCTTATAGAATTATAGAGTAGGTCTTGGAATCTTTTTTGAAAACTTCACATTTTTCAGTAGTTTCGGTTTAATTTCCTCTTCGCATTGTGCGCAAATTATGAACTATTTATCCATACCTAAGGCCTTCATGTAATGTGTTTGTGAATGATTTAGGCTCTGTATACATTTTCAGGATAATTTAAAGATGTTTATGTTTTTTTTTAGTTCCAAGTTTTGATAACATTCTATAATTTTGTTACACTTGATAATTGATTTTGCAGTTTTAAAAGTACTTCACCTGATTGTACACAAGTTTATATAATATTGGAGATGATAGTTATGAAAATACTGAATCTTAAATACAGTTCTGCAAATTCATTTTGTTATTTGTATTGGTTTGACATAATCGAAAAAAATGTGTGGTTATCATCATAATAATGAGTGTTCAGACAGTAAACAGATGCCAAATATGCATTTTTCTCTCAACATATTCATATATTTAGCAATATTTCATAAGTGACATACTATGTATACTTCAAAATATGTGTAACTATATATATATACTCCTCTGAATCTCTTTGTGTATCTTTGTATGTTTTTTCTCTGTCAAGGTTGTTGCACTTTAGTTTTAACATTTTTTTGAATTTCATTTTTGACTCATGTTTTGAAAGAATCGAGATTTGACTTCAAATTTACAATTAAATCAGAATGAACATGCATAATACAGTATACACATTAGACTAGTTGCTTCCTTGCCTTATGTGAATTTACTGGCTTGAATGATATTACAATATTTTATCTAGTTGAATGTTAAGTTGTTTACTAAATACTATACATAAGAATAACGAGACTTGTCACTTGATAGCCAAGAACTTTTGTCACCACAGATTAGGAAGGTACATATTAATGGTTTGGGCAAGGATTCAACTTAAAATAAAAGTTTTGTGTTACGCAATCAAGAAAATCTGGTATACAAACAAAATCATCTCTCAAAAGCAAAATCTGACTGTGTGTACTTGGCAGTGTGTTGTATTTGGTTTTGGAGAATGGTTGATTTTTTTTATCTATTAACTTGTGTTTGTGGCTTGCACTGTATTTTACTCACTGCATTGTTGTTTACACAAAAGAATAAATTGTTAAACACAAAAATATGTGTATTTCTGAAGAGGAAGAAAACTTAGTTGGTTTATTATTGGTAATTGTATCCTTCTAAAGTCAATACAAAGTTGTGCTTAGCTGTTATTGTGAGTCATTTGTGTAAGAGCTACTGGCTTAACATCCCATTGAGAATTACTTTCACTTTTCTTGCTATAATTAATCTGAACTGAAATAGTATTTATCAATATTGAAATCCATTACTTTTTCGTTAAATTTCATGTGGTTTTTATTTACTCATCAGAATTTATTATTTTTATTGAAGCCATAGATACAGATTGGCTAAGCATCATTTAGTGATGTATTATTCTATTATACAGTTACATTCTATCTTGCCAGTTTTTTGTGTGTTGTTTTAGTCAGGCAAGTAAAAAAAACTTTCAGGATAATTTAAGATTTTCATATACTGTAGAATAAAGTTTCCATCGATAAAAAACTATCATAATTCAATAAGACTACAAGACTACACATAATTGTCGGTCATTCTACAATAAGCACCATTTAGTAATGCTGAACAAAGTGTGTGGTTGCTATGACTTGATTACTTAATTGAAGTTGGAAACATGGTAATATAGATGTTTGTGAGTTAATTCAACTAATGGTTTTATGACATCATTCCATGTTAGTGTGCTACTATAACATTGTGTGAATGGACCAATATGTTTACCTATGTCGTAGTTTCATTAGTATACCGGTAATATCTATTAAATATTGATTTAGAATGTATGTGTAGTTTTTATTGTGATAACCAATTTATCAACATGTAAACTGTATTCTCTTTTTGTGGCAAACTTGTATTATCTGTGTATTGTATCATGCTTGATAACCAATGCTTGCTTTTGGTGGATTTATTATTTGTATTGCTAATCAATTGATGCAATACTTCATCAGGTAGAGAAGAGGGCTGAAGTAATCTTCATTGTAAATCAGAATCTTGGTCAAGTGTTCACAATGATATTGTTGAATCATTAATTTTCATTGGGGATTTAATTACAAACCAAGTGTGTATTTTTCAACATTTTTATGAACTACTAGTTACTTTAAGACATTTGATCATAAAGAAAATAAATAACTTAGAAAACGAAAACTACCAAAGAGATAACCAACCACTGTCGCATTATATTGTAGAGGTAGTTGATGTATCAGCATTCCCTGCTTGTTATTTTTCACTGCACTGCACTAAATATCTTGGGTTAATTTTCACATAAAATTTTAAATGGCACCCCAACCTAATTCACTGGTTCTTGTTATAAATATTTGCTAATTGGTTCAGCACTTCTGACAATGTTACAGAAAAAATAAATGTTGATCTCATTTTATGATGATACTTAGCTAAAAACAAACATTAGTAAAGCAAAAGACCCACTAGTTAAACAATTAACATCATTTTGATGATTAATCTCACAAATGATTGTTTCACATTACATTAATTTGAACAATTGACATTTAATGTTATTGAGTGAGTCTTATTTCCTGTAATTATTAAGTTAAGAGGAAACGTTGTTATTGAAGAAGCTTTTATGCACTTTATATACAATTTACAATTTTATATTATCAAAATAATAAATAAAAAAAAGAATCCTACATTTATTAGATTTTAATAAGATGCAGAAAACACAATGAGCCTGGAATCAAGTGTGGAGCTGTTTAACTGCAGTTGTATTGGTCTCCAGAATCTTGTATTCTTTGGCACCAGGCTCAATGCAGTGTACATATGCATCATTGATCTCTGACTTTCCTTCAAGATTTGATTTCTAGATGGCATGCCATTAGTTGCAATGTAGAGTAAATTGTATTTTAATATGTATTGGTTTCTGTGTTAGACAATGCTGTAGAACAAATAAAAGTATTTCTGCATTGATTTGGTGATAAGATTGCACTATATTTCCATTTACTAACCTAGATATGTTGTATCGTTGTCTTATTCATTAAAGATTTCAATGGACTCAAATAATTGTTTGTTGTTCCTTTATATGACCACGTCATATAATGTAGGGGTATATTGTGATAGCCTTGTCCACCTTTACATTTTCACCATTTTGTTAAGGCATATTCATGTCGCTTGCTTTCATTACTTGCCACTTTGTAAGCAAAGTCTAGCCTTTTCCTTAGATTGGCCACATAATTGGACCTATCTTTTGACTTAAGAGCCGTATCGGGTTCAATACCCAGAAAGGCATCAATTGCCAATCTAGGATGTCTCCCAAACATAAGGAAATGTAGAGTTAACCCAGTACTTTCATGACGAGTTGCATTATAAGCATGCACTACAGCAGGAACATGAGCTTTCCAGTTAGTTTTCTTCTCTTTATTTGAATGCAGTGTATTGTTAGTTCATGCTTTTAATACATTTCATATAATTTGTTGCTACATGTATATAATATTTATTCGAGACTCAGAAACAGTCCATCTAAAATTTACATCCAATCAGTTCATTGCTTTAGCTGTCATAACCACCACCACCTAAAAGATATGGTTGTGAAAATAAATCAGATCAATTCATTTTCGATGTACCAACGCTGATGATGGATACTTGTTAGAGAAATTTACAGTTTGATCGTGTACATTGGAGACTGCATAGCTAATACTGTTACAGTGCAACAAACTGTTAGTTAACATCTAAGTAAGAACCATTATAGAAATAAGATATGGTTTAATCAGTCAAAATTAATAGAATACTCGTTAGATCAGATTTGAATTCATTCTAAAGTATTTAATTGCAAGGCTTCAGAAATTCTACCGAATTTATTTATCAGAAGGGCAATGTTTAAATAGTCTTAAAATGATTAAAAGTAACTTCGGGTCTGCATGTCAGACTCAAATCTTCTCATTATACAATTATTTCATGTGTATTTGTGGAACAGTCAAAACTGTAGTCCCAAGGTGGAGGGGTGACTTGAACTGTTTCCCAAGGCCATAGGCAGAGGGGAACAGTTTAAAATGTCACATTGACACAGAGGGCCACAGTTTGACTGTACAACAAATGCCCATGAAATACCTGTTATACGTAATGCATTATATAAATATTTTTATATTATTGTTTATTCCATTCTTCCTCTGAAAAATCTTCGAAACGATTTGAAATTTCTACGAAATCACCAAATTGTTGTTTGTCAAATCAGAATGATACAAATGCTTGAAGAAATCAAGATTCATATAAACAGTTTGCAGTATGACTCAAATTACAAATCCTGGAAAATACCCAACTTTTTTGGTGAAACAGCAAAAAATAAATTAACATTTACATAATGCGTTGGGTAATAAATAATATTACACAGCTGGTGCACTATGAAGAGGTACCTTTTATTACTCTTACGTTTACATTCTCATTAAAGTACAATTGTAGGATTGATAAGTAGTGAATATTTTTATAATCATTAATTTATTATTGAAAGCATACAGAAAGGTAAACATAAGTGAGACTAGTTCTGGGTCCCAACACTAAATTGGTCTTTTTTATTTCGTCTTGTTGACCATTTTATTTATGGAATTGTCATCTTCTAAAGTCAACAGCTTAAGACGCTTGTTCATGCGTCTATTGAATCAGATCATTTAATCCAAAGCATTAACGTGGAAACTAAAGGTAGTATGAAACATCAGCAAAATATTCAATAACTTTCATCTGTTGAAGGTATATTTTAGGTCATTCATCGAACTGTACACAAGTTTTACGGAAATTTGTACGTTAAATAGGAAAATGAACGCGACTCCGATTGAGTCATTTACCTGTTAGCTTTTGAAGAACAAGTGGCTTTAACGATGAACTGCAATGTAATGCATATGTATCATCGTCAATGACCTTCGACTAAAGTGAGACAGTTTATGTACCATTTCTCAGGTCTAATGGAAAGTCTAGGGTCACCGGGTGTAGGTGGGGTAACCAGAAACAATCTTTTAACACATGTATAAAGATACTGATCACACAAAACTTCCATTTAAGATAATTATCATTTATTATTATCGTACATAACATACAAAAATGAAATCAATAGAATTATCACAAAGAAATGATACTTAAAATAAGCAGTTTTGTAATATTTTGGATACAGCCAAAGCACCCTATGTTAGACATCCAAATTTATCATGTTTTTATTACTAAATATTTATAAGGCTTCTTTTAAAATGTGAATGCATTAATAAGATCAAAGCTTTGATTGAATAGATTTATGATGACTAACTTATCAGTGCATCACATGTAGGTATTATTAAAGAAGAAACCAAAAGCTACTTTTCAAAAAATCTTCCTTGAAATTTGTTATAAAGTCATTGAATCACTTTAACAATTGCATCAAACAAGTAAGACAGTGACATTTGAACAAAGAGTATGGTACAACAAATATGTTATGTTACAGCTAAGACTTAAATATATACATTTGTACATAAGTACAGTTGAATTGTGTCAGTTCCAATGCAAAGGGAACATCCAAATATGTTTTACTTCTCAATCTTTTTGGTCATTTGAAAAGTCACAATGATAACATACTGAATAGACTACTGATATATTTCTTTAAATAGCACATATCAAGTTTAATTGTCACACTGATTGAAAAAAAAATTTTGCAATTCAAAAAAGTTTCATCATTCAAATCTATATAAATTTGCTGGAGCTGACAAACGGTATCTAACTTTAGCATTTCAAACTTTCACGATTCAACAGTATATAATTTATAAAACATCAACCAAGTTTATTTGTCACTCAAAGTATCCTTAAACCTATTTCTCATGGAGATCAGGAATTTCCTCAAATTATTTGACTGATTGAGTTCTAAAACTAGATCCTCCACCTCTACTTGTGGCTCAGCACAACTCACTGAAATGAATAAAACACACTTTTCAAACAGTTTATAATCATACTCTCAATGTCTCACTGCAGAGTAAATAAAAAATTCATGGGAATCATGTGTAAATAGAACCTTTTTTTTATTAGAAGTACATCGTCCATATTCAAAAAGAGCCTGAAAGAAAATGTTCCACAGTTTCGCAGATTTTCATAGTTTGGATAGTTTTATTTCTGACATCAATAGACCATCAGCCCATATGACAAATACACATTAATTCACAACACAGTAACAATCATGACAACAGCAAATGTTTCATAACATGTCTCTGTTGCTCACCTCTTGATGAAAAAAGAAATTGTTAATTTCCTACTTCCTTCGTTAAGTAACAAGATGAAGACAAGATGACTACATGTATATTCAATGTCCTTAATCAAGCTGTCAATAATTTAAATATTTAATTATGCTGTATAAGTTTTGATTTAAAGCACTACAGTAATTTCCTATAATGAACATAAATCCTGAGCTGGTACAAATGTCTAGTAAGTTAAAGCTGTTTACAGAACTGTTGACCCAAGATGTTATAAGTTTGCGATAGAGGCAATCAATTTGAGATATGTGATAGAGGCTGTCAATTTGAGACATGTGATAGAGGCTGTCAGTTTGAGACATGTGATAGAGGCTGTCAGTTTGAGACATGTGTGATAGAGGCAGTCAGTCCTGTGATAGGGACATCTAAAGGACATTATCACAACAGGGGTCATTGATCTCAAAAGTCTAACTTATATTTCTTTGAAGATTTCAGTTATTCTATGTATATTATATAATAAAAGAAAACAGAGACTAGACAGAATATCCAAGGGAACTGGCTAGACCAACAAAACATAATTTAGACATTGTCAACTGAATGCATTAAGCTCAATATTGTTAACAATGATTTATTGGTATAATCAAGCAATAGAATGTCTACACACAAAATGCAGGATAGTTTTTCATCAGAAGTTCACTTTCATAAAACAATTTAATCTTACAGACAAAGGATACTTACCTATATACTTCCTGCCAAGGCCTTCTATTTGCAGAAAGAAATAAAAGGCCATTAGAGGATCTTTCTCATCAATCTGTGTAAATATAACTTGTATTTTGTTCCCTGTACAAAAAAAGAGAATAATTAGAAGTCATTATAATGTAGTTTTTATAGAACAGGACCTGAATAGAATTGCAGGTGAGTAATTGATTATCTACTGTTGACCCAGAGAAGGGAAATTGGTTATTATTGATACTGGTCTGATGCTTACCTACATGCATTACAGTTGAAAACTTCTAGAAAAGTAGAATTATTATCAGCCACAACATTAATTTTATACCAGCCAATCATATTAGTCCTCTTGGACTATTTTAACGATGAAACATGAACAAGTTAATTCTAACAATTTTCTAGTTTCCCTATTTACTAACCTTTAGTTTTCTTGAATTTTAGACCAAGTCTGGATCCAAAACATTCATTGGCTTTGTTAAGATACTCAAGTTTCTTCTTTGCTTCAGTTGGAGCAGCGATATCTGAACAATTAACAAAACTTATTAAAACCATAAAAGGTTCCCTGTCTTAAATACAAAGTGATGATAATTTCAAACATTATACAGTCGCATTTTGGTGGGGGACTGATTTGTGGCCAAAATGTTCCCCATTCCCCTGCCTGAAAAATATAAGTATATCTAATGTCTCCCCTGAATTCATATAAGAATCCCCTTCAGTAGAATTACATTTTCGGGGGGAAAGGGGGCACTATATTTATCTGTAGGATAGCTCCTTATCTGTAACCATCAATGCTATCACCATTTGATAATTAAATGTTGGGAGGATATGTATACAATGTCATATTATTATTTCCATTTTCCCATCAAGATGCAATTTTTCCCCCTTTCTAAAGCCTGCCTCCTTTCCCCTAAAGGTGAAAAAAACACAGTTGATTTTTTTTAATACAAAAAGTACAATTAAACTTTTGTTCACTAATTAATAATTGTCTTAAACATTAACAACAAGTACCATAAACACTTTAATAAGACAAAAAATCAATTTTACCTAATACATGTTTACCTATTCCACCTGACACAAGGGTAAATCTGTTTTGTAATTTAAGCTTTGAAACTGGCATAATTAATTTTATTTGTTTTACTTTGTTGTTTTTTCTTAGAATGTATAAACATACCTTTCTTTCTTGTCAAGCTCGTTACCTAATTTTATCCTGGCTAACAAATTACTTTAAATACTATTTTACTCATACCAAAGCATCATTAAAATATAAGAGCAGAGACAACTATAGTTCGTAAATCATAAGGATATCATTACTTTCATACATACTGGTATATTCAATATTCAACTGCTTGATCATTTTTGTAATGAGTAATTGAGTATGTATTGCAGATTTTACTTTTCAATGCTTTAAGTCAGTAGTCAATGCTGAAAATTTTATTTTCTCATGTATACACTGTCAGCATAAAAAAATGTGTGAAAACATTAAATTCCATTGATACAGACCAAATTACAATTTAGTTCAGCAAAAAGTTTTGGAAAACAAGTTGAATTAGGATGGAACAGTTGCATGTAAAGTTCACAATTTTTCTCCTCCGAAAATCATAGTATGAAGATTAGTGTACTCTAATTATAGAAGCAGTTATGCATTGGGCTTGCTACAACTGTCAGACTATTTTCAAGCCATTCAATTCCCACTGCAACCCTTTCTATTCATATTCCCGACATGTCAGTGACTGGGAAAACACAGTGCTAATAGAGCAACATAAATAAGCAATTGGTTTAATCAATATACTTGGACGTCCAATTTTTTAGCAATGCATTTTCTGTAAAAAAATATGCATGATTATGCAAGAACACTTATCTAGACCACTGCAATTTTCAATCTTGAAAACTAATCTGATTTACAATTGGTTACTAACACATGCTGACTGAAATTTAGATTCAACTTTACCTTTCTTCAGTTTATCCATGTCTTGTTTCACAGCCTCATTTTCTGATTCATCTTTAGCTTTCTTTGTATGTAATTCATGGGATACTTCACACAACTGTTCCAACTCTTTCTTTAAATTTTCCAGCTGATCACACTTTTCCTCAAGTTCTGATACAAAAATAAAACATAAGAATAAGTTATTTAATTAACTACAAAAATGTTTTTTTTATTTATTTTGTAATACATCTCGTGATCTTATAATAAAGTGATATCAACATTCAAGGGGTAAGATTAAGTGTTTTGAGAGTGTACTGTTTCCAATTTTTTGTCTAAGGGGCATGAAAGGCTTAAAGCCAAATCAGATTGGTCCAAAGGGCCAATTTTCAAGCCTGTCATACATGAATGGTACAAGCAGGTAAATGCTATAGCCTATTACAAAATTTAAATTAATCATAAACATACAGGTCTAATCATATTCCAGCCAAGCTTCTCTTGTGTCAGGAGTGTTTTCAAACTGACTGCTTAGAAACCAAAATTGGCAACCTAGAAATCCCAAATATATCACCACAGGTAATGTTGGAAAATAAGCATGGAAACACTCCTTTGATCAATGTTTGGCCTCTTACAGGAAAACTTTATGAAAACCCTGAGTCAAGTAAAAGTTAAGTATTGACTATCAAATCTATGAGGAATTGTGAAATTTTATACCTACATGGATTTTAATGATATAAATTAAACCTTACTTCATAACAATCAGCTGTTGAACCAATTACTTACGTTTATCAACTATGTCATTCTCTTTCTGCTCATTGGATAATAATGCAGTATATTTTCCTATTTGTTCTGAAATAAATAAAGATTGCAATATATGTACGAATAGGAATATAACTTGACTGTTGATAGGTAAATAAAAACTAAATATGAATATACCTATGTATAAATATATAATGAAAAATAATTAACAGTCCATAGCCTTAGGGCAATAATACAAAAATGGCATCAAAATTTACTTTGTTACATAGCAACATCACATTTATACGCAATGTCAAAATTGTAACGTCATTAAAGTTTGTTAAATTTCGGCGCAAACATATCAATTTTGACGCCATTTTTGTATTATTGCCCTGATGAGTTGAAGGACGAAACCGGTTGGCAATTAAAATATATATATCATACCTATGGAATGTTAATTATTTTTAAATTTAATTAATAATTTACTTGACTCCCGACAATTTTTAACATTTTATATATAAACATACATATATTATACAATAGTTTGACATATAATGAGTTTCTAAAACTTATGTTAGCTGTGAATTAAAATTAAACCTTTTAAAACGTTTCTTCTTAATAAACCCTGAATAGTATGAATTACCAAAATATTGTAAGTAAATTAAGTTGATAAATATAAACTGAATAATTCATAGTACCATTGATCTCTTTTAAAGCTGTGTCACGTCTTAGCTTTTGATTTGAAAGTAATCGTGGATTTTCTTCTTTGCTCCAGAAATTGACCTTATCTTGTGTCTGTTTCAAGCGACCTTTTAACATCTGAAGTTCTGTGTCCCAATCAGCACCACCTTCCATCTCTACTTACTAGGCCAAGATATTCTACATTAATAAAATAGTCTCTATGATCAACAAAATCACATTAATTGCATCATAATTTGATACCATGTTTAAACTAGGTCAGAAGCTAGTGATATTGGCAATCTGTCAGTACAGTATTGATTAAATTGAACAACATGCCAAATTACTATTTATAACAATTGTGTACATTTCCTACGTCTACCGACGGACAGACCAACAGACGTGTGCAAAGCAATATACCCCCTTTTTTCGAAAGGGGGAATAATAATGAGTATTGAAATCTGTATGTTACAGGAAGGATTAATTTAGCCACTTGGAAATGTGTTTGGTCCGGTTAGGAATCTCAAACTGTCAAACGTTTATGAAATATTGCTAGAAAATGCCCAGACCCCACCTAGCAGGCCTAGCAAACTTATTGAGAACCTTGGTCTGTTAAAAATTGACAGAACAACAGACCGATGCGCAGTGAAATTCTAAGCTGATAAATTGTGTAAAATGCATAACAAAATAAATTAAAGACAAGATTAAAGTGTCCCCAAAACAAATGTTATACTACATTGTAGTTGAAGTTTCCATTCTTTATAATAATATATATAATTACTCATAATCAGTCTGTGAATTTAGGATTTGGAACTACTTGTCCGAATCACCAAAGTGAAAACAGTTTTCCTTTATACACTATACATAATTACCGCAAAAGTTACTTGTCCGAATCAATAATTACTTGTCCCGGACAACCGTACAAGTGCTAATTTCGCAGACTGCTTTATAATAATACCATCATACATTAGAAAATCATACACACTGATAGATTTTGTAGAAACAAAAATTGATCATGCAAAAAAATCGGTCAAGTAAAAGCTCATTCGGTCCAGTAAAATTTTAGCATGATTACTAATTCGGCTTTCCAGTTGGCCGATTCATGTATGAATTCAGAAGGGTCATCCGCTTACAAAGATCTGCATATTTAGTTTACTGAAGATATTTACCATGACACTAGTAGTGATACATACCAATTCATTCAAGAAATTGATAACCATGAGGCATGACACCTGCAGTCATCCGCCATTACATTGATTTCATTTCCGTAGAGAAACATTCAATGGGGAGAAACAAAACATGCACCTCTCAGGAAAGGTTATGTTGGAATAATTAATGCTCATATGAATCATACCGATCGGTTGAAAATGAGATTGTCCACACACATATTGGGATTTTCCGCAAACAATTATGCAGTTCTTTGTAAGACTGTGCGAGATGGGGTCAAGTAAAAAAGGGTCTCGCCGTCAGTGACACCTGTATAAATTGTAATATTAGACCAAATGACTGGAGCTTGAAAAGTTACTGGATTTGTGAAGACTGGTATCATGTTTTATATATTATAATGGTTGTAGTATAAATAAAAAAAGAAGGTAACATCCTTCCAGTGACAACTGAACATTGATGCCGTACAATTTTGTTTATCCGACAATATGGACACTTCGAAAAATCAGCATACTCGGTATAGTAAAAGTTTCATAAGACCAGCGAATTCACAATGTAGCACTGTTTATTGTTGATTTAATTTACTGTTTCAGAATCTTCATTTAGAAAATAGCAAGCAATAATATGTTAACATTACCGTTTTATCAACAATAGCACTGTTTTAAACAACCCGCCAAATAACCCTATACCATACCAATCTCGTATCAGAGTTATCGTTCGTCGCTCTCTACAATGAGAATTACAGTTAAACCGGTCCCTGTTCCATGTGACTTTGTAACACGCAAGTCAACATGAACCAGTTCAAATCACAGTCAGATCAACCCCAAGTTGATATGTTCCCAAAAAGTCAAATTGGTTCCAAAAAAGTCAAAACCTCAGAAAAAGATTATTAGACCGATCAGACCGAAAAAGTATAGTGGGGTCAATTTGACCTATAGTTTTAAGTAACAGTTTTCTTATAGTATATCAAGGACTTATATACATACATGCCGCTGCCGCTAAGAACGACAATCTTCCAAGGGAGACTGCCTGGTTATGGGAAATGGCTAAATTTCCAGGACGCTGATTGGTCAATTTCGATCGGAATCCGGGCAGAATTCTGCCCGGGGGATCTCGCGGCACTTTGCATTATCGATGTACATTTCACGCGTAATTTAAATAACAGATAAAGATAAGGGAACTGGTAAGTTATTTTCTGATCTTGGTTGTTCGAACACTTAATCAAGTAGCATTTAAATACACACAGCTAGTGTAATAGGGGGTGGGTGTATGGGTGTGTAAATCCCAGCTAGCCAACCTCTCTCAATTATAAATAACAACAAGGTATCCCGTGTACATCAATCTATCGTATATTATAAGGTCTAATGCCTAATGTCTAATGTAGACCCGTTTGTGGAACGGGATCCACTAAACAACTCTCTCAACTTCTCTCAGTGGTAACAATAATCTAAAACTCAAATACTATACAATTCATAACCATCTTATTTCAGTCTGGAGCATACAAAAACCAGTCTTGACCATTCAAATTCTACTGTGCAACTCTTCATTACACATAACTTAGGGGATTAATAAAATCAAAGACCTATACATACATAGATAAGAAACTCCTGTAAGCGCCTGTAGAAAATGCTATTTTTGCACGCAGCAGATCTTTGAATTTTGCAAACTACTTAAAATTTGTGCAAATCTCATTAATGAATTTTCAACCATGTCATTAAGTACTCATTTTTCTGATGCAAGAAAATATTTTCAATATGATTTGTTAAGAAATTTCTTTGAAATTATTACTTAAATTCAACCAGTATAGCAGAAAAATGACAAAATGTACGATATAAGGTTCATGCAGGGGCCTTTGTATTTTGCATAAAACTTTTTCTTTTGTGCTCCGATTTTTATCAACTTGGTATCATTTTGTAGGGAATGGTTTGCTCTATTGGAAGATATAATTTACTTTAATATGTCTTCAATAGAAAATGAGCAATAAGCAAACGTGATTTTGCGAGATTTTGTCAATCTGCCGCGTGACTTTGCGAGATTTAGACTAGTTGCTTATCTATGTATGTATAGGTCTTTGATAAAATCAACTGAAATCTATTCAGTCATGCAAGACTGACCACTGAACCATCAAGGGACACAACTTACCACTGACCATAATATATTTAAAGGGAGACAATTGATCACACACATATATAAAAGAACACAATAAAACTCAAACTCAATAGACACCAAAGTCTGACCCCGTCACATACCTCCCCAGCCTGTGAAATGACGACCCGTCATTTCCCGTCCAGTCATTCTCCGTCATCTGTCAAACTAGTAAACTAACTAGAATACTAATATATAATACATAATTACTACATATCACTAACTAAGTCTACTGATACAAGTAAATACAACATCACTACATTAAGAATGATGGTATCAACCATTAGCACTAAACATATCAGGGTCATACAACAGTATCAAAAAAATAAATAAAACTCAATTCCTCCCTCCCCCATTTTTTCAGAATTGCTTCCACGCAATACATAAATACACATACACAATCTTACTATAGATAAAATCACACAACATGAATATACATAATTTATTTACTTGCAGTATAATATGACAGTTTTAAAAACAGTACACAATGACAAAAGACTTTCTAACAGTTTTACACTCATTTTATGATACTTTCTAAAATCTTTCCTGCTGTGCTACTGTCCAAAGAGGTTAAAACACCAGATCTGACAAGTGCTGTAATAGCGTGGACCCTATGATCTACTGGACCTAACTGGGCTCCATACATCACGAAATCTCCAAATCTATCTGGCTCTTTTCTTCTTCTGTTAGATCTGCGTGGCACTGGTACTGGTGCAGAATCCTCTTGTTGTTCTTCAGATACCTGCTGTTCATCATTGTCCTCAACAATACCACTTGTGTTCAACCTTCCATGGGTTCTCTCTGTACCTGTAATAGTGCACAAATCAGTAATTTCATGTTCATTAATATTCATAATATTACCTGTTTCAGGGTTACTATTTCTATCCTCACTGGCTATCTCCTCTTGTTCAACCTGAACGGTAGAATCATTTTCAAGGTCAACTTCAGCATCAAATAATACATCTGCAGTATCATTATTTCTCTCCACTACATAATTCTTATCATACTTTTCACTGTTCATAATATCTAATATCCGAGCATGGTTCACGGTGTCCGGATCACCCTTGTTACGCAATTCCACATAACTAACCATCTCATCTTCACTATCACTACTGTCACTGGTGACGTCACCTGTCTCATCTGTTTTCATCTCTTCAATATTCTTCTTCTCCTCTTCTGCTGTTACTCCTTCCTCTTTCTCAGCCAGTCCCTTGCTGTCCGCTGCATGAACTTCGTCATCTTCCTCGACATCATCCCAATGTGTAACTGGATATAAATGGTTCCTATGCAGTGTTCTTTCTATGCCTGTGTTGTTACCTTTTAACCTGAAAACTGGTATTCCTGGATTAGGTTGGTCTATCACTTTGTATAACTCTTCTTCAAACTTGTCTACTATCTTGTGCTTTCCTTCATAAGCTAATATCTTCACCATTACATTGTCTCCGATGTTGACTTTTGCTGCTTTGGCTCTTACATCATAATTTCTCTTCTGCTTCTTTTTAGATTCTTCTGTGTGTTGTTTCACTATTTCTTGGGTAGATTTTATTCTTTCTTTAATGTCATCTATATAATCTCTTGCTGATTTGTTGGTTGTTGTCTCCTCAACTTCAAATCTGGTATCTATAGGTAGTTTTGGTTTTCTTCCGAACATAATTTCAAATGGGGATATTCTAGTACTTTCATGAGGTGTGCAGTTATACGCGTACACTAACGGATTAATGTATCTCTTCCAATCACACTTCTGGTCGTTTTCTAAAGTTCCTAACATGTTTAGTAGTGTCCTGTTCATCCTCTCTGGTCCTGCATTGCCTTGTGGGTGATATATAGTTGTATGGCTCTTCTTCATGTTTGTTAGCACACATAATTCTTTGATGATATCACTTTCAAAGTTTGCACCTTGGTCTGAGTGTAGTCTAGTCGGTATTCCATAATTAACGATGAAGTGGTTGAATAAAGCATCTGCTGTTGTTTTCGCTGTTTGGTTTCTGGTTGGAACTGCTACTGCATATTTAGTAAAATGATCTGTCATTACTAAAATGTTGCCAAATCCTCCTTTTGATGTTTCCAAAGTAAAAAAGTCAATACAAACCAACTCTAATGGATATGTGGTGTTCACTGATATCAATGGAGCTTTACTGTTAGTTGTTGTTTTTCTTCTTTGACATCTTTCACATCTCTTAACATGATTTTCTGCATCCGTTGATATTCCTGGCCAATAAAACCTTTCCTTTAAGAGCCTTAGAAGTCTTTCTCTACCTGGATGGCCAACATCATTATGCAGTCCCTTTAATACATCCTTCCTGTAACATGTTGGTAACACCAGCTGTTGTATTTCCTCATCATTTTCTTGAATAATCCTGTATAAAATTCCTCTTTTGATTTTCAGATGTTCAAATTGTCTCTTCATGGTTAAATCTTTCTTGCCAAATAACTTCTTTGGAATGCATCTTTCTATCACTGCTATCCTCCATCTGTCAATGAGGCTGTCTTGTCTTTGTTGTTTTCTGATCTCTCTAAGTTCAATCTGAGCCAATTCGGATCCAGGTTGTTCTGTCGCTTCAATGATGTTGATGTTATGTACCGGTAATGTTTCAAAGTAGGGTACCGTTGTATGGCAGCAAATAGTTTTCACTGTCTTGTTGTCCACCTTGTCCATGTCTTGACATTCTACCTTTAATCTTTCATGTGGGTACCTACTCATGCCGTCTGCGTCCGAGTTCTTAAGTCCCGCTCTGTAAAAAATGCTAAAATTGTATTCACCTAGTGCAGAAGCCCATCGTTGTCCTGTAGCATCCAACTTAGCGCTTGTGAGTATATACGTCAAAGGGTTGCTATCTGTCAACACTGTAAATGGTTTTCCTATTAAATACTCCGAAAATTTCTCAGTTACTGCCCATTTAAGTGCAAGGAATTCTAATCTGTAAGCTGAGTAGTTTTTCTCTGAACCTGATAGTGATCTGCTAGCATATGCAATAACTCTTTTCTGGCCATCTTGATCCTGATACAGCACAGCTCCAAGTCCGTCGTATGATGCGTCTGTATGTAACTCAAACGGTTGTTGAAAGTCAGGATAGCCTAATACTGGTGGTGTGGTCAATATCTTCTTAAGTCCATTGAAAACTCTTTGGTGTTCATCTGTCCATGTCCATTTGTTGTTTATTTTCTTCTTATTCATTTTCTTTGTTGGTGTTGTTGATGTCATTAAATCCGAAAGAGGTCTTGTAATTTTACTAAAGTCTTTAATAAATCTTCTATAATAACCTGCGAATCCTAAAAATGATCTTATCTCATTGGCATTTGTTGGTGTAGGCCATTGGCTAATCCTTTCTATCTTTTCTGGGTCTGTTTCTACTCCTTTGCTGCTTACCACATGTCCAAGAAAGTTCACTTTGGTCTGGAAGAAATGACATTTTTCTGCTGCTATCTTAAGGTTGCATTCTCTTAATCGGTTAAAAACTTTGTCTATATTCTGTAGATGTTCATCAAATGTCTTGCTGTAAATAATCAAGTCGTCTATATAAATGACACATGTTTTCATATTGAGGTCCCCTAAGCATTCTTCCATCAAACGTTGCATCGTAGCTGGGCTGTTTGTCAAACCAAATGCCATTTTCATAAATTCATAAAATCCTAATGCACCAACTGTAAATCCTGTTCTTTCTTTGTGTTGTTCTTCAATTTCAATTTGATGGTATCCGCTTTTCATGTCAATCGTTGAAAAATATTTAGCTCTATGAAGGCAATCAAAAACTTCTTCTATTCTTGGTAATGCATATGAGTCCTTTACTGTCTGTCTGTTGAGTTGTCTGTAAATGTATTTTGAAATAGAATATGTATATATATCTAAGAAATGTTTTTAAAATCGAGTACTCGATTACGGTCGGTGTCGGAGAATTTATTAAATTTTCACTAACATGTGGATTTTTATTATTCGTTGAACTGTCAAATAACATTAAATCACCGTACTACACACAATTGCAACTTTTTTAGATAAGTAGCCCATTAAGAAGGTGAACTATGCAATATTATGTAATACGACCGTCTCACTTCCTGTACCCTTATAAGGGAGAAATATGTTATGGATCGTTTCACAGAAGGGGGTCAATATATTCTTTAGCACTTGTGCCTGATACCATGTTAAAACAATATACAACATAGGTCATAATCTTGCTCCTAATTTTTTCAGTTCTGTAAAGTCAGGTGGTAACATTTCGTATATAAGATATATATATTTTTTAATTGTATATAAAGAAAAATATGTTTTAAAAGAATTAATACATATTAGGCCGAACGATGCATATATTTATACAAATGACTTTTTTAAAGAAAATCATTTAACAACAATAAAAAATAAATCAAGGCATTAATTGATATTTTTAAGAAATGTATCTTTGATATGTCATACGACTATTCTGAAACGATTATTCATATAGTAATTTCCAGCATCTATATATTTTTTTTATTTTAAATAAAGGGTATCCATGAGGTATTCAAACATTACCACTACATGTAACATCTCAATGGGAATCAGTTTATCTAGTGGTGACAGTGGTTTCTGTACTGATCAGGGGAAGTAACCGCTGTAGAGTATTTTAAATAGTATGGTGGAGGAAATCGTCTCGTTTCCGATATCCAATCAAAAATGTGCAATGTTGGAATATCCAGCGAATAGTGACGTCATGTTTACAAATTACGCCATTTTAGTCGAATGAATGACAACAAGACGTATTTTACGCACATAAATAAAATCGTGTATTACATAGAGACAAAACCATGGCGGATCCTGATATATTGACCACTTTGAAAATATTGATTATTGGAGAGAGTGGAGTCGGTAAATCGAGGTATTTATCAGTAAATTTCAGGAAAACATTCTAAAATGAAAGTAGGCCAACAGTACATCAGCATTGCAGATAAGTTGATATTGAACAGTGAATCTATCCTGGGTTTTTATGTACAGATCCACCTGGTAGTGGTAGGACTATCAGTTGAGATGTTCAATATCTAAACTTACTACAGTATGGTAGTAAACTTCAATTCCTGCTTAAACTCATTCATGCAGGTGCCAGCTGGTGCACGTAAATAAATCTGGGGCTCATGACATGTGAATTGCAATGTACAGTCCCTTGTTAAAAGAGACTGCACCAGTGCCTGCATTAAAGTTGTTGCTAATGTGAGGAAGATAATTACATTTGTAATATTATAAGACAATTAGACACAGAGTTTTTCCAATGGTCCATGCACGACAATGCTCAGGAGACTGAGAGAGAGCCCTGTGCATTACTAGAAGAAGAAGGTACTTTTTCAATTGTTACATGGATAAAATTCTTAATTATGCAACATCAAACAATTGTCCCAGCTAGTGTTCTCTAGAAGCCCCAGCGGCCAGCGATATTATCATCAACTTGAAACCCTAGCGCCAACGACTTTGAGCAAAAAAAAAACAATTTAGTTTCAGCCTGCTAGTCTGAATCTTCTGGAGAACACTATTAGACTATAGCTGGCTGACTGTCCTTTTAAATACTGATACAGTTGAGCCTTGATAATTGTTCTAGAGATGTCTTAACATTATTTCACATATCTGTACAATTTGAATGGGATCGTCAGTGTCTGCTGAAAGTCTCTTGTTGTTTGAAATTGAAACTTTCCAAATATACACAAATAGAGACATTTACAAATCGGTATAATTATTAATTATGAATGAATACAAAACACACACGATATTGTGGATTACAACCACGCAACAAGTACAAATTTCTATAAAAAAAACTTATAGTGTATGCATTAATTTTCTATAGCGTGTGACCTGGTGTGAGTTGTGGCAATAAATTCAGTTTTGTGTTGACTTGTAGTACGATTTACTTAATTCCCTTGACAGAAGAAACAATTCAGCTTTTTACTGACTGTCTATTTGTTTGGCATAATATTTTGGATTGCATTATGACAAATGTTTATTATATATTGTTGTGCAATGTACTATAACATTACCTTTTCATCAATTGTTGTTTTCAGTTTGTTGCTACGGTTTACAGATGATACGTTTGATCCGGAACAAGCTGCCACTATTGGTATTGTACAAAACATATGTTACTTTAATTATAAATAATTATAAAGAATTGAATTCTATTGGTACATCAATTCTTATGCTCCACCTTTAGAAATGGCAGAAGGGCATAAAATGTTACCCTGTCTGTTCAAATTTTGGTATCCATCCTTGCAAACTTTGGTTTCCCAAGCTTATACTCTAGAAATATTTCTGGGATTGGTTTCATATTTTACATGGAAAATAAAATACAGCTCAAGTTTGATTTCTGTTAAAATCCACACATTTTAACAGGAGTTATGGCCCCTTTTTGACTTAGCTCCCAGCGGGGGCATTCTTGTCCTCTAGATCTATATCTATGCATTTCTAGTTATATTATTACCTTAAATTATCAGTCATTAACATAAAACACTT
This sequence comes from Lutraria lutraria, assembly GCA_964023205.1. NCBI lineage: Eukaryota > Metazoa > Mollusca > Bivalvia > Venerida > Mactridae > Lutraria > Lutraria lutraria. The sequence continues at coordinate 832,231 of OZ026848.1, forward strand.
GCCTAATGCCAAATGACTTGCAATTCTTTTACTAAGGCTGTTTTCAAATTGAATTATACTATACTGTTTTAGCTCACATGTCACAAAGTGACAAAGTGAGCTATTAGGATCACACTCCGTCCGGCGTCGTGCGTCGTCAAACTTTATGTTGTGACCACACTAGGGGCCACATTTTTGGCTCTATTTTAGCAAAACTGGGTCAGAGCGTTAATATCAACAAAATCTTGGACAAGTTCGATATTTAGCCATTTGGGGTCAAAAACTAGGTCACCAGGGCCAAATAAGGGAAAACCTTGTGAATACTTTAGAAATCACTGTTTTGACTGTATCTTCATGAAACTTTGTCAGAATGTTTATTTTAATAATATGTAGGTCAAGTTTGATAATGGGTAATTTCTGTAGTAAAATTAGGTCACTAGGGCAAATTGCTGGAAAACCTTGTGAACACTCTAGAAGTCACTGTTTTGATTGGATGATCATGAAACCTTGTCAGAATGTTTGTCTTCATAATATCTTGGACGAGTTCGAACATGGGTCATCTTGGGTCAAAAACTAGGTCGCTAGGTCAAATCTTATGAAAAACCATGTTAACACTGTAGATTTCACAGTTATTATTGGATCTTCACCAAACTTTGTCAAATCCTTTGTTTTCATGATATAACGGTCAAGTATAAATATAGGTCATCTGGGGTCAATAACTAGGTCACCAGGTCAAATCTTAGGAAAACTTTGTTAACACTGTAGATGTCACAGTATTAATTGGATCTTCACCAAACCTTGTCAAAATGTTTGCCTCAATGATATGTGGGTCAAGGATGAGCATGGGTCAACCGGGTTCAAAAACTGGGTCACAAGGTCAAATCTTAGGTAAAAATCTTGTAAAAGCTCTAAATGTCATGGTTTCGATTGGATCTTGGCCAAACCTTGTCAGATTGTTTGTCTTAATGATATTAAGGACAAGTTCAAATATGGGTCACCTAGAGTCAAAAACCAGGTCACAAGGTCAAATCTTAGGAAAACCTTATTAGCACTGTAGATGTCAAATTTTGATCGTATCTTCACCAAACCTAGTCAGACTGTTTGTCTTAATGATATGTGAGACAAATTCGAACACAGGTCGTCTGGGGTCAAAAACTAGGTCACCGGTTCAAAACAATGTTTTAATGAGTGAACAGTGATTGTCATGTGAGCGATATAGGGCCATCTTGGCCCTCTTGTTTACTTTACTACTCATGACTATATGCATGAGTTTTCAAATTGAATTATTCTATACTGTTTTTTACTTACTACTCATGACTATATGCATGAGTTAAACACATTTACACCGAAATAAGCCATATATGAACATTTTAAGTATTTGGTTCCATATAACTATTTTGTTTTATAGGTGTTGATTTTAAAGTGAAAACACTAACAGTTGATGGAAATAAAACCAAACTTGCTATATGGGTAAGTTATTGTTGTCAAATTGTAGATCTATTTACAATATAGATCGATTGACTATTGAAGTAGTGTAATATAATCATTGCTTTTAGTATTGATAACCGCATGAAGGCTTATCAAGTTATAAGACAGTTATTACCCAACATGAAGAAAATATCCATGTTTGGTTAGGCCATCATTATAAAATGTTTGTTTACTGTGACCCTTCCCAGAGACTTTTCAGTGGATAGGTAGGAAATGTTTTTATAACTGTTTGTTTTTATATTGTTCACAAAATGCATCTCACTGTCAAAATGATATCTTTTATTGAAAACAAATTTTACTGGAGAGGCAAAAAAAAGTTGGACTTTTTTGGTAAGTCGGTAGAGTTACTGAAACACAAATACTTCTTTAGGATTGCCGGGTGATTCTTTTTGTAAACGGACTGAATAGATTTTAGATTAGAGACAAATTTGAAAAGTTAATTTTACATGTACATCCATGGATTTTGTATGAATACAAAACATAACAACTCATAAATGTTCTTACTTTGTAGGATACTGCTGGTCAAGAAAGATTCCGTACATTAACACCAAGTTATTACAGAGGTGCACAAGGTGTTATTTTAGGTAAATATTGTGTGATGTCAACCGTATGATGGTAAGAATCTATTTCAGGAGGGGGGGATTTTAGAATTGAGCTGACGACAGAGGAGGATGGGGCTAATATAGTCCTACAAAAATATTTCTTATTTATCATATTGGCCTTTGTGAAATTCTGGTATCTACATTATTATGATGTGTGACAATACTTTCTTCCTTTATAAATATAAATGCTACTTGTTGTTAATCAAAATTGTGGTCTAGACTTCTAAATTCACTTTCATGCTGCCATTTTCAGTTCCTTTTTCATTTCAATTTGATTTTTCCTTTATTCCAGTGTATGATGTTTGCAGTAAAAGCTCATTTAACAAATTAGATGCATGGTTAAATGAGTTAGAGACATTTTCAACAAAACATGACCTCATTAAGATGTTGGTCGGTAATAAAATTGATCAGGTGATTTGCTGACATTTTTTCTAAATGACTAATTTACGTACAGTCAAACCTGTATAAGCGACCACCTCTGAGTATAGGTCACCCTGTGAATAAAGGTCATTATTTTAAAACCATCATTGATTATTAAGAACGAAATCACCTACAAATATAGGCCACCTGTTGAAAAAGACCATATTTTATCTTACACTAGGATGGCCTTTGTTCACAGGTTTGACTTCAGTATATCACAAATACAACATTGTTTGGATTCATGCTGGCTTTCCATTAATGATTTTTTTGGTTGTGTTAACTTTTTTGAACCCGCCTCTGTGGTCGAATGGTTAAGGTTGCTGACTTCAAATTACTGTAACCTCTCACTGTCAGATAGAGGGTTGTGGATTTGAGCCTCACTACTGACTACGTCTCTTTATGTGAGAAAGTAGGCAGTTGCTTACGGAGGATGATAGTGTAGTACTGCTTATTCCCGGGAACGATGTGACTCTTTGACTGTTGAAAACTCAGAAAAGGGGCGTAAAACTCATACAAACAAAATGTTTTATGTCAGTTTTAAGACATTTTATTGTGTTCATTATAATGTACATTTGTATAATTATTTAATACATATATACATTGACTTATAATTTGGTGAATTACTTGATTGATACTTCTTGATTAGAATGCATCTTGTTTTCCATATCCAATAGACTTTATTATAGTAATTGTGATAAAATGGTAACTTGCTCAATACCTTGACAAATCATTTTTGGTATTGTTCATTGTTTTGTTTATGAACACACTTATTAATGCAAATACTCAGAATTTCTCAGCAGATCTGTAACTTGACTTATAAATACTACAGTAATTCTGGAGTAAAAGTAAGCATCTCAGAGATATCTCTTCAAAGGATACCTGATTTTATATCAGTATCTCATCTACATTCAATACATGTATTATCTTTTGCTGTAACTAACATTTTGTTTTTTTTCTGGGAATTAGGCAAAACGTGAAGTGACGAAAGAAGATGGTTTAAAGTTTGCCAGGAAACACCAAATGTTGTTCATCGAAGCCAGTGCTAAAACAAAAGAAGGTGTCCAATGTGCCTTTGAAGAGTTAGTAGAAAAGGTATGCCAAAATGGTTTGAGAATTGTTTTTGTTTTATTTTTAACATGAATAATCTAGTTTTTACCTCTCCTGTTAATTTTGATATTATTATATACGGAAGACTTATTCTGATATCAAAAAGACTAAATTCAGGTCTCTGATGCAGTAAATATTGACATCCTTCAAACCTCTGGTATTTGAGTATAACTGGACAGTTCGACTTAAGCCTTAAATGAATTATTACATTTATAGAATACGATATATTATTTTGTTTGTATTTCTGTATACTTATAGATAATATATACCTAAAATGTATTATAAGGGTACAAAGTTTACAAACACTCAGTAGGATTATAAATTTTATATCTTCAGTTCTAAATGTTTAGTTCTTTCTTCCTTTAGGTTTAGTCTTGCATGTCTAAAAGCATTACTTTAAGTCTTGTATGTCTAAATGCATTACTTCAAGTCTTGTATGTATAAATGCATTACTTGAAGTCTTGTATGTCTAAATACATTACTTTAAGTCTTGTATGTCTAAATACATTACTTTAAGTCTTGTATGTCTAAATGCATTACTTTAAGTCTTGTATGTCTAAATGCATTACTTCAAGTCTTGTATGTCTAAATGCATTACTTTAAGTCTTGTATGTCTAAATGCATAACTTCAAGTCTTGTATGTCTAAATGCATTACTTCAAGTCTTGTATGTCTAAATGCATTACTTCAAGTCTTGTATGTCTAAATGCATTACTTTAAGTCTTGTTTGTCTAAATGCATTACTTTAAGTCTTGTATGTCTAAATGCATTACTTCAAGTCTTGTATGTCTAAATGCATTACTTTAAGTCTTGTATGTCTAAATGCATTACTTTAAGTCTTGTATGTCTAAATGCATTACTTTAAGTCTTGTATGTCTAAATGCATTACTTTAAGTCTTGTATGACTAAATGCATTACTTTAAGTCTTGTATGACTAAATGCATTACTTTTAGTCTTGTATGTCTAAATACATTACTTTAAGTTTTGTATGTCTAAATGCATTTCTTTAAGTTTTGTATGTCTAAATGCATTACTTTAAGTCTTGTATGTCTAAATGCATTACTTTTAGTCTTGTATGTCTAAATGCATTACTTTAAGTCTTGTATGTCTAAATGCATTTCTTTAAGTCTTGTATGTCTAAATGCATTTCTTTAAGTCTTGTATGTCTAAATGCATTACTTTAAGTCTTGTATGTCTAAATGCATTACTTTAAGTCTTGTATGTCTAAATGCATTACTTTAAGTCTTGTATGACTAAATGCATTACTTTAAGTTTTGTATGACTAAATGCATTACTTTAGTGCTCTAACTCTTCAATTCACATTTTAACCTCACAACCTGATTAAGTACAATAAAGTTAGTCCTATACTGTATTAAATAGATGAGTAATCTTTTTGCAGATTATACAAACACCAGGTTTATGGGAAACTGATGGACGAAAAGGCACTGTACCATTAACTGGGGGACAGGGAGCAGGGGCAAGTGCTTGCGGAGGATATTGTGTTATATGACCTGTGACCTTATAAAATGGACCAATTATCATAGAAGACAAATTGACTGGAATTACATGCATTAAAGTTGTGATATTCACATTGCTAATATCTTCAGTAGAATGTAAATATAGTAACCTAAGTTTGGAAGTAGAATGCTGAGTGCTAGTTACAGCGTATTCACCGAGATGTACTTCCATACCTCTGTTGGAATGTTTGAAATCAAGGTCTGCAATCTTGTGATTAAATACATGTATTAATTATAGAAGCACTGTTATATTTTGCTTGAATGTATATACCAACATTGCTTAAAAGAATAGAACTATTCAACATAATTATGTGTAGTGACAAGTTATGGAGTTTGGACGAATTATGAGTTGCTGATCCTACAAAGGTTGGATGTCCACTGGAGGGTCAGCACAGCTGTTAGATTTCTTGTTGCGAATAATTGCGAGTCCTGAACTTATTTTACATTATGAATTATGATTCTAGATTTCATTTAAGGAAAATACCTAGTATTGCATTTATTTAGTATTTCGTACATATTTCATTTAATAAATATTGAATCATATTTTAATGTAATGAATTAAAGATATAGAATTCCCACCTTTCTATGACATTGGTGAATTACCAGTACTGGTACAGTTATACCTGTCAACAAAGGCCACCCTAGGGAAGGATGTAATGTGGCCTTTATTGACAGGTGGCCTTTGTCCTAAGCAAGCAATGACAGTTTTTCAAAGAATGGCCTTTATTGGGAGGTGGCCATTAACACAGGTTTAACTGTACATTTGCTAGGGCACGAAAATCATCTTGTTAAATAGGGTTAAACAGTGATCACTTACCTAAACTATGCTATCCTCTTATTGTGAAGTTAAATACAAGCTGTCATATCATGTAAACAATTGTTACATTAGAACTGCTGTAAATTGAAAAGAAAAACATGATTTAAATGTTACTTGTTAGTAAGTCTGAGATTTGTGTATGTACATAAAAAATTGAGTGTTTTAGCTGACTTATGAACTTAGCATGTTTGTGTTTATATAGGTATGGTGTTATATTATAATCATTGTTTAAATGTATTTATATATATTGTTATTACATTTCTGACTTAAAATGTGTGTGTTTAGACATGAAATATGACAATGAAATGAAAAAAGATGGTCTGTTGTTAAAAGATTTGATAGGCTGCTGAAAACATGCTATGTTTGTTTATGGTGAAATTTGAAACGACTTTTGAACTTTATTTTCACTTAGCCAAAACAGTTGATCAATCATCATACTGTACATGTCTATTTTTTTCAGCATATGTGTAATACAGACATTTATTGATTTATGTTATGAAGTACAATAAATTTGATTATTTTACTCAACAGATGAAATCAAGTTCTTTTAAAAATTGAAGTTAAGTTTGAACTATGAAGTATGCCATTTTTTGCCTCATTTGCATTGTCTCTTTTTATTTAATGAGTTTGTATAGGCTTAATTTCACTTGGATTTTTCATTTTAAAATGTAAATATGACAATAAAACTGCATGTACTTTATCAAATGTTAATGAGTATTATCTATCACGTAACAAAAAATATGACAGGCTTGAAAAAATACAAGTCCACTAATTTTAAACTATAATTTAGAAAAATTGGATAACCAATACCGGTATGTCTTATTTGTAATTTTAGATATCTTCATCCTCATATTTTAATGCATTTATTTGTTGTGTTTTTTTACTGAATATGTTAAGTCTGAATTTTCATTTGTTTCGACATTGGCATTCTATCAGTTTCTGTCAATGACTCATATGTTGGCTATTATGCATGTTGAGTATAAAACTGTTTACCTTGTGATGTGTAATCTTTCATGAAATATTTGTTATATATTCAGATAATTTAACAATCTTTTCATTCACTCAATTTATTTCCTGCTTTGGTTTGTTCAGTTTCAGTTATTACATGTGTATGAATCTTGACATGTTATAGATAAGATGACACACATTTGGTTATTGGTTAAGAATATAAGTTTGTAAATCAAGGCATTACTGTAGTAAAATGAATGGTAATGAAATGCATATCGTTGGTCAGTTTATCAAATAATAGTTATTCATCAGCATTTTATGAACTATTTAAAAAATAGTTTCTAGGTGATACCCTCAAGTTACAATTCCATTTTCCTATTGAGAGAAACAGAATGGATTGATAGTGTCACATGATGCAGTTTCACACAACAATATGGGATTTATCTAGTCAAATATTCTGAAATAATGCAATTTAAATACATTATATAATAAATACTGTTACAGTTTCGCCTTTTGAAACGCTAGACAGATTTCTCTATATTTTCCTTCCAATTGTTTTTCCTGAATTAATTTTTTTTCTTCCATTCTTTTGGTCAGGGCTTAAGATATGAAGAATCTTTTATTTGTGGACAGTAGTGTTTATTAATTTTATTCAAGTATGAGCTAATAGTCATCATTTGAAGGGGTTGCCACAATTAAAAAAGATAATCAGCTTGTATACAGTTGAAAATTGGTGCTTAAAAACACAGTAGATTATCTCATATGTATTCATAATGGCTGAAAACTGAACAAAGCAAGACTCCAGAGTACGATAAAATGTTTACATGAACTTTTGTGACGTTCTTGAGCATACTAACAGTTAAGGCTATAAAAAGATCTGCTACTCTTTTTTTTGCACCTTATGGCTAAACGTTTAAAAATAAGTCTGTAACACTGCGTTTGCATGATGACTGGAAATAAATAAAATTTAAAAAAATATATATATAAAGATCTTTTATTGTTAAAGTTTATTGTTAAAAGTTTACTAACTATTTTTCGGTAAATTAGATTATATACAATATATTTTCAGTGCATAATTATTTAGTATACTTTTTCATGATTTAAATGTTATTATATTTAAAATGTTAGTGTATTGACATTTGTTTGCCATTTATAATTTTCCGAGACAGTATAACAAATAATTAAGGAATTTGCCCTAAAAATTTGTAACTACAATATTTTAAATGTATGAGACAATTCCTACTTCAGCTGAAGTTCTTCTATCTAACACTTTCATAGGTTGAAAATGCAGGTCAAAAGCAATATTAGACAGAAAGCCGAATAAACTCTTAAGGCCAAATGATGATTTAAGCTATATTTCTCCATCTTTTTGATGACCTTTTTCCAACAGCTTTTGCTGTAAACTTTACATTTATGAAACTGTTCTGAAATTAACGAATTGAGTGTTGGTTGCCATGACTATATTATTGTATGTGATGTTGCGTGTGTGAATATAACTATGTGATGTTACTATGATAATGTGAATGTAAGATTTCTCACTCCATGCTCTTATTGCAAATTTGATTCATGTCTAATGTAAACTACTGAAATTGCCCCTGTTTTATAATGGTTGTTATGTTATTTAGTAATTATTAAACCCACAGTTTTTGAGCAATGAAAATAGCACAAAACATTTATAACATCTGTTTTTGGATGATATTAATTGTAATATCACAAAAGTGTTAAAGAAATCAAATTGCAGCCTAATTTATAATTTTACCTTAAATGTATGTTATTTGCTGTTTTTTTTTTGTTCAAATGAACGCAAGGAAATGTATGGTGGATTGATTTTAATGTTGATGTAATTTATTATACACTGTGTTATGGCTTCCTTGAATAAAATTATTATCTGCTAAATATAGTTAATCTTATTGTGACAGATTTGTTACCTACTTGTAACAGTCGATTAATAACATGTGTTATTAAATAGCTATTTATTATCAGCCTTGTAACTTGTTTACTAAGTGACATAATAATGCAGTTATTTCCAATGAGCAAGCCAATATCTATATCACTTCCCGGCCTGGGTCCTTTGTCAGAATGTATATTTTAATAATATCTTGGACAAGTTTAAAAATGGGTCATCTGGGCTCGAAAACTGGGTCACCAGGGCTAATTGCCGGAAAACCTTGTGAACACTCAAGAAGTCATTGTTTTGATTGGATCTTCATGAAACCTAAGCTGGTCAGAATGTTTGTCTTAATAATATTCGGACAAGTTCAATAATGCGAGGGCTCAGCGCAACACTATCATAACTTGTTCTTATTTCAATATGAGTTACGACACTCTTGCGTTGAACCCTCGAATGGGTCATCTGGAGTCAAAAATTAGGTTGCCAGGTCAGATCTTAGAAAAACCTCGTTAACACTGTAGATGTCACAGTTTTAATTGTATCTTCACCAAACCATGTCAATATTTGTCTCAATGATATGTAAGACAATCTTGAACATAAGTCATCTGGGGTCAAAAATTAGATCACCAGATCAAATCTTAAGAAAAACCTTGTTAACACTGTCTGTAGATGTCATGGTTTTGATCAGATCTGCACCAAACCTTGTTAGAATGTTTGTGTTAATGATATGTGGAACAAGTTCGAACATGGATCATCTGAAGTCAGGCACTAGGTCAAATCACTGGACAACCTTGATATCAACAGACCTCAGGACACAGGTTCAAAACAATGTTTTTATCAGTACTAGATGCCCAAGAGCAGCATATCGAGTCCTCTGTTTAGACAGTTTGTGACCTTGACCTTTGAACTACAAGTATGGGTGATCTTCATGACACATCATTTCATTGAAGTAAACTTTTATACCAATTTATTTCAAAATCCTTGAATGCAAACAGAAAGCACAGCACAGACACACATTGTATTATGCCAAGTCATTTTCAAATAATTCAATGCATAAGGGAGATACAGCCTGGACAAGGTCTATAATACTTTTTTGATGTTTGACATCTAAGTGTGACCTTGAACTTTAGCCTACAGACCTGGGTCTTGCGCATGACTTATTGTCTCATGATGGTCAATATTTCTGCCAACTAATTCCAAAATCTGTCAAGAAATTATTAAGTTATGAAGCAGACCCCATCTTTGACCTTTAACATCCAAGTATGATCTTGGCCCTGGAGCTATTGACCTTGGTCTTAAGTGTGACACACTGTTCCATAGTATTCAATAAGTTATTTTCAAATACATCAATGCATATGGGAGACACAGCCCGGACAAGGTCTATAATGTTCATTTTCGATGTTTGACCTCGAAGTGTGACCTTGACCTAGACCTGGATATTGCGCAGTTCACACCTTCTCATGGTGTTTAACAATTATGCTAAGTTATGTTAAATGTTTCTATGCATAAAAGGGAAATATAGCCCGAACAAGGATCCGGACAGACACACTGACACGCAACCGCCATGTGGCGACTATGTCAAGCTCACCGCAAGCGTGCTTGACAAAAATGATTGTAAGTGATGGAGGGGCAATTGTCTTTGTAATTCCACTCTAAAATGACTGTATACTTGAAAAGACCAAACTCAACCTCACTGAGGAATGGAATTTAATCATAAGTACTAAAACCTCAGAATATAAAATGCCTCTTGTGATGATCATGTGTGTAATTTCCTTTTCACATTTACCAGATTGTGCTGGCTTTATAATACATTTACCATCGCTGCTAGCAAGAGTCAAGTACATCGGGCTGTCTAAACTCAAGTAGAATGTTTACACGAGTGACTGTGTTACATGAACATTAATTCAGATGTGATTCTGTGACACATTTCCAACTTGTAGCAATAATAATCAAGGCAGAGCTGAGCATGTGCAGCATTTGTTGTCTGAATTCAGTGAATTGCCAAATCCATTAATATGAAGATGAATGCCCAGATGGTAACATGTGGGATGTGACTTCTCTTAAATTAACAAGAGAAAACATGAAGATAAGCATGAATGCCCTATCAATCAACAAGCATAAAACTAACAAAAGTGTAAGCCATTTCAATTTTTTATTTAAAACAATGATAATCTGTACACTATAAATATGACCTCTACTTTATTTCTTTCCACTGAAAAGTGTGACGGGAAAAAGTTACTTTTAAAAGATTAAAAACAAACCAATCAATGGTTAAAATGGAAAATAGCTAAAACTTATCACAAAACCAAATGAATACTCTTGTCTTCTTGATGGCATTTTCCTTAGAAATGTTCGATATTCAAATATTTGAAATTCACATATAAAATGTCATGCTAAACGTAACTCAAGTTAAGAGGAGGTGGCACTCTTTAAGTATGCAATAAGTTGTTCACGTTCCTTCTTCTTCTTGAGTCCAGCAAAGACCATTTTTGTTCCTGGGATGTACTTTTTAGGATTTTCTAAGTACTCAAATAAGGTGTCCTCTCCCCAAGTGATTCCTGAACAAAATGAAAGAAAATTTATTTTAAGAATCAGTGATTGTAACAAATGTACCTGAATATATTAATATACTAGTATACAACCTGAAATATATAATACATAAAAAATATATTTAGATCATAATTCAACATAATAATATCATATGAATAGATTAAATTATGAAGAATAAAAAATGTATTCGGACAAAAATATTACAAATAAACATATGGCTTTTTTTGTGTTTATATTGAGTTTTACGCCCCTTTTCAACAGTCAGTCATATGAAGCGGACAGTTCACCTAAGCATCGTTCCTGCCAAGAACCAGTACTAGACTCCCACCCTCCTTAAGCAACTGCCTACTTTCTCACATTCAGCAACCTTAACCAATCGACCACGGGGGGGGGGGGGGGGGGGGGGTCAAATATGATACAGAAATTTGCCAACTTCCAAAAACTAGAAAAATCTTATATAATATAATAATAAAATAACAGTTATTGAGTTATAACTGATTTGACAGACATACCTTTACTAATATTTGCAGGTGTGTATGAGAATCCAGCAGCCTGGCCAGTTTTTCTTCCAAACAGACCATTAAGATTTGGTCCGACTTTATGTTTTCCACCCTTTTCTACAGTGTGACACTGTGAACATTTCTGGACGAAAATTTTCTTTCCTTTTTCAACGTCAGCCATCTGAAAGACATATAAAAATACAATATCAATATTTACGATAAACTTATAAAAAGCAGCTGATCGGAAGTCATACAAAAAAATTAACCTACCACTCCACAAAAAAGAAAAATTATCACACTAAAAAAATTATGTAACTAAATTATTTCAACCATTTATTAAATATAACAAAATTAGGACAGATGATTGTAATTCATTTAACAGAAATTACATTCTGTTGTAGAATAATAAGACAGAACTGCTAGACTGCATGATGAATAACCTATTTATCTATATATATACATACTCCAAAACTTATCTAACACCACAGTCAGTTATGTAACAGGAAATGCCACCAGCAACAGATTATAATCATGATGTCACAGGAATGTGTTAATTAAACTTAATTGGCTTAACTATCAGAACATCTGTCACATTTTTATCTAAAATATGCTAATAAATCTATATTGTAATGAAATAGGTATAAAATCAAGAGTCACAAGATTGAGTAAACACAACTTTGAGACAGGAAAACAAAAAATGCTTCACTCCCAACAACAAGTGAACAGTTAAACACTAAATTGAACATATAATATAAAAAACATTAAAAAAACACAAAAGAATATTAAGAAATGCTGAATTATACTTCACACAAATCAGAGTCAGTTCAGACACAAATCTAAGATCTACAAATACAAGTTTATAATTTAAAAGACCATTAGTTACATAAATCATTTAATGACACAACAAAGGACAAGTCCAGTCAGTGATCATGTAATATCATGCAAAGCTGTCAGATGTGTGAATAACTGATAAATAATGTAACAAATAATTTGAACAGCTTATATAACTATCTAGCTAGCAGGTTTAGCTTACTCTATTCTGACTTCTTATGCTAAAATATGTTGTTTAGTCAAGAGATACAATATGTCAATATACATAATCTGACCTATAAAATAAGTAATAAGAGAAGCCAATAAAAAAGGGGAAATAAAATAAAATGATTCACAAAAAATACCTTCTGCAATACACCGTTGAACAATGAATATAATCAAAACACCAAAAGCTCCCTCGTTGTTTAGTTCTAGTATTAACTTATCGGAACCGAAGTTTTAAGATCCTTAACAATTTAAAAGACACAAGTGACCTTGAATAGGTTGTTGAATGAAAAATAATTCAATATGACTCCGCGATACAAGATGTGCTACCTTTGAGAGAAAATATATAGTAATGTTTCATTTGAGCAAGCCACTTCTTTATATAACCCAACAGTCGACGAAGCTTGCATAATTCAATTGCATCAGGGTACGACCGTTTGACATGTAAGCCATGACCAGGAACACAGACTTTAATTCGTGATTTTCACAAAATCAGATCAATACAGCGCCAGAAAAACTCGTTTCCACGAAACATTGGTACAAACACAATTGAAATGAGCAAATATCATTAAGAATAAATTTAACAAATAGGCTGTACTTACGATTTTGTCTTTCTCTTGATCGGACACGCACACTCGACGAACACCGGTTAAAAAGGTCAAACAAAGGATATGACGTCACAGTGGATTTATTTATAGGTACGTGGGGTTGCTAGCAATTTTATATAACAACTTATTTTCAAAGATAACCGGAATATTCCAAAATTGTTTCGTAAATGAAACATATAAATATCACATATACTTGAATGGCATAATTTTATCTAAAAAACATCCAATTTGCTTCAAAATGTCTTTCAATAAACAGCATAGAATCCTAACCCTCCTCAGTATTTCGAATTGGAATGTTCCATGCTGCGCATGCTCTTTCGCGGTTTCCGAACGTGCGTGATATCCACTCCTAATGTCAGTTTCGCTTTTGCGTTTTGATAAAAAAATACACCGTAACATTGATCAAACAAACTTGATATTCATGCTATATAAAGCTAGAAAGTAAATAAAAATCACAGTTATGTCTTTGAAATGTACGTGTAAGCTTTCGTAATCTAATTAGATCAAGGTAAAGGACATTTGAACCATATATGATTGCTATACTAAACTTTATCTGAAACATCAAAATTTGAGGTCATTTTTTTTCATATTAAGTAATACTTGTTTAAATTTGGAGGATTCTGTTTTAAATGCAGAAAAATACCATCAGCGGATCATCCGAATCAGAGGTGGATCCAGGATTTCAGACTCAGGGCCGAGCGTAGTATTCGGGAACTTGAAATAGACATGCATGTAGCGGGGAGTGTACATAAATGCATGTATACCACGTCACAGTGCATGTGCATACTAGTACTATAATATGTATACCATGCAGGTAGTTGTATTAACTAAATACAACTACCTGATACTACATGTATATAAATTGCTATATTTAAGCTGGTTTTGATAAGACAAAAAGAGAGACAGGATCGAGCGCTTCAGAATTTAATAAATGATATTTCATTTCTCATAAATAGCCAAGGACTTTTAGAGGGCGCCGGCTGTACGCACACATCCCCTTTGAATCCGCTGTATATAGTACTGACAGAGACTTAAACTTATATATAATCTTTTAGAATCAATTGATGCTAACGAGAGTTTATTCGGTCAGTGGGGTGTGACTTAACTACATGACGTGTTTGATATACATACCCTGTCAATTCAAAACACTATTTTATTAGACATATATATGCTTTTGCCGTCATTTGCGGGCGGCGAAAAGTATGTATTTCAAGTCCTTGTCCTCAACTATACAATAATCTGACAAAAATGCAATGTTTGGATCGACCGGACCGCTTCTGTAGCAAGCATGTATTGACCGATCGAGACAAAGCAATTATATGTGACTGCTGTTTTAAAACAGATATTTTTCTGTTTCGGAATCAGTCTTGAATGATTGATCGATAGGCGCATAATTTAAATTTTTATTGAATTGTCTTACATAGAGAAAAAACGTTGATGATGTTGACTCTATACGAGTTAATTTAAACTTTGAAAATTACATTATATATATATATCCTAAACATATGAATACCCCTAGGTCATTCCATAACAACTTTACATCCGTCCCCTAAGAATGACTGACTTTATCATAAGGACAAATCTCATGATTTAGTCTATCTGGGACATTTATCTTTTTGTACAAATATCACAGAGTATATATACGTTCTTTTCTTACTATATATACAAAGACCTATACTATACTTTATGGTACAGGTCTTAAATTTGTACTTTTTATAAAGTACATGTATCTGTGTAAATAGGTCTTTGCTAGATATATGAAGGCACTAGGCCAAGTTAACCATACCGGCATATAATGTAACATTGTGGTATGATATCGCACATATTTAAGGTATGTTTGAGTTATTTGATATATGGACCTTTTCAATGTCAGACTCTTTATAAACCCTCCTGATTTTTAAGCATAGTTTGATACAGGCATTACCATGTTATCGCATATCTTGAGTTTTTCAAATTGCACCAAGAGTGACAGACTAAACAATACTAGAAAGATCTACAGATTTTCATTCAGAACCAACTTGTGTTCAATTATTAAAATCATCGTCAATTTTACTCTTTTCGAAAAGTTTTACATTGATCTTAATCATGCCTTGGTGTAAAGCACCGATAGTCACCTCGTCCCTTTTCCTGTGAATTTCTAGACACAGTAATTGGCTCGATCGGTAGTCGAGATGGGGACACTGAAAAAGCGTCCCTGAGAAATCCGAAAGGCGGATTCAAGAGCCAAACCCATGGCCTTTCGTTTGTTAACACTCGACAATCGATCACCAATTTTAAAATTAAAACTCGACTTAATTGTTTTTAGATTTCACCTTGTAATCAGTGAAGTATTTACATCATATCAAATGTGTTATCATTATCATATGGCGTTTGATATCTCCTTGCAAGTGCTGTATATGTTGCGATATAGGGGCATAATTCACCTATAGCAAATATTTAATCATGAATGAAGTTTAGTACAAACACATTGATACCCAGTGTAAATAGTATACGAATGGTGTATTAACACTACACAGTCGTATTTAGCAATTAGTTATATTAATTAGTAATGTAACATTTACATGCAGTCGCTCGAGTTTATAGAGATAACATATAAAGTTTAATATAGCAATCATGATAGAATGTTAGTATCAGATAAATGGAGAATCATGTACTCAAACGTAAACCAATTAGTGAATTAGGTTACAATTTTAATGTATCTAATCATTGTTTTTCAATCAATATACTGAGGAATAAGTAGACAACATCGATTACTACAAATAGCCTGTACGATAATATGCCACAGAGAGAGAGATAATGTACAGTATTTGGAAGAAGAAGAAGAATATGAACACACGCATATGTCTATGCGAAAAGGACTATTTTAGCTAAAACTGACGACAATTAGTCGTTCTAATTAAGCTATTACTTAATCAAGCATAAGAGCATTTAATGGACTTCAGAAACATTAAATTGTTAAAGTTTTTCGCTTATCAAGATTTAAGTGTTGAACTTGATAATAATTTAGCGGCGATTCTGTCGAATTTGTGATAATGTCATGATGACACTGTTGTGCAAGACTGTTAGCACTGATTTTAAAGTCACATTGCATATACCTTAATCTGATTCCTACCTAAACTAGGAAATTGAATAAAGCTACAATGTCAGGTAGAATCAGACAAGTACTGGTCACAGGTGGGTAACCGGCCGACAGTTCTGATGAGATGAATTCTTCAAAACACAAATTTTCATTGACTCACTCGATCAATTATACCTTCTTAGATTAGGAAACGTGTAGAAGTTACAAATAAATCAGACTGGTCAGAGACCGATGGTACAACATGGCAAATTACCAATCATTACATATTCAGGGGGAAATCAGAAAGAGGAAAAATATTCACACAAGTGCTGTTGTGTAGTTAGTTGAATTAGGGACACTATGTAGCTGAATTGAGCAACATATATATAGTGTGAATAAATCAGGCCAGTTATAACGGGTCTTTCTTGTTAATATCATATCGCACTTATCCGGGAATACGTTATTATAGAAGGAACCACTCAATTTAAGCCAAGACATATGCCATACATGTATAGTACAGCAAAGACCTATATACTATACTGTATAGTATAGGTCTTTGATAGTAGTGCGTTCGAAATTCATTGTGCATCAGAAAAAGTTCGATGTGTTTATCTTCTCTGAATGTTATAAAGGGAGCTAACTACAGTTGAAATAGAGTTGAAGATATCATAGTTATTTCCCTTACAAATAGGAGACGCTTACAAAGCCATTAACTTTAAAACGAGGCTATAGTATCAGCGGCTCCTTTGAAGTTTACACTTAAGCTTGATTCGTGAATGACGGATGGGAATTATAGAATGTAGTGAGTCGGAAAGATATATGTTTTAAAGAAATGCGTTTAGCATCGGATTTTTTGTTTATTGTCATTTGTGGATATATTATTTCAGAAACAAAATGTTCCCGAATCAGTAAGTATATACACCCGTATTATTATTTAATTGGAAATTAATTAATCGATCGCGAAATCTTGTGACACTCAGTGATGCTTGCATGACTCATGTTTATACAGTGTCGTTAAATATAATTCTAAATGAATATAACACACATTTTTAATAATGGAATTTGATGTATAACTGATCAATATAATAAAATGGTTAATTTCAAAATAGCATTTGCATTAAAATTTATTTAAGCATAAAACTACAATGGATTTTTTAGTAAATTTTAATGATATTTTATCAGTAATTCAGTCTGTGGAAAACTTTAATAGAATGAAGTTTTTAATTCAAAGATAAATTTATCTTCGGTAAATACTTAAGGCTGTTAATAATCTTGTCAACTTAAAGGTCTGATATAAAAAAAAATATTATTCCTTTTTTTGTAAATTTATTATTTATTATATTGAAATCTCATTTATAATAAATGATCCTGAGTAATAATTATGATTGCATATATTTATTGTTGTTCTATTTGGTGCTATCAAAGGTAATAACGTTGAGGCTGTACATAACTAGTCCGATCATAATGGATCATTTCAAATTTTGTATGAAACGTTGGAAGACAATCAAATAGCAACAATGAAATATCATTTGAGCACTAGAGAATCTCAGATTTGCATGATTATTTTCTTTTTTATATTACTTTATTTATTTTTAATATAGTTGTTTTTGTTTCGCAAGGTCCAGAGTATTTTATTTTATTATTGATTCATTTTTTTTCACTATAAAACCACTTGACAATGCTGTAGGTATGATAGTCAGAGGTTTTCTGATGCATTAACTTTACTGAAAGACCTTGATATATGTACAAAATGTATCAACTTCAGTCTAACCTGCATTTGTGGTCACTACTGGATAAAGGCCACCCTGTGCTGTAAATAAAGGTCTTTAAAATAATGTATAAATTTGATTATTCTATAATTTAGAACTAAATGACCTTTGAATTAAGGTCACCTGTCAATAAAGACCCTCCTTTGAAAATGTACCTTTTCAGTAGTTTAATCATTCTAGTCAGGGTCAGTGCTCATTTGATCCTTGAAATGACATTTCGAGGGCTCAGCGCAATACTGTCGTAACTTGTTCTTATTTCAATATGTGTTACGACACTGTTGTGTTGAACCCTGGATTTGACTCCTTAGTCCTGACGTTAGTAAAATAAAGCTTCTGACTCTTTGAGGGTTTGAACCAATGACTGGAAGGGTAAAATTTTCTGTAATATTTTTGGGTAGTTTTTGTGACTCTTCAAATCATTATATTGGCCAATCGTCATTTTTGTCCCTCAACTTTTGTCATCTAGTGGGCACCCTGTCTATATGTTCTGTTCGCTGTGCTACATTGTGTCTTAGACTTATGGCTTGTTAATAAATTAGCAATCTGGCTGAAAATAAAAAAAATATTTTTATAAGTTTGTTTGGAGTGCTCAGACCTACTCACGAAAATCCTAGAGCAAATAAATGAAATTATTTTTTTGGGCATACTTTCTTGTACATGTACTATTGTTATAGTACATGTGATTATAATTTATATTGTAAAAAAAATCCTTACCTACTTACCCAGTGCTAAAATTCTGGGTTGGAGCACTCTAAACAAACTTCTTTTTATTTTCAGCCTCATGATGAAATCTGCTACACACTTTTCATTTTTTATGGACATTCTTCAAATAATAAAAAAACATTTGCTTGGTTAAATGAGTGCTGTCAAATATTTTATTTATATATTAAGTTTAGTTATATTTACAAATTCACCAAATTACTATTATGTAGAAATACTAGATACACTTTTATAATTATAGCTTTTAAGCCTTTACAGTTTACAAAAATACAGACATTATTTCAAATTTATGACACAAGTTTAGGAAACATCATTTAAAGATTATTAGTGTTCTAACCATAGTTTGAAAAAAAGTTCTTTTCAAGTTCATGTGCTGAGCTATTCATTTTATTATTTTGAAGTGCATTCTAAAAGTCATTAAGTCTGTATGCATAATCACCATGTAATGATATATCATTAGAGGAGCGTTCAATTTGAAGAATTTGGCTATGCATTATTGAGTACACAAAAGCACTTAATTGTTAGTTAGTATCATGTCTCGTAAATATTCTTACTTTTTTAAGGTGTTTGACAGATTTCGATTGTTAAATTTGTTTGCAAATTTTGTTTGAAGTTTGAGGACAAAGAATTCCATTAAACTATTAGATTTTGATCTGTTTACAACAAAATACATGACAGAAGTTTGTCTTTAGCTAGGTTTGCAGAAATTTGTTATATAATTGTCTGTCAGATGGTTTGGCATCCATTTAGTTCTATAGATTATCTGACAGACCTTTTTATCTCTTTTTTGCCGTACCACTTATTTCCCTAAAGACAAATTAAACTTTCATGTTGTTAAATTTTGGTCATAAAAGATAAGATTCCTGTGTTAGGCTATTAGTGAAGTTGAATTGTGTAAATCATCATTCATGGCTGAAAAACTATGAGTGGAAGGAATGATCAATGCAATGTGTTAACATATTTTAGCCAACGAGGAACAAGGACCTTTTGGACTGAAATGTATAGAATCAATGTAACATTGTTTTGTTAACTAATAGCCTTAGTCTGAGGGGTCCTGAACTTGCATTAACATAAATTGATAATACTATTATAGTTTTTTACCCTTTTACAAACAATACATATATTTTTTGTGTGTATAAATTGTAACCAGTGACCTGAGTGGCAATGTATGAAATAAATTTGTCATGCTGTGAAAGTAGTATTATTACAAAATGTCTTACATGTAATTATTATTCAGTATTCTTAGTATGTACATGTAGCAGTACTAGTAGTAGTACATTGTATATTTGAGCTTCAGGTAAGTATTCCTACTTTCATTTTTCATTTGTCTGTCATAAAACACTTGATGGTTGTCTGTCATTATATTGATTACTGTAATCATGCATGTTGATTAATAATTTGTTCCCCGACATTCTTGATTACATAAATAATGATAACATCTAAGGTGAAACTATCTAGGTAACTTGATAAGCTTACTCTGGTAATTCTAAATAAATTGTAGGAATATATCAGAAATCAATGATTTCTTAATCTTAATGAGATCTATATACATATATAAATATCTCAGGTTTGATGTAACATCTGACCTTTGTATCAAAAGTAACATACAAATTTAAAGTTGTAATAATATTAAATCATTTAAGAATACAGGGACTTTAATTTGTCATACAATGTACATGTATGTATCAATATTATCATCATTATCAATTTATGAAATAATTCAAGACTGGGACCCACATGTAACCTTGGCCCCTGCTTGCATTTAAGTCAGATGCTCTGCCAACTGATGATAACACAGTCAATGCATTTTAATATTTATACAAATATTATATTATACAATACAGTTTTACTGCAACATGTTACTTGTACATGTATAACAAAAATAACAAGTTTAAACTTTTGTTTTTCTTTGAAATATTAGAACCGAATTGGTCCATTAATTAGCAGTTAAATTGTTACCCTGAGTCTCATAAAATAGTAACTTGCTTACCAAATTCAGTTTACAATCCCCTGTGAATTAAACATAGCCATTAAATTTTAAAAGGTTTTGTCCATTGCACCTGAATGATTGTTTCCTGACATTGAAAATTGGGCAATTAAACCAATGATTATATCATAATTATATATTCACACACATACTGATTTCACTAGGTTACGTTATTTATGGAAAGTTCTTTGTGTAATTTCTATCAAACTGTTCTGTTCTGTAATTTCTATCATGCGGACTATTGTAATTATCTGTTGTATGTTGATATGAACAAACTTACTATATGAAAACTGTAAACATCTATTGATTGGTGAGTCATGACAAACATAAAATATTTATCTACCACATGAGTGTGATATAATTTTCATTATTTTCCATTGAGACCTTAAAGTTTGTCATTGACAAAACATGCCGAGAACTTCCGTGAGCAACTTTAATTTTCATGTCAGAGTATTAAAATGAATGAGACTGAGTGCATGATAACATTTCTACACTTCAAGAATTAATGCTTCAAAATCAGTGTTTTATGTTACGCAAACAGAAAATAGCCCAAATTTAAGTGTTAAATCAGGTACTACTCAAAGTATTTAATTCTGCTTTGATCTAGGAATATAAAGTTTATAAACACTTGAAAATATTGTATGATGCATAATACAATGTACTAGCATAATAGTCTAGCATTTAAAAGATTGAAATAAGAAAAGAAGGGAAATAATATTTTTCTTTCATGTTTTCTTATAAAAATGTATTTAATGCAATAGTATGCTGCTATTAAGTTTGGTTGATTTATAAAAGTGAATACTTGGGCGGCCAATTTGGTCCATATCAGGTTTGGTTTGGGCACTGGATTTATAACCCAGGCAGTATCATCCAGGGTTCAAATCATTCATGGCAGGTCTTCAATGAAAATTTGACAAAAATGTTGATGTTGCCTGAGCCCGGGCTTGTAAAGGATTAGCTTACTTAAGTACTGGTTAGAATACAGTCCAGGGAAATGCGTTGAACCAGCCGCTGTATAAACATAAAGATGAAAAACAATTTAATCAGTATTAAAGAAGCTACTGGTACTACAATTAACATGTCAGTGTTATAATGCCAGTGATTTCTATTTTAAAATAATTATAACAACCTGTTCAAATGGAATTCATGAAAACATGTTTTTTTCTTGAACATTTCATGCATAGTTCATGAATAGTTCTTCATGAATACAGAATAGTTCTTGAACTATTTGTCAGGGAATGCTACAGGTTATAAAACTGGTATATAGGTATGACTCTATCATATAAGTTACACCAATGTTGATGGGTAACATACTCAGCCAGATTATTCCATCACTTATCAAGCTTTGATATATCTTTATAATCTTATCTGTTCCTTCAGTCCATCACACCTTCTGGATTGTTTGTACTGTCAGTCTTATCACTATATGTCATTCTCAATGGTTGTGTAGAAACTAACTGGCCAGATTGTTGGACACTGACCACACAATGGCTTTGATCAAACAAATTATGTATTTGCTGATACAAGATATCTGAATTCCAAGCATTCTAGAAGTCCTTTGAAGTTCTTAATTAATTTCTAAATTTTTACTTCAAAATTTGCTACTATAGGTGGAAAACTTATTACAAGAATCTATTTGGTTGTAAAATTATTTTTGTATACGCAGAAAGTACAAGTACTTTATTGTACAGTGAAACCAGTGTTTAAATGGCCATCAGATTCTGCTACCTTTTGATTTCATGATAATTAGCTAGAAAGATTTTTTACTAACATTGCAATGTCAGCCACTCTCCTGTCTATTAAATTCCCCTGAGAATAATGGTAGACGGTTTACCTGTTGAAACTCAACCAATTCAGACCATGGTTAAAATTATGATTGCAACTTCAGTAGGCAACCCTTTATATAATAAATAGTAAGAAATTCTTGTTTTTTTCGGAGGGGGGAGGTAATAATTTTTAAACCCTCTAGAAGGCCAGATCTTTACATTAATGCAACATTAAAAAGGTATATTCTTTTCCATTATTTAAGTTTGTAACGTGTTTAGCTCACTTAAGTTACCATAGCAATGTAATGTACATACTAGAAGAAGAAAGTGTTTTCTATTAAGTTTATAAGCATTGTGCATACATGCATGTTCAATCACATCTGTTTTCTTAGACAGTTTCTTGTTATTTTTATGAACCAATAAGTTAGCTGCACATGCCATTATATTTAACTACTACCAGTATATGTGCTTTGATGAGCTTTTTAATAAAGCCTCTAGCAATTAATTTCTCTTTGATACATTATAGCTGTTAACATTATTGTGTCTTTAATCTGATATGTATATGCTTAACATGATCATATAGGATTTAATCATTCTTATGTAACTCACTAACTCAGTAAAAAGTCAGTTCCATAATGATTGACCTTAAACTTGCACTGAGCTAAAACTGTGAAAGACATGATAAGTATAACTCAGGTCTTTAAGTCATAAAGTTATAAAAATTATGTCTGAAGAAACTCTAAAAACTTTGACTAGCTAAGTCTTAGTTTATTCATTAATTTTAATTAAGCCTCATGATCTGTATAGCTATCTAAGCAGCAATGTTTACATAATCTACATGTATTTCTCCCCATTCTTACTTGAAGATTTCAAAGTTGGTGCCATACAGAAAAGAAGTGTTTGTCTGATAGTTCATTAACCAACTACATAAGCATCAGATTTATAAATCCATTTCACTTTCATCTGGAGTACTTACTAACTGCCATATGATATAAATGAAGGTCCTTTGATATTCATTTCTTTTCATCCTACAAATATTCATGAAAATTATGAATGTGCAATTGTTTTCTTTCATAACATGATAAAATAGTCCATTAGTAATAGAATATAGATAAATGTAGTTCTTGAACTGAAAGATACATGTATGCACAAACTGATAATTTTCGAAAAGCTACATGTAAACATGTACATGTAGCTGCATGTAGGGTGCTCTGATGTGCAATTTGTATCGTTTTGGTATCTTATGGTAATAATAATATGTGGAAGTCCTGTTCTATATAGATACTTTTTTGCCAGACCTCCTTCTATAAATGTTAGTTTTGTACTTTAGATACTTTATCCGGTATGACAGAATTGTACCCAATTTACTTATTTCCTATATTGATATCTAATGTTATGGTTCACCTAAGGTTCCAACAATATGTTCACCTTTGATTGTCTTCACTGACAGATTTATATCCAACTTTTGTCCATCATTACTCCTGGATCCATAAATCAACATTATAGTTTGAAAGAGAAACTGTTGGAAACATGATTTAGTATTATTTGAGAGACTATATTAAATATGAATTACAATTAGAGAGACCATGCTTCATGTAATCTAGAAAATTTCCACAATATCAAATAATTCTGGCTCTGTATGTTCACCTCTTGTTTTGTTGTTTATGACCCTAAGCCTATAAATTTCCTAGCTAGGAAAACTTAATATTGAGTGTGCAAGACTTGATATTATAGTTCTATGTATGTTAGAAAACTTACATTATTAATGTGTCTCTGAACTGATAAAATATCCTTGAATGGAATTCATAAAAACATGATTTTTTCTTGAACTTTTTCTTGAACTTTTTCTTGAACTATTCTAGTTCAAGAAGTATGAATACCTATCTAATAGGGGATACATGTACATAATTTATGTGCTATATGTGTCAGGTCCTCACAGACAATTATTGGACCACCTCCTTGAATTAGTTGGATGTTGTTCATATGTGTCAAGTTTGTTAACTGCATGGCCAGCTGTGACTTGCTGTGGAATTTATGATACTTAAACATCATGTTCTGTGAGTCCATCAGTGTGACATTTTGTCCTTTCAAGCTCTTAAGAACTGTTTGAATGAAATTCATGACATCATGAATTTTTCTTGAACTTTTTCTTGCATACTTCATGAACTATTTATGAAGTATGAATAACTCATTGATAGGGGCATTCATTCATTCATGCTTCAGAACGTATTTTATTGTAAATGTATAATGATGAATGGTACGGATTTTTTAAAGTGGTTGAATTTACAATGTACAGGTCTGAATTTCCTGGGTTGAGACAGTGCATTAAAAAGCTTATCTACATCAACATTGCATTGAACTAAGATGGATGAGAGAATAAATGTTGTATGAACCTCTCTGTCCTATTAGCCTATTAGATTGGTTTGATCATTAATACTAGAATATTGATTGCCCCAAAGGTGATGGATTCATGTTATTGTTACATAATCTATATGAAAATCGTGTTAAAAAGTTCAATGGGTTTTGCCCCTAATTGTTCACAACAAAATAAACAGTTATCAAGTATTACAGATTGTGTTAACAGTGTGACTAGCTAACAAGACTAAATGTTAATGTCCCGTCATTTCCGTTCATACAATAAAACATTCTCCTTTATATTTGTACATGTATTGACTCATGAAGGAAGCGGCATGTTGATCAATGGACCCGGAAAACTTGTTAGCTGTATAACACAATGATTGGATTAACAGGCTAATGGGTGAATTAATCAATATAAGATTAAAAACTTGCTGAGTAAAATCCATCTAAAATCTATCACTCAGGGACTCGTGCTTGAATAATTGAAGCTGGCTAATCCATGTTGAGCTTAATGTGATGAGCATTCCAGTATTTATTTAGATTTTTGTGCTGTGTGTGCGCGAAAAACCCCATGAGTATCAAATGAGGTATTAAACTCATTAGAAATAGAATTACTGATTTTATGTTGGTAATAAGGATCCAAGTAAAAATGTAATATTGCATTTAGTCTAAAACATTGAAACAGAATTATCATCTGCATTGTCACAGAAACAACATGATAATTAGTTTAATATGACCAATTAATCCTAAAAACAGTTGTACATACCCAGTAGTATCAGTTTTTATGTGGTTATAAAATTTAATCTATTATGGTACTGATATTGGAAAATATTTCAATTTTGAAAAATGAGAATTTTAGAAATTTTCTTACATGGACCATACAATATTTCATTATGCAATTTGTCATTCTTTGACTGTCAATATGCTGTTATTAATGTATTATTCACCATTGCATTTCTTTAATGTATCAGTAATCAATATAGAATCAGTAGTGGTATGCAATAAATTAATCACAATCTAATGGGTGCTTTGTAATTGATTCAGTCATATATCTCCATATTCATTTTATTGTACTTTGCTGAATCTAAAAGATTCGCTGTAGCTAGGACACAACATAGTTACACTGCATGGACAGACAAACCTGTGAACATTAAGGCCACCCTTGAGAAAGACATAATGGGGCCAGTTTATTGACAGGTGGCCTTTATTCGAGGTAATACTGTGGAATCATCAATTTTTGTTGAGGATTTAATTTCATGGATTTTGTGGGTCGGCTCATCCACGAAATTAAATCCCCACGAATTAAAATGCAGAGATGAGGCATTTCTTTTCAAAACTCAAAATCCATGAATTTATGTCCCCACGAAATAGACATTCTAGTAAAAACCATGAAAATTGAGCCCAACGAACATAAATGAAAGTCATTGTTCTAAATAATTACTGATGGTAATTAAAAGAATGGCTTTAATATTCACCAGGTGGCCTTTACTCTGAAGTGGCTGCTTACACAGGTTTGACTGCACTAAATTTCTTAAACAGTTTAGTTAACTTTACTGTTGCAATGATGACTAAAATACAGTATGGTTAGGGTGATTGGATCGCATTTTAAAATTGCGTTGAGCATCAAATAGATCTCTTCTACTTGGTAATTTGATTTTTACCCGTATCATTGAAAGTGACAATCATCACTGCAGATCTGTTTTACTTTAACTAAGACCTTGTATTGATGTATTTACAGAACGTGACGTAAGACAATGGATTCAGAAATATCCTTTCAATCAATTTCTGCTGCAGACGGTACCTAAACCAAACCAAATTGTTTTTGTGAAACAAGTGAAAAAACAAGGTTTAGAACCAGTTTCAACTAGGGTCCGTCAAATAAGTCATGTAAGTATAACAATGTGAATTATTTATCTCACATGGTATGTAATGCTCTCTCAGTATTACTTTTTGACTGACCGTATTTCTGTCCAATTCCAAACGAGGTTGTGCTTATCATGACTCGTGCATTGACTAATTTTGTTTTGCTCCATGATAGAACAGTTTACATGAGCCACAGCCTAGGTCCAGTGGTGCTGGACTTGTAACCTGGAAATCTGGGTTTGAATACCAGTCGCAGCAGTTGATACCCTTCTATGAAAATTTGACTAAAATCTCAATTTCCCTCTGTATGTATGTTGAGAAGTTGCTTGGTCCTTGTGGAAGGATATTGTTATTACTGGTTACAATACAGTCCAAGAAAACTGGTTATATTATATAATGCATTTATAGTGATTTTGACTAAAAGAATTCCATATAAGTTGATAGTGACATGGACTACATTAAAAGCATCTCAGTTTTGTTTATTTCGATCATTTTATGTAGTGTCTAGACATTCTTATGTTTGTTTTGTTTCCGAAAGTTCATATATGCATATATATCTAGTACCTGGTGTATTATAACATACAAAGTTCATGATACACAAATGTATATTTCATATTTCAGGGATTATATGAACATCTCGAACAAGTCACACTTCAGATTGTTACAGACAAGAAAAAACATAAACTTAAATTAGAAAGAAATGAGTAAGTATATAATATTATGATTTACCTCCATCCATCTGACATCATGACATGAAGCTTATCATAGTCAGCAGGAAAAGGAAGTCGAGAAAGTCGTGGAAAAAATTGTGATCAGTGACACTGCGGCATCTACGTCAGTGTCTGCGAAGTACAAACACTTTAATGTGGCTCATAATTCAGAAACTATAAGAGGTGGCGACATGAAGCTTCATAGGTGGATAGATCTCACTGAGGCAGTAAACAGATGAGCATTGGGACCGCTTTGCGTGTTTTTGTTGACAATATTAACACCATTTTAAAATCCTTACTTGGTAGAATTTCAGCTCATTCCGTTTTCATTATCAGAGTGTTGTTGCTGATGCTGGTGATTTCGCTAAGATGAATTGTATGTTGTTTTAAACTATCTAAAACCGTTTGTCAAGACTTGATTGATGCTTGTCAGGCAAAAATATCATTTAACTTTGGACATTTAATGTAGAAACTAGAGATGGGAATTCCACATGGAATGTTTGCACTCTGAGATCACTGATTATGACAGTCAATTATCTCTGATATTCTGATGCCATATTGTCTAGGAGTGGTCTTAATTGCATGCTTTCAAATAAAATCATCTTTTACGGAAATGTGCTTTACTGCTGTCTTTGATTGGCTGTGACACGATAGACTCATTTGTTCTCTAAGTGTTAGGTTTAAATGATGCCTCGAAGGTCCTTGATGTTACACTAGATTACTGTACTTAGTGTTCATCATTCTGTCAATTTAAATCAGTGCAAAATCATCTGGTTTTCTGATTTGAAAATTGTGTCCATTGATGTACTGCACTGTTTGTTCTTGAAATAAATGACATAAGGTTATCTAACTGTCATTAATGAAAACTGCTATTTGTTCAATAACAAGAATCAATACATTATGTTATATACATTAGAATGATTGGACAGAAAGTTGTATCTTAATTACAAGAAATTTTAGCCTTCAAGAAAAAAAAATTGATATATTACCTTCACGTGTTGTAAAACAATACAGTACAACCTCAGTCCTGTCCAGAGTGTCCCTCTCTTGAGCAACAACCTCCCTTCAACTACAGTATGCGTTTTCCCACTGCATGATTTAACCATTAATTTAACCTCTCTAGAGCAACAACCTCTCAAACAACAACAACAAGTTTTGATACTAACCCAAAGGTGTTGCTTTGGAGAGGTTGCACTGTATATCGGTCAGCCTAATTTGGATCATGAGTACTCATATTACAATAATCAGTAAAATGTTTGTTTCCATGTTATTGTAAATAGTATAGGGTTAGCTCGCTGTTTTACAGGCTTGCCATTTCTCATGGAGGTTAATAAAAATGTTCCAAGTCTTGATATCTGCAGAATTGTCTGGAGACAGAATAATATACTGACATTCATAGCAATATAATATGATCTATTTCCATCTAAATGGAAGAAATTGTTGGTGATTTCCCCCCTCTAACTGCCAGCTTACTTCATGAATAATTTCGCTTGACAGTGTTTTGTTCAGAGATCCTGATACACTTAAACATGGTTTGGTTTGTCATTTATGTGTATATATCTGGTATACAGGGTGTTGGTGTTTGATCATAGATGTCAGTTACATGTAATTACTTTATTACTGTAAAAATACAGTGGTTATTAAGAATGAACGTAACATTATAATTGACTGTAAAGTGTAATTGAATGTGATGCATGTTGCATATAGAAATATCAGCTATAATTTGATGTGATTTTAAATTCTGTATCATTGTTATAACATATAGGACCACCTGAGTTTTACTTGATTGAGTGCTGTAAGTTTACAAGATCACTCCAATTGGCTTGACGGACAGGGTGAACCAAACAAATGTGTTTGTACAAAATCGCTATACCCAATTAAACCTAAATGTTTGATTCATTAACAGATATTCTCAGAGGGTTTTTGTCCAGTGGGGGGGGGGGGGGGGCTTGTCCGTCTTCCATTCTCAGATCAGAGCTGTTCTTTGAAAGAAGCTGATCAGGTTAAAATAATTAATTTCATATGCTTGCATAGAAATACTTAAACAGAAATGTGACATGTTTCTGAGCATGTATTTTGATAACCATAGTTAAATGCAGACTTATTGAAGTGTATTGTTTCACATATGAAGAAGACAGATTTGTGCAATGAAACCCTATACTATACAATTATGATTTATAACGCCTTCAGCCAGTAGATTGATATATCTAGGAAACTCAAAACATACATCTATCTTGGATGTTGGATTAGGGTAATACTATAAATCAGGATTATAATTCTTGTGTGTTTATGTCATCCTTACAAAATCTCGAAGTCCTCTACATATTGCCTGTTAAACCTGGTCTACAGTATTATATTGGCAGTGATTTTTATGATGTGGCTTATCTCAAAAAATAATCAAGGCAGGAAATCATATTGAGTAGTTGAATGATTAAATGTTGAGCAAAAAGTTGTAAAATTTTGTTTATGGGATATTTTTCATGACGTAAATATAACTTTGTGTGTTTCAACTGTTAATGCTTACAAAGGAACTTTGCTGATGGTGCTTGGTCTAGACTTTTATGAAAGTTCAAACTGTTGCATATACATGTAACTACCTGTTTTTATCTAGTAATTGCTGCGCAGTTCATTGCAGTTGTATTGCTAATTGATATTCTCGCAAATGTCTCTCAAAAATGCTCAAACCTTATGTGGTACGTAATGTCTCTCAAAAATGCTCAAACCTTTATGTGGTATGTAATGTCTCTCAAAAATGCTCAAACCTTTATGTGGTACGTATGTCTCTCAAAATGCTCAACCTTTATGTGGTACGTAATGTCCCTCAAAAATGCTCAAACCTTTATGTGGTACGTAATGTCTCTCAAAAATGCTCAAACCTTTATGTGGTATTTAATGTCTCTCAAAATGCTCAAACCTTTATGTGGTACGTAATGTCTCTCAAAAATGCTCAAACCTTTATGTGGTACGTAATGTCTCTCAAAAATGCTCAAACCTTTATGTGGTACGTAATGTCTCTCAAAAATGCTCAAACCTTTATGTGGTACGTAATGTCTCTCAAAAATGCTCAAACCTTTATGTGGTACGTAATGTCTCTCAAAAATGCTCAAACCTTTATGTGGTACGTAATGTCTCTCAAAAATGCTCAAACCTTTATGTGGTACGTAATGTCTCTCAAAAATGCTCAAACCTTTATGTGGTACGTAATGTCTCTCAAAAATGCTCAAACCTTTATGTGGTACGTAATGTCTCTCAAAAATGCTCAAACCTTTATGTGGTACGTAATGTCTCTCAAAAATGCTCAAACCTTTATGTGGTACGTAATGTCTCTCAAAAATGCTCAAACCTTTATGTGGTACGTAATGTCTCTCAAAAATGCTCAAACCTTTATGTGGTACGTATGGTCTCTCAAAAATGCTCAAACCTTTATGTGGTACGTAATGTCTCTCAAAAATGCTCAAACCTTTATGTGGTACGTAATGTCTCTCAAAAATGCTCAAACCTTTATGTGGTATGTAATGTCTCTCAAAAATGCTCAAATCTTTATGTGGTACGTAATGTCTCTCAAAAATGCTCAAACCTTTATGTGGTACGTAATGTCTCTCAAAAATGCTCAAATCTTTATGTGGAAAAATATCTCTCAAAAATGCTCAACCTTTATGTTCAAAGTAATGTTTCTCATAAATGCTCAACCTCTAGCTCTGTGTGGGAAGGATGCACAACCTTTGATGACGAAAGCTAAATTCATAGGAAACTGTGAGATTTAAGTTTCACAATAAATAACAGAGATCAGGATGTATATGGTCAGTATTATACATGTACTTTATCTTGTATGTGGAGATGCCTGCATTAGTTGAGGTAATTTATCTGGATACAAACTGTGTTGATCTGGTTATTTTTTTCACTCTGTGTGCTGATCTATCTATATTGAAATATATGTTAAATCATTGGTGCTAACTTAAGTGTACTTAAAGCCATCTGTATTCTGTAACTTGTAATCTTGAAATAGATCATTCTCTCTGGTACAATTAAGTATCCTGGGGGTATTACAAAATGGATAAAATATGAACCATGTATTTTTGTGATATTTTAAGAAATTTTAAGTGGCAAGATGTGTGCTAACTAACCAAATGCTGGAAAATTATTGGTTCATAAAATTGGATTTAAATCTGTAAGCCTCACTATTCAAGACTGAGATCTGTATTAGAAAGTCATTTAATACCAGCTGTGCATATTTCCTTTATTTAAATGTGCGATTATAGGTCAATAGATTACTGAGACAATGTTATAATCCACAGTTTTTAAAACACCTTCTTGTATCATTAAAGGTGTATTGTCAAGCCAGTGTACTGTCTATATAGTCTCCAATTAGGCTGCCATCAGTCCATAGGGTATAGAGTATACATTATAGTACAGTACAACCTCTCCAGAACAGCCCTCTGTAGAGCAACAACCTCTCTATAACAACAACCAACAGCTGATATTTACTATAAATTTAACCTCTGTAGAGCAACAACCTCTAAACAATGGCCAATATTTACAGCTCCCACAGGGTGTTGTTCTACAGAGGTTGTACTGTAATAACTTATATCCTGAATGACAGATCCTGATCAGAAAATACCAAATAATTCAACAATTTTGCATGGAATTCACAGTTGTGATAAATGATCTAGTGATTCACAATTTGTTCATTGCCTTGTATAAAAGCCAGTAATTATTCTGCCTTACAAGTTCTATGAGTGATGAAGTCTTTTCACAGTATTCATCAAACTAATACACAGTTTACTGCAAATTTGAAATTCAGATTTGATCCATTTTCTCAAGGAAGATAATATGCTAATGTTCATTCTTTGCATCAGATATCAAGTCATGCTGTATTACCATGAGTTCTGATGTTGGATTTAGTCCGAAACCGGCTGAATTTTGACATTGTCTGCCAGATTACTGACTTGGTGTTTTGTTACATCATTTCTTTGTGTATCCATTTTGTTCAGATCAAATTTGCTTGTGTATGATTTTATTGATCTGTTGCCATGAAATTTCTATGACTTGAATGCAAAATACTGTAATAAATGTGTTTCTTGTTTGCATAAAACATGAGTAATTTTGTTTGTTGTTGTTTGAGGTTATTCTGTGTTCTTTGTCTCATCTGTGTCCTTAGACTTTGATTATAGATTGGCTGCCTGTGTCTGTTTATCTGCTTGTTTGTCTGTCTGTCTGTGTGTCTATATGTTTACCTTTTGTGTGTCTGTCTATTTGCCTATCTGTTTGTCTGTCTGTCTGTTTGTTAGACTGCTATCAGGAACAACTTCTATAATAATTATAAGCTGCAACACTTGGGTGGTTTGCATTAGATTGGTATGGAAATATATGTTGACTCGTGACCTTTTCAGGTGAAAGAATTATTTTCTCCCCTCAGCTTTATGCATATAATGCAAATTGGCTGGTAGCATCTGTTGGTAGGGATTTATAATTGTACAAATTAAATCATTTACACCATAGGGACATGGGAAGCACTCAGGGCTTGTATGGCTAGGATAATTTCCATGACTGAAAATGGAATTATAGGAATCTAATGCTGTTTTAATACAGGAGGATTATGGTTTAGAAATTGCAGCCAGAAAACTGCTTTTGTCTGATTATGCTCTTGTTGTTTTGTACAATGTAAACAGAAAGAGGATATCAGTGTTGTCCAATGCTCAGATAGAATTATGTGATGTTGTCATTAGTTTTATGGGCCTCTAGTGTGAATCTTAGGAAATTATTCTCGTAATCTGTTTTGAAAAAGTTCCTTCTGTGTTGATCCAAGAGAAATATACAAAATTTAGGAAAATTAGCCTTCAGATTGTTTAAAGGAAACTTACTTGTAATATGCAATAACATTAGATTAGCAATCCTTTCTCTGTTGTTTTAATAATTGAAAGAGGATATGCTCACCTTGCATGCAAAATGTATTGATCAGGCAGTTAAACGTTTGGCTGTTGTCTAAACATCCACTGCTGGTATTTGTTTATGTATCAAACAGTAATGATTATTTAATATTTTGTTTTATTATTGTATCTGGGGAATTCAGAAAAATAATGTTAACTCAAAGGAATTTCTGCTGAATTATTCAACAGTTGCATCATGGGAATTATACTGTTGTAAATAATGCATGATGGGAACTGTTGCATCTTTTGAATGAAAGTAAATTATGCATAATTAGAAATCATTGCATATTGTATAGATCCGACTTGTTTTTATCAATGAAGTAGTCTTGTGTCTGTTTTAATCTTGCTGTTCTGCATATTTCTGTTTTAAACTTGAATTATGTCGAAGCTGATGGTCTCAAGGAAGACAAATTCATGAGAATTCATCCATTGCGTATTGTATAGATCCGACTTGTCTATGGTTTTTATCAATGAAGTAGTCTTGTGTCTGTTTTAATCTTGCTGTTCTGCATATTTCTGTTTTGAAACTTGAATTATAATGTCGATGCTGATGGTCTCATGGAAGACAAATTCATGAGAATTCATCCAGATTGTAAAATATCATTTGACTAATTAATGCATTTTGTTCAATTTCAACAATAAAATGATGTAGTTCTATTACTCATAGCAGTAAGGGGTTTGTGAAATTGTGATCATACAAAACAGAGACCTTAACTACTCGACCCCTGTACACCTGGGGCCCAGGGAACTCCCCTGCCGACTTATTATTATTTTTGCAATTCCTACATATTAAATTGTATGCTGTTATGATCTTTCTTACTTTTTACAAAATCTGAACCAGGACTGAAAATAAAAGTTTGTTTGGAGTGCACCTACCTACTCACGAAAATCCTTGCAAATAAATAAAACAAAAAATTTGGGGGGCATTTTTTTTTACTGTTGCTATATAGTAAAAAAAAAATTCCTACCTACATGTATATACCTACCTACCTACCCAGTGCTAAAATTCTGGATCTGAGCACTCCAAACAAACTTATTTAAATTTTCAGCCCGGCCTGGGTTTCATTATTTGGCAAAAATAGTCGAGGAGTGCTTTTTTATCACCTTAGGACCTTAATTGATCTGATTAAACATCAAAGACACTGCTTAATTAATTTGTTGGGCATGGTCCAAACTTCTATACCGTTATCAATATTGATAATTGGTTCTATCTTAAATTTCACCCATTTTGAATTATATCAGACAGATTTACTGAGCTGTTAATACCAAGGCTGTGTTTTTGTTTGTTATCATGTGCGAAAGATTTATGTTTTAAAAAAGTAAATATTTAGATATTTAGGTATTTAGCCGCGTGAATCATCAATGAAGATAATCAGCTGTGATATCTCAACAGTTTCAGTATGAACAAGTGATTTTTGTAGTTTTTATCGTTATTATAAAGTTTAGAAATAACATAAATTTGTATTAACTTATTTAAAGATTTTGAGTTTATCTTTTTTTATTTAATAAACAGCACTGCCTGGTTAATGTGATATTTATGGCAAGTCTGTCTTTTTAATAGTTTGAGATTTCCTAAGTACAGTACATGTAACAATATTTTCCGAAATTTGGGTCAATTACAGAACTGTAGGTTCAACATTTCCCTGTCCAATTGTTATTCATACTTCATGAACTATTCAAGAGGTGTGAAAGAATAGTTCCAGAAAAATTCATGTTTTCATGAATTTTGATGCAGACCAAAGTAATTACATATTTCTACATCCGCCATGCAGCATGATGCTATTGTTAAACTTAAGTTCCTGTTTCATGTTGTAGTGCAAGTCTAAATAAGATCATCTTCCATGAGTTCTTTCAGTACTTTGATATTTTTATTATAATCATTCTGCTGTTTGCATTTATGTGTCAGACAGACTTTCATGTTCCTGTGTTTATTAAGTTACTTTAGTATAAAAGGTTTCAATGCTTCAATGGGACTTTGATAAGAACATGCATTATTTATCAACTGAAATGCCCAATTTACCAAATGTATCAGCTTCGGGTTTCAATGTTATTATGTTACCAGATTTTTGCTAAATCTCCATAGATTTGCTTGGTATGTATTTTTAGAAAATTCAATACTCTGCAGTAGACTTAATTCAATGTGAGTTTTTAACATTTGATTGCTGGATCAAGTTTATATTATTTTTATCTCTGTAACAGATGTTTAAATGTTACACATTATTGAAGTTTGATTCTATTGAAATTCACCAGCTCATATTCTACAACCATGTGACAAAAAAACTTCTTAACTGCAGTGTATATTTATTTAGTTAAATTCATAACCAGTCTTTATTGATTCGGTTAAATTCATAAGCATTCTATATTGATTCGGTTAAATTTGAAACCAGTCTATATTGTTTCGGTTAAATTCATAAGCATTCTATATAGATTCGGTTAAATTTGAAACCAGTCTATATTGTATTGGTTAAATTCATAAGCATTCTATATTGATTCGGTTAAAATTGAAACCAGTCTATATTGATTCGGTTAAATTCATAAGCATTCTATATTGATTCGGTTAAAATTGAAACCAGTCTATATTGATTTGGTTAAATTCATAAGCATTCTATATTGATTCGGTTAAAATTGAAACCAGTCTATATTGTTTTGGTTAAATTCATAAGCATTCTATATTGATTCGGTTAAATTCATAAGCATTCTATATTGATTCGGTTAAAATTGAAACCAGTCTATATTGATTCGGTTAAATTCATAAGCATTCTATATTGATTCGGTTAAAATTGAAACCAGTCTATATTGATTCAGTTAAATTTGAAACCAGTCTATATTGATTCAGTTAAATTTGAAACCAGTCTATATTGATTCGGTTAAATTCATAAGCATTCTATATTCGGTTAATCGTAAATATGGCAGATGAAAGAAACATTATCAAAGTGCACATCTGTGCAAGTCATTACGTTGAAGGCTGAGTTAATTACTTCTTTATAGATCTTGGCACACAGGGGAGAGACTTACATCAAAAAAACATAGCAGTTCATTCCCTGGCGTTTTTTTGGCTTTTTTCTCTCTATGTGGCTGAGAAATTTGTTGGTTACGGAATAAGCATCAAAGTAGAAAAATGTGTTTATACGGGTTCAATATTGGTTCTTATGTTGTTCATATCTTACTGTAAAACTTTGATGATGCTGGTTCAGTTAAATATACACTACAAGTATTAATATTCTGAGATGGTAGTTGTAAAACTTCACAAACATAGATTTACGCTCTCTCTCTGATCAGAAGGCATTCTTGTATACAAATGTGAAAAACAATTAGGAATTGGATCTGAAATGTTTGAAACTATTTTTACATAAAATCTATCACTTAATTTTACTGTAGTGCAGTTAACCATTGATGCTAAGTTATGACACATGGTAATTGGCTCAGTTAAATGCTCCAGAGTGAGCCCTGCACTTACCAGGAAGAATAAGATGGTGCATGAACGTCCTGTGAGATTTTTGTCCTCAGAGTAGTAAGTACTGAGATCTGACATTATGAACACTGAGATCTGACATTATGGTCACTGAGATCTGACGTTATGGTCACTGAGATCTGGCATTATAGTCACTGTGATCTGACAATGTGAATACTGAGATCTGGCATTATGGTAACTGAGATCTGACATTATGGTCACTGAGGTCTGACATTATGGTCACTGAGATCTGATGTTATGGTCACTGAGATCTGACATTATGGTCACTGTGATCTGACATTGTGAATACTGAGATCTGGCATTATGGTCACTGAGATCTGACATTATGGTCACTGAGGTCTGACATTATTAACACTGAGGTCTGACATTATGGTCACTGAGATCTGACATTATGGTCACTGAGATCTGACGTTATGGTCACTGAGATCTGGCATTATAGTCACTGTGATATGACAATGTGAATACTGAGATCTGACATTATGGTTACTGTGATCTGACATTGTGAATACTGAGATCTGACATTGTGAATATTAAGATCTGATATTGTAAGAACTGAGATCTGGTTGAATACTGAGATCTGACATTATGAACACTGGGGTCTGACATTATGGTCACTGAGATCTGATGTTATGGTCACTGAGATCGGACATTATAGTCACTGATATCTGACAATGTGAATACTGAGATCGGACATTATGGTAACTGAGATCTGACATTATGGTCACTGAGATCAGGCATTATAGTCGCTGTGATCTGACATTGTGAATACTGAGATCTGACATTATGGTCACTGTGATCTGACATTGTGAATACTGAGATCTGACATTATGGTCACTGAGATCAGGCATTATGGTCACTGTGATCTGACATTGGGTCTGACATAATAGTAACAGAGATCTGACATTGTGAACACTGAGATCTGACATTGTGAATATTAAGATCTGATATTGTAAGAACTGAGATCTGGTACTGAGATCTGACATTGTGAATACTGAGATCTGACATTGTGAATGCTGAGATCTTACATTGTGAGCACTGAGGTCTGACATTATGGTCACTGTGATCTTACATGAACACTGGAATCTGACATTCGGAGCTTTGAGATTTGACGGTATGAGCTCAGAGATCTGACATTGTTAGCACTGAGACCTGAGTGCCCTGAAGGAATTCTGTTAAGCATTATTTGCTCAAAATAAACCGTGTGGTTATACATACCTGAGTTTTATCTATATAAATACTTGCAGGGGGGGGGGGGACATCCTGATTTGTTGTTGAAAGGAAGTCTTTGTTTCAGTTTGACCACATATTTTTGTCTGACTGAAAATTGTTAATAGATGATTCAGCTCTTTTTCTGTCATGAGTTCTAGCGATCATATATCATTTTATTAAATGCCATCTCAATGCAGCTGTGCAACAATTTCCTTTCAATATTTGAAATGAATCATTCTTCTGCGTTGACACTCAGTTTAATTGTGGCTTTGTTAAATGAAAATTGAATCAATTTTCGCCTACACAAACAGCTTGGAGGAGTTTGAAATTCAGCCTGTTTTTGTCATTTTTTTTACTCGTTTTCTGTTTATTGATTATTTGGTTGAGTCAATGACGAGGATTTTAAACCTGGTATGTATACAAGTACTGTAATGTCGCCAATCATAGCATCTTCTATAGTATGTTTCCATTTCCACAATGCCTCACCTCGTTCATTCTATGAGTCATATTAAAGATGCGTGCTTTTCCGATACCATGGTGCTGCAATGTTACCAGATCAGTGAATTACAAATCATTGCCTGTGATCTCAACAAACAGTTCATTGTCAAGAATACAATTGATTTCTTTTAGTGATGAGCGATTAAATTACAAATTAATCTGTGATGTAGGATCAGGTTTAAAATGTTCAATTATAGGGTCATGTCGTTACACTGCGAAGAATTTCCCTTTTTTGGGGTAAAACTGATATTTTGTTGTACCTTTGTTTGATTATTTGTGTTACTATAATTAAATTTGTTCAAAACGTTCCACTTTCTTTCAATCACGGGTAGTTACATGTAATAATTTAACCAATCTGTTGTATTAGTTTTAAAAGGTTACCGTAAGTGAGTTTAATATATAGATAATTGGTATTGGTTTTTAAATTAAGATGTCTGTTACTTTTCACTGTTCAGACTCTTACTTATTTGGATTCAACACCATTTTTCAACAATTTTCAGTTATTCATGTCAACCGATTCATCTAACAAGTTTTCCTGGACGGTCTGACCATTACTATCTTGCCCTTTCACAAGGAACCGGCAAAAAAATTGACAACTTGGATGGTTGGGTCAATCAGAACTCCTCAGAGTTTGTCTAACCAGATACTAAATAACCCAAATTAGTAACCCTACACATAAAATTATGTATGAGGGGTATTTCTCAGTTATGGAAATACCCGAGTAGTTATGATTGTGGTTGGGTATGACCTGCTGTGACAGAGCATCAAACCTGGTCACTGGGTTACAGCTACTAATGATAACCACTGAACCATGGCCATGTTCAGGCTTTGTTGTTGTTATGTTAATTGCTTCGTTTGGTTATCTTGAACTTAATTTTGTGATCATTATGCCCGGGCATCCCTCCTGTCTAATACATGGCATCTTATATGTGTGTCATTATTAATATAATTGTTGTTATTTTGTGATGGTTCAGAGTCACATTCATAATATAGGTCAGAATAAGTTCATACTTCTGACTAAAGGTCATTTAAGGATCCATATCTGTTAATGTGATTATTAATTTAAATTCTATATAATATTATAAATGTGTGCTTATTTTATCTTTCAGTGATCTGTTCTCTGCTGGTATACAAGTTAAACACTTCAGGGATGCTCAGTCCCAAGTCATTGACAAGGTATGTAACTCTTGTTTTTCTATTAGATTTATCTCCACACTATACACAATTTGTTACTCCTATAAAATTATACCTTTCTGTCCCTTGGATTTTAATAATTCAAACATGGTAAACATAGCAGTTGTATGGTGCTTACAAAGATGTTACATTGATACTGACATGGCGAAGCAAAAAAATACTATATACAGTCAAACCTGTGAACAAAGGCCACCCTTTTGAAATATGTAACATGGCTTTTTATGACAGATGGTCTTTATTTGGAGGTTATTCTGTTCTTAATGATCATTGATGATTTTTTTAAAGAATAGCCTATATTCAAAGGGTGGCCTTTATCCAAAGGTGGCTGCTGACACAGGTTTGACTGTATATATATACTGACATGGTAGATACACATAGTTACATCATTAGGCAGATAACAAGATTGCTGTGAGTGTTCCAGTGACATAAGAACGGGATATTTTGAAGTTTAAATCCTTTACTTGAGCATGAAGGTTCCAGACTTGTTGTTGTGATTTTTTTACTCACCATTTCATCATACTCATCATATTAAAGTTTATCCATTCCAAATAATTGATGTCTTTATAAGACTTTAAGATTATTCCATTTAATGTGATTCAAGTGAATAATTCCACTCAAATATCGAGCATGATGATGAAATGTGTTTTGTTGTAGAGACCTTCAAAGTCGATGTCATGTTACAAAACATTCTCTAATTTAGTGGACATTCATCATTGTTTTTTTTCTCTCAGATTTGA
The DNA here is from genome assembly GCA_964023205.1 of Lutraria lutraria. Taxonomy (NCBI): domain Eukaryota; kingdom Metazoa; phylum Mollusca; class Bivalvia; order Venerida; family Mactridae; genus Lutraria; species Lutraria lutraria. Next base: position 872,960 of record OZ026848.1, read on the forward strand.
TTACTCTTTATTGAGCTCTATTTACAATGATGCAAATTCTAAGTTTGCATGTCTGTGTTCCTGCAGCCGCATGCACATTTCAAATAGCTTAGCTCGCAAATTACTACAACAATGGCTAATTGTTTTCATGATTGAAACCTTGAAAGTTGATCACTGTTATTCGGCTGATAGCTGCGATACTTTCAGCGTATGTTCTGATAAATGTTTGCGTGCGTGCTTGCACACATTATGATGAACCTATTGATTTCCATGAATGCCTGCATTTTTTGCCATTTAAAAAACCTCGGTTATCGGCAAGTTAATTGCCTAATTGAAACACCGACAGTAGCATGCAAGAATTTTACTTTCTGAACTCTGTGTTGAGCACAATGGATATCATCATCTGTCAGGACGAGGTGATATTGCATGAAAAAATGTACGTTCTTCATCGTTGTCAAATATTCAGAAAAAGTGCCGTGGATTCAGAAAAAAGTACAAGTCCTGAATCACTGTAACATTTTTGGTTGAATAAACTTATCATTTGATAGGAAGTTATACACAATTATTATCATCTTATACTGTTAAAGTGTTCTAATAGTCTCTGAGACATTCAATGATTAATGTAGTAAAAGAATACTTTCCAAGTAATTATGATTGTGGTCAAAATGATACACCATTATTATCATGATTATTCAGACACACAATATGAGCTTTGAACTTAAGTTTTATAATAACCTTGCAACCCAGGCCACAAGGTTACAAAAAATGAGGTCAGTCTCTGAGCTCAAATCTCATATCATGTCTTTTAAATTGTTCATTAGTACCAGTCAATCATTATCAGACAATGCTGATATTATTGATACATTAATATGACATGATAATTCAGATCTGAACATGTATTTAAACATTAAACAGCTCTAGATACATTTTCAATGATAAATTACTTTTAGAATGGAATTAAGATTTGAGCTTGGAGACTGTTCTCAAGTTTTATAACCTCGGGGCAAGGAAGGACTAAACTCCTTCATTTGGCTTGTTCTGGTATTTCTTCAAATTTTCCTAAAGCACAGATTTCCATCTTTTTGTGTACATACTTCACAATGATAAGATACTGGAAATAGACAGCTGATCTTAACTTGTAAAATTCATCTTAACTTATTAAACAGCCTGCCTTCCATCATCATGAAGAATTATAACACTTATATCATCAGTCGAATTTCATAAGCATTTTGTCAGTAAATGAACAGGAAAACTCATTGGCAGTCAGAGTTTTTGTCAGTAAACAGACTAGCAAGTTCACATCACTTGAAAGTTATTGCTGAAGAATAGAGAATAGGCATTAAACTATGGAGAAAAAATGTAGACCTCATCATAAATAACTCTTAGAATCCAGGTAGGAATACAGTTTTTTGAGATTCAGAAAGTGTTTTATGTCGGGCTTCACCTATCAGAAAAAGCGAAGAAAATTCTATGGCTGGTTAAATCATTAGGTTAAAATATACCCTGTGAATATCATATGCTGGTTTACATTTTTTGCATGGTTTCTGAGAGAAAGAAAGTGTCGGCACCGCTGCCTATACAGTTCTGCAAACACTATTTTAGGATCTCAAGTACTTTTAATGCACAATGTCTTATCAATAAATAATACTTACATTATTACCTTGCAATCTTACTTAAGTCTGTGCAAGCCATGCATTTCATGAATGTTAGGCTTTTGAATTCAAGCACAATTTACCTGCATAATATGATTGATTGGAAACTGTACGATACATGTACATGTAGTATCAGCTTTCCATAGCTGTCACTCACTCGGCGAGCATGAATTCTGATGCTGACCCAATTAGTGTTACGTTTTTCTACACCTGCCATGCAATTTTTAAACTGGTTCCCGTTCCATTGCTGCAGTGAAAGTCTATGTAAATTCAGTTTCCATGAGTACTTTCAGTACTTTGATTTTCCTTGATGAAATGCCCCGTGTTATACCATCAGTGTTCATGTCTAGGTTAAATACCACCAGTATTCTACTGGTATTTTGATGATCTTTCTACTGGGTGATGTTCAAACGACTCCAATCTGCATTTGCTGAGTAAATGATAACTACCAGTATAATACTCTATCATAACATGGACAAGATACATTGGATGGTTAGTAAGTTTGCTGGATTCAGAGACTTAGCTTCTTAATCAGCCGTGAACCAGCTCAGATAATAACTGACTAGAGTTGATAATAAAGAAAGTAATGTACATGTTTATTTACAGTACACTTAAAGAATTTATCAGCATTAACTTTAACAATGCATGAAATTAGAGGCCTAACTCCCGTGAATTGATAGTTAATTAGCGGAACAGATTAACATTACGTTAATGAGCTGTTAAAATACACTCATAGCAGGATGCTAGCAATTTACTTGTTCTTTTATACTGTCCCGCTGTGTCGATGGGTGTGGGTTTTTTATTTCTTGTTTGACTGTCTGTGGCGCTTCATGAATTCAGACATAATTATACTGAATAGTCTGTTGTGTTAAGAATACCTGCCATTACTAAGTAAATTTTAGGGTTTTCAACCCCAGTTTTATGTCATTAGTTGACTGTTAGAACATTTATTCATTTAGGTTTAACGCCATTTTTCAACAATTGTCTCAGTTATACATGGCAACTGATTCACCTTACATTAGTTTACATGGATGGTGTTCCTACCAATACTAACTTACCCTTCCACAATTGAAGGTCCTTCAGCAACTTCTCCATATGTGGGGGAAAATCAACATTGTTGTCAAATTTTCATGGAAGGGTATGACCTGGTGCGACCTGAAATAGAACTGGGATGGCTGAGTTACAAATCCAGCACACTTAAACCAGCTCTGACCCACGGCCGTGGCAACTGTTGGAACAGACTTGTTGTGTATTTGTATATATATTGGTTATTTCACCTGGTAATATTTAGACTGGTTCTTTTGATTAGAATCATGATTGATCTGATAAAAGAAGTTAATCAATGTTGTATATATTCGTTATTTAACACATACCTGGTACTAATTTACTAACTAGACCCATACGGAAAATTGTTTGCTCAGCGCTTATAAATTAACTGTTAATTTAAATCTTGATGTTAGCAAGTGACTTGGCCAGCATCACTAACTAATGAATGGTACTAATTCTACCATAATACATTAATGAATTGTTGGATGTAAAGAAGTGGAAACTGATTATTAAATTAGGAAATGTGTGATAGTCTGAGTGTTGTACAGAAATGTCCCTGAATGATCTGTCTAAATGAAGAATGAGGCAGGCTTCACTCAGGTCATTGTACATGTCTATATATGTACCATTGTAGGTTTTAATTTCATACGAGTGTGCATGGGACTGTTTGGTACAAGGATTAATTGAGAGTAATGTATCATTTTATAGGTGCATTCTTTACATTGTTGCGGATCATGGAATATTTTGAAAGATCAAATGTCATGTCGTACAAAGTAATTAATAATTAATTAAGCTCATTTATAAAAAGTATCCAAGGATTTTTTTCGTTTTGTGTTGTTGATTTTTGTTTAGAATCCGTACGAAACAATACCCTCTCATGAAATAATACCCTCTCATGCGTCTGTTGATACTGATCATTCTAATACCCTTTTTAGGTGTAATGAAAGTTTTTTATTAGATATTTAGACTGAAAAATGAAGATGATAATACAAATAAAGATTTCCTGGATCATAAAATTAATTAATTTTATGCCCAATAAAGTCTGTTATTTTGCACTGTATAACTACTGTTTAATGCCAGTCAAATTAACTGTCAATTATATTAGCTCCTCATTCCAGATAATATTTATTATCTTAATTGGATGACAGTAATTAGTCTGATTGATAAATAACCTGTGTCTAGTAGGTGTTTAATATAAATATTTTCAGAAAGTAGATTATGTTTACATTATGGATAAGGTAACTAATTACTGTATTATTGGTATGTTGAGGATGTTAATGATGGAGGAAATGCTGTTCTCTGCAGTGAGCAGTGGGAGATCTAAGGGGTTCAGTACATTAACTTGACCCAATAAAAATCACCTTACATTTTTACACTATATTATATTTGTGCCCAACCCCTTTGTGTGAGATTACAAATACTGGTACTGGACATTTTGATGAGCTGGTGTTTGTGATAACTGGTGTATTCGACAGCTGTTGTGATCAAGCTTGTGTTGTATTGTAAAACTGACAACTAAGTTGAACTGTAAGAAAGTGAAATTTTTTAAATGTGATAAAAAAGTACAAAATTGTTTACTGCTAATACATAGATTTGATTGCAGTTGTCCTTGGCCTCGATCAATAATAATAAATTGTAGATCCTATAATGCATTCAAATACCACAAGTTCTCTCACAGACTTTGATGAAGTTATGACAACATTCTTTTCTCTGTCAGATGTTGTTTAAGTCTGTATTGTGTTTTATGATAGCATCTTGTCATATTCTCGTCATATTTAGATATACGCTAATGTTTCCATGAATTATGTATTTTGTTTATTTTCCAGTATTGAATCTAAGATGGCTAGACCATCAATGGAACATAATTACACAGAATAATATATCTCATTTAGAGTGTCCTTTTTACTCTTACATATATCATCATATTCTTCTAAATGATCAATAAAACAAATATTGTTCATCTTCTAGATCTATGTAAGATTTAGCCTCTTTTCATGTACTTTAGAGTCATTTAGGGGACTCTGTGGACGATTTGGTATGGTCTCTGACTAGCTGTCACTAGTCCTCACTACTGTCAGTTTCACATGCGAGAACGCTGTTGAACTGGCTTATGGAAGAACGTTCTGCCGATGTGTACACCCCAGGTCTTAATTCCTCTACCGTAAAAGTCTGAAAGTCACCAAGTGACCTTGACTGTCACTTTAAACCAACCTTAGTGAAAAACAAAATCAGAGTCATTTTGTGTCATTGATGTCTGATACCCTGTCAAATAATTATCCATACTTCATGAACTATTCATGAACTATTTATGAACTATGCAAGAAAAGTTCATGATTTCATGAATACCATTCAAGGCTCGTATTTCTGGTTGATGGATAATGGAAGCCAGCAAGGATTTTTAAACAACATTTTGTTATGATAGGTTGACAATGATAAGCATTTTGTATGATTATTGGATGAGTATATCCCTAGGGTAGAGCTATGTAGACAATGGCATGATATATAACCATCTATCAGTCTGAACGATAAATTTGTTTACTATGTGATTAGAGGTTCCCCCATGTGTTACTGCACCAGATATACTTATGATTAATAGTTTTATTGATTTACCTGTGTTACAACTTACCTGCACTGTCATGGTGTGTATTGGCGATATTATTAAATACTTGTATTATTAATTGTACTCTGTTTTTCTTCAGTTAAATTATATAAGTATTGTTCAGGTTCATTCACATTCATTAGTCTTAATTTGACAGATTAAAACAGAAATGATGAAGTTCTTGGTTAATCCAGGGTCACACATGCTTGGCATGTTTAATTAAAATGTTGGCACTTCTCTGTTCACCGTTTGACATGTTTGACTGTACTATCATGCAGGGCGCTCCATAGACTTCAAAAGTTGGGGGTCAAAATTACCCTTCGCTGATAGAAATTTAAAGAGTCAACAAAATTTCCTATTAATGTAATAGTTAATTTGACCCCTTGGTTCCAATTCTCAAGAGTCAAAAACCTTATTTTGCAAATTTCAAGAGTCAAAGTGCCATTTTAAGGGTCAAAGGAGAACCCAGTCATGGTTATGTTGTCTTGAGCTTATTTGAGATGTTTTAATGTAATATTGTGATTGATTGTTCCTGTCAGTCATCTGCGGTCATCAATTGTCTTAATCTGTGTAAACACTCCTGATTTATTCCACTTACAGAACATTGATTGAATATACAGATACAAATATGTTAGTATTATCTTCCTTCTTGAAATGCCAAAAAATATACAGTCTATTATATGATAATGTTCACCTGTGAAGAAAAGGTCACTACATGAACTATGACCACTCTGTTATACATGCTTTAATTGAGTTAGCAGCCCCTTTGAATGGAATTCATGAAAACAAGAATTTTTCTTGAACTATTCAGGAATAGTTCATGAACTGTGCATGACTATTTAAAAGGGGAAGCCACATGATCTGTCCTTGAAAAATGCTATGAAAACTGAGAATATGGCCAGAATTTCTTTTCTCCATTAATTTTGTTGGCCTTAAACTGCTATCTGAGGATTGGCTGAACTCCACTGTGCAACTTTCTATCTCCTCTGGGTTAATTTAAATACAATAATCCCACATTGCGGGATGTTTATATTCCTCTGAAATACTAATCTACAAAAATACAGTATGCAGCCTGAAGAATAAATAATCTGACCAGGATTGTTTATCCTGGGATATGAGAACTTTTTTCCTAATGTTTGCTTAGTATTCTCCTGGGCTTCATTTCACATAAGATCTTGCTCAATCATGGTGTTTTATGGCCGGGCTTATATCCCTGACATTTCATGGTAAATGACTACAGACTGTTGGAATTAACAAACTTGGTGGGCAGGGAATCCCGATGGACAGCATGATATTTTGGTTGATGTGTTTTGTTGCCCAAGTTTTATTGATCCCAGGCCTAGAAATCATATAACCTAATTGATTGAAAGTGCTCTAGGTGTTTTAGAAGATTGTTATCTTAAGCTCATGTATGATTTTGGCTATGATGGCTTGATTTGATAACTTCTCAGTCTTTGGCTTACAGCACTAAGGATCAGCTCTGTATCTTGAACCACTTAGAAAAGCAATTTACTTCCTGGTGGTATAAAATATAAAAAATATGATGTTCCCATAAAACTTATATTCTAGTGTTCCATTGTATGGACTAATGTGTCAGATGTTTTTGTTTATTTGTTATCAAAGCCTCAGACTTCCTGAAAAAGTCAATATTACCGATAAATGTTGGGTGTGCCAATGTTACCAAGAAATCAACAAATGTAAAATCCATATTGAACCTTGAATTTCGGTTTCAATGATCAAAGTCCATAGTTGTAAAACTATCCCCTAAATATTGGTACAAATTCATTATATTTTTAGGTTCAGTCAGGGTTTATTGACATTTTTTATATTTCTCTTACATACAGCCATTTCAGGACCTGCATCCGTGGTCAAGGGTTAAGGTCACTGAGCTACTGACCATGTCTCTTTGTGTGAGTTTATGGCAGTTGCTTACGGAGGATGGGAGTCTAGTACTGGTTCTTCCCAGGAGCAATGATTAGGTGAACTGTCCACCTCATATGACTGACTGTTTTGTTTGTTTATATCGGGTTTTACTCCCCTTTTCAACAGTCAGAGTCATATGAGGCGGACAGTTCTCCTAACTATCGTTCCTGGGAAGAACCAGTACTAGACTCCCATCCTCCGTAAGCAACTGCCTACTTTCTCACATAAAGAGACATGGTTGGTAGGGGGCTCGAACCCACAACCCTCTATCAGTGAGAGGTTACAGTGATTTGATGTCAGCGACCTTAACCACTCGACCACGGAGGTGGGTCTGACTGTTGAAAAATGGCATAAAACTCAAATAAACAAACAAATGAACAAACAACCATATCAGATGTATAATTCAGGGATTCAATCCTTTAAAGTATTCAGGTTAGTCACAGTACTGAATATTACATAAGCTGCCTGTGCTGAAGGTTCTTAAATTCTAGAATGGTAAAAAAATGGTATATTCTATGTACCATGGTTTCGGTTACTGAAGAAATGACTGATTCAGTATAGATTAACACTGACAGTGTTACTAGTGACTTGATAGATGAGTTAGTCTGCTGGGAGATCAGTCCATTTTCTCCCTCATATCATTCAAAAACAGTTAGTAAACAATTTGTGCTGGGAGATCAGTCCGTTTTTTCTCCCTCATATCATTCAGAAACAGTTAGTTAACAATTTGTGCTGATAATCCTTTTTCATTGAAATCAGATTGATAAGAAAACTGTTCTAAGTCAGCCAGAAGACTGATATGTTTGTTAATCTACTGCTGTGTTGATTAACCCTCAGGACCGTCCACCAGCATGTATTATTCCTGTTTTATTTCAACTTTTGATTTATTTGATAATCATTTTTCTTATATTACTGGTAATTTCATAACAGTATGTTTAAACATGAAGATAATTTTTTTTCGATATTTCTTATTGGCTTTTTTGGCGTACTCCTCGCCATTAATGATGATTAGGGGGAGGAGGTCATTGTGTTACCCATGTCCATGTGTGCATGTATTAAAAAATTGTATCAGGTTCATATCTATTGCAATTGAATTTTAAATATACAATAACAAGACATTATATGTCCAGCATCTAAGAACCATGACACTTAAAGATTACAAACCTTTAGTTTAAAATAAAAACGTTCTAATTTTTTGTTGAAGTCATTTTGAAAATCTTCAACTGAGTCATTATAATCAGACCTTTGAGGTTATGACAGGAAGATCTCTTTAATAGGCAGGTTTGAATGTGGTTATAAATTTTGTTCCAAATACTGAATACTATTATTCATATAACAGTCACTTTTCTGTGTGTTCACATTACAGAATGGGTGTCTTCTGATTCAGTCCTATGGATACATTTCTAGTTTCCTATCTAAAGTTTAAACATAAGTGTTGTTACTTAATTCTGGTATACATATTCTAAGTAGTGTTTCAAATCAATGGATTATCTTAATATTATCTTTGTACATAAATCTAAACAGCTTGTCAAAGTTTTAAAATTGCTGAGAGCAATTTGATTGGCTAAAAGATGGGTTTTCCTATCTGATTGAGACTTGCTGATTGGCTGTTTCTAAGGCATTGCTACAAATGATCTGATTGGCTGATTGAATTAAGTAATGTCTTTCTCTCTGATTTGCTGATGTAATCAAGCTGTTAAATGCCGAACAACTACCTGTTTCTTCTACTTGAATTTAATACAGAAGTTATCAAAATGCTTGAACTTTTTATTAATTTCTCAGCAATTCAGCTTTATATCTAATTCTGTCTAAAATAGAATTACATATTTGAAGGAGCTGAATGTGTTCTGTAGTGTATTACAGATAACTATCTAATGAATGAGTATTTACAAAAGAGGCTTACATAACACATAACAGTGATGTATTTATTTGGATTTGTTCAATGTTCACTGCCACTATATAATCACAAAATTGACATCATTAGAACACTTTTCTTGATCATTGATATTGTAAAACATGATAAATGATAGCAGAATGAAGCTGTTTTGCATTTCACATGTTAGCAATTGGCAACAATTTACCTCAGTTTAGAGAGGATGGCGGGGGGGGGGGGGGCTGAGGGACCAAGAAGCCACAGGAATGTAGCATAGGCAATTTAACTTGGATGATATTTGCATGGTCTTAATCGGTCATTTAAGTAGCAACCCATGTGAAAGCAGATAATACCTTATGGAGGATGCCAAAATTTCATGGGTGGTCGCAAAATTCAATTACTTATTTTACACCATTGGACTTATAAGTATATATAAATTATATATCATTATGAAAATTAATAATTCAAAGAAAATGATATATTTATCTTTTTATTGATAGTATTCATGGTTATTATAAAAAAGATTCTACAAAAATTTAAAGGTGAACATTGCAGTCAGCTGCAGGTCCCTATTGTCCTAATGCTCAGGTCACACTAATTATTTGCTTCATAATGTTACCATAATGTCTTTCACATTGTCACATTCTCCGTACATGTTGATATTCAGGACAATAAAATAACCAATCATTATTTCATCAGAAATATCTTGGTGACAAAATGTCTAGTCAAGAATGATTAACTTCCTGAAATTATGTGTAATATCTTGTAGGAGCAGCCATGATGGCTTTGTAAAACAAATCACATATTGATTATCTACTAACCATACTGTTATGTAATTTTCTTTTAATGGCATAACTTTCTTCTGTTTGAACAGTTGAATTAATATGCATGGTCCCACAGGGACAATTATTGTATATCAGACAATTTTTGTAATTGATTATTCATATTGATTCTAACCAGTATTTTCTGTCTGATCCTGTGATGTTATATAAACACATGGTCAAACAAGCAAAATCTTTAAATACAAATTTTGGTATTACTGTGTTTAATTTATCTTTGCTTCATAGTATAATGACATTACCATTTTGTTGGCAGTCTTATATACAATGACATTGACCTTGACTTTTGGTGATGTAACCTTGACATTAATTTATTGTGTATATTTTCAGACTGTGGAACAATGTTATTACCAAGGAGTCGTAAAGAGGGATGAGTGGTCAGCTGTTGCTTTGTCAACTTGTGATGGAGTCAGGTAAACCGTTTATTCAAACTTATATCAATAACCTTGATCTTAAATCAGGTCAGAAAAATACACTACTTAGTATTACATAAAGAAAAAATACACAGCTTTCTTTTCTTAAAAGAGCAGAAAATACGGCTGATCAGAAAACAATTAAAATTTTGTACTTCATTTAACATTCCAGCTGAGAGGTTATTGGTTTAAAATGAGTTTAGGTTTGTTCATTATTAAATGGTGAAGCTGCTTGTTTCATGTTTTAACTATTTTTTTATGGTAACTAGAACCATTTCAATTCTGCTTATTGGAAAGCTGTCATTTTTAGCTCGAATGTTTTGGAAGAAAAAGTCAGGCTGTTGTGATGCACTGCGTGATCTGTTTCAGAGTCCTCTGCATCTGTGCAAAAACTTTTATGTTAATGCTCTATAAGAGGTAGCAACATGAGACTTCATAGGTCTGAGGTGGTGAACAGACGAGTATTGGCACTGCTTGCAGCACTCTTGTTTATTTCACATTTTGGTTGGTGTTTTTGATTGATTTTCAAGGAAGTGTTTCTGTTCCCAGTGGTGTCTCATACATTTTAAATGCCAATCAAAATGGAGCATTATGATTGTCCTCTCTGAATCTCTGATATTTGAGCGATCTTAGTGATAAATGCCTTAATGGATTTTCAGATTTTTTTAGCTTATTATGTGATAAACGACTTGTTACATGTGCTTGTATTTAAAGAGCATTAATCAGACTTGGGGATGCCATGATGACAAGTCTGTGTCATGTTCTCGCTTCTTTCATTTATGTCCCCACAAGCACATATGCTCCCAAAATCAATAGGGAGTCAATATTAGCAGCATGTGTGAGGCTCTTTATATGTGGCTTAGTATTAGTCAGGTATTAATTAGTTGATTAATCTGTTGCTCTGGTTGGGTGATTTCTGTTATTGTTTATGTTTATGTAACTGCTGCTGCTAGGAACTGAACCATTAAAATTAGTTGCAGGCATCTGGTTGTTGATATTGATAACTGAACCATGTCAAGTTAAATATGTTACAATTTTAAATAAGTATGAGTTAAAGTCGTCCTTAAATAAATGTAGATTAACGCTTAATTGTGACCCAAACTTTAGAAAGGGAAATTGTTAACATTATATGCTTGTGCTGGAATAAAAGACACTTTTTTGGTTAAAATATCTAAACAAAATGGAGGTTTCGGGATCTTTGAATGAGTAAAATCATCTATTTTTTAGGATCGCCAATTAAGGAGCTAGTTGAGGGATAATGCATCATTAATTTGTTCTTATGATTTAAGTTCTGTATAGATATTTGTAAGTGCTAAAATTGATATTTGCTACTTAGTTCTAAGGTCTGAATTGCCACTAATTCAGTGGTTGTATGCCTGTCAGTTAGAACTTCTAGTAAATGTACTGTGTAATCTATAAATTCTATGAATTTACAAAATAACCTGATTTATGTCTTTGGGTAAGTGTGTGTAATGAAAGTGATTAATATGATTAAATGATATATTTACCTGCTAATTGCATAAAACAAGGATCAGTTTTAAATGCTGTCTCCTGCTGGTTAGTAATTCAGGTAAATGTTAGAAAAAGTCTTCATTATAACATAGCAAGTTTTATCTTAGTTACTCTGTGAATTATTTATATTCCGACATTATTTATATTCCGACTACAGTTTTTAGACTTGTAGTCTGAACTGTAAATTATTTATGATTATGTGTGTATAGTTAGTATTTAATTATTGATGACATCTGATAATGTTGGCTGATTTCGATTATCCCTTGAAATGGAATTCATGAAATCATGAATTTTTCTTGAAATTTCCGTGCATACTTCATGAACAGTTTATAAAGTCTGAATAAGTCTTCACATTAGGGATCCAGTTTGTATAAAAACCAAAGTGTAGCATGTATACAAGGTGCAGAATGATGTTACAGTCTTTTACCATGCCAGTATTCACGAGGGATCCAGTTTGTATAAAAACCAAAGTGTAGCATGTATACAAGGTGCAGAATGATGTTACAGTCTTTTACCATGCCAGTATTCACGAGGGATCCAGTTTGTATAAAAACCAAAGTGTAGCATGTATACAAGGTGCAGAATGATGTTACAGTCTTTTACCATGCCAGTATTCACGAGGGATCCAGTTTGTATAAAAACCAAAGTGTAGCATGTATACAAGGTGCAGAATGATGTTACAGTCTTTTACCATGCCAGTATTCACGAGGGATCCAGTTTGTATAAAAACCGAAGTGTAGCATGTATACAAGGTGCAGAATGATGTTACAGTCTTTTACCATGCCAGTATTCACGAGGGATCCAGTTTGTATAAAAACCAAAGTGTAGCATGTATACAAGGTGCAGAATGATGTTACAGTCTTTTACCATGCCAGTATTCCCCCAGGTGCACACCTGAACCATGCACCTTTTATAAGCTAGCTGGACAGCTTCCTATAATTAAGTGTGAAGTTTGAACTTACAGTGGCCAAGGTCTATTCATTGATAAATGTCTATGGAACCCTCATGGAATAACAATACTTTTGCGTTATTGACCCCTAGGTGGAACAAGTTACCAATCTGGAGCGAGATGAACTTGATTACTTCGACCTTTGACCATTAAAAATAGAGAAAAAATTATCTTGTTACCTTCAGACTACTTAAGAAGTCCAAATGAGTACAGAATTGTACTACCGGGTACATGTTTTTAAGAAGCAATGAATTGGAATTGAATTCATTGTATTTCTTTAATAATTAATTTATCCGAATACATATAGAAATGTTTATGAAATTAATAGATAGAAAAATGGTACAAAGCTGATATTTAAGATTAGTCAGGCTTGATGGAAATGCCATGTAGGATGTAAAAGGAAATATTTCCTTCTACTATATTTTTAATGAACTGTCGGATCTTCAAGTGAATTTAAAATCCATGGAAACTTTTTATGTTTCCGACATGAAACATTAATGTGTCTCATACAAACATGTTTACATTAATTCTTATACAGAAATAAAATTCACTTCAAAGATTCAGATGTATCCTTGTTTATGCCTTTTCCAGTATTTTATACAGAAAGCAGCTGGTCTGGGCTTTCTATGTAATACCGAAGAATATTTCTTCAATGAAGATTTTTCTTTATACAAAATTGGATTGGAATCCACTGGTACAGGATAAATAATTTTCTTGTCAATTTCTCATTTTTCCGTTTATTTTGATCTTATTTCATTATGATTTCATATGTTATGTTGTTAGTTAAGTCAAAGAGTTCATGAATGTTAGGATGTCAGCCATGTGCTGGGGTTGGCATAAAATTCTGGAAGCACTTAAACCTCTCTGGTTTAATATTCAGGCGCTTTTAACGTCTTGGAAACATTTTAATAGTGTTTGTCTGGTATGCACGTGTCTGATCAAACATGAAGTTCACTTAAATGTATGAAATGCAATGTTAAAAATCTGTGAATACATTGTAGGATTCTATATTAACAAGATGTGTATTTAAAACTCAATGCCCTCTCAGAGTGACCTGAAAGTGTTTTGATTTTATAGGCAAGGTAACAAACAGACAGACAAACAGACAGACAAACAAACACACAGGCCTAATCAATATGTCCCCAATCTATTGATACGAGACATAAAATCTTTGGTTTTGTGATATTACATACTTAATGATGTACCAACAATACATGTATGTAACAGTACGTACATAGTGATTTTTACTATTGTATTATCTGTTTTGTGGAGGATCACAAGTTTAAACTATTCAGTAATCCATGAGGAAAGCCTCCACAAAAAATCTATGTATACGATGATTTTAAATTTTATGTATATACCAGCATTATGTATTCTGGTAAGCTTTAACAGAATATTTGTTGGGAAAATAAAAACAGATAAAAATGTATATCTACCAGAAACTTCTAATGTGATAATGTACTTTATGATTGATTTACTGGGCTGTTCATGATTACTAGAATGAACAAAATAGATTTTTATGATTATTTCAAAAGTTGTATGGTTAGATAAATGTTTTAACCAGAATTTTTTTATGGATCTCTTTTTACATTCACCGTTTGATAGCTATGGTCATTTAAAAGCCGCCCGAGAAGGGAGATAAGATACAGGAGAATCGGGCATTTATATCCCTACTCTTTTTGAACAGTTTTTCCTGATTCTTTGTAATGCCTGGTGTATTACAAAGCTCAAATACACGCTTTGTCATTTTTGTCCTTTAATTTTCCTAGCCTGTGGTGCCTGGCTCGGTACACTGAACAGGTACCATGGAAATATTTGAATGGCAGAGCAGAGATTCAAACCCAGGACAAATTTATGAACTAATATCAGTCTGTAAAAATATGTTTTGATGTACTATTACACTAATTTAACCACAAAAATGTGTTCAGATGACAATGCTTTCAAGTTAAACAGAGTTCATGTAAGTTTGACTACCAGTCTAGGAATGCAACATTATCATTGGTCAATTTTAAGACTGGCCTGAGAAACAACCAATCAAATACTTGATTTTTAGACTGGTTTTTCAAGCTCTGATTTATTATCAGTCTTATTTTTGTCTTGAATTGCTAGTACTTGTACTTGATACTATGGTATTTACAGGGTTTCTGTGATTCACTAAATCCTCCTCATCTCTCTGTACCATCAATATAATATCATTAATGTTTCATTCTAAGGCTATAAGGACTAGTTGTATCCAGTAAAGTAGTAAAGTTTTATTGATTCTAATTGGTGACTCACTGCTGGTATTATAGAAGTGAGGGAGAATTGAGTCTAGATGCACACATGTTGTAATACTACTGTTATTATTGGCTGTAAAACAACAGTCTTCTTGTTAAGGCTGGGTATTACTGGTAATATGTTTTGTTGTTAAGTCCTTTCAGATTTTTTGTTTCAATTGATTTATTAGTGAGGATTGATTTTCAAAATGTCTTTATTTAGTAAAACATCTTTAAATATGTCCTCACTGACTTGTATGATTTTGAATTTATGTATATCAGACAATTAGGCTGTATTTTATTGATAGAATGGAGAAAATGTTCAACTTTTTACCGAGCATGAAAAGTTGCTTCCAAATCAAATTATGTCCAAAATATTCAAAATATGGTTTAAAAATATTTTAAAAGACAGTCATTGACATGAAATACAGTGCAACCTCTCTAAAGCAACACCCTTTGGGAGAAGCAAAATTATGTTGTTTTTGAGAGGTTGTTGCTCTAGAGAGGTTGAATTAATAGTTAATTGTGCAGTGGGGAAAATCATGCTATTGTTGAGGGGAGGTAGTTGGTGAAGATTGGGTCACTCTAGAGAGGTTGTATTGATTTTTTTTTGTTTAGCGTAAGTGACTAGTTTCATCAGAACCCAATAATAGTACATTGTGGCCTAATTTTATTTGGCACATTGCCTACTTATGACTGTAAAAACTATGTTTAAAGTTGGTAGTAGCATAACCTATTATTGGTTATTGATCCAGGCTCCTGACTTATCATCAAGCTGTTTCAAGGTCTGTTGCTTGTTGAACAAGGGATCCAACAATATTTGTAGGACTAACTGTAAATGATCTTCGGGGGGGGGGGGGGGGGGGCTATTGAAATATTCACTTCTAAACAAGGGCTAAAGATGAGTGTCAGTGCTGTACAAGAATCTAACCATATATTACCCTATAGTGTATTTAGCATGATTTAACAACAGGGATGATGCAATGACTAGGATACAAAGTTATTTGTGCCTTTGTCAGATGATACTTATGAGGCAATTTCTATCATTGTTGTTTGTTGTTTTGTCTGTGCAATGTTTTTTTCACCTTATGCTTAATTTAATGATCTTTTTTTACCAAAAAAAATGTTTTCAAGAAAAATGATATCTACTGATGGGAAATTTTTTATGAACTTAGGTTACTGTCAGACACGTACATGGGGCCAAATTATTTCAGCCCCAAATCAGTCTAAAAAAAAACTGCAGTGTTACCGTCTCATACAGTAATTTTTGTATAAAAAAGGAAACCATTTTCATTGACTTACAGTGGATCCAACAAATATTTCCATGGTGACAGCTACTGTACAGAAGAATATCAAACATAGTATTCACTTAATTATGATTACTTAATGGGGTCCCCCTAAAAGTGGAGTTGTACAAATATTCCTCAGTACTTTATTCCAATTGGAGTGAATGACAAAATCATGTGGGCAGTTATGTACAGTGGAGTGTGTGTTAGTGGCCACCTCCAAATAAAGGTCCCCCAGTGAATAAAGGCCATTCTTTTAAAAACATTCATAAAAGCAGAATGATCTCTGAATAAAGGTCACCTGTCAATAAAGGCATTTTTTGTCTTTCCTAAGGGTGGTCTTTGTTCATAGGTTTGATTGTATTCAAGCATTGTAATTATGTGTATAACATTGTATATATTACAGAGGTATTATACAGATGAACAATGAAACCTACGTCATACAACCTATGGCTGGAGATGAGGAAGGGGTAAGTAAAATACTACAAATCTACAAAACTTGATGATTTATTCGTCACTATTTGAAGGAATATTTGCCCTTTAGATTTCAGCTGTTTCATCATTTCTTTTACCATCTGAAACATTTAATAATATTGCTATTTATTAAGAATTGTTTTACCATGATTTATGAGATAAATCAAGTAGTCAAGCAGCTTTTTATGAGGTGTTAATGAATTTTTAATTGATTCTTACTATAAGAAATAAAACATACACTCCCTGTGGGGTTATTTCTAGTGCAAACTTTAACCAGTCCCTGCGAGTCATATTTAAACTATAAATGATCTGAATTTATTATAATTACTGTTGTAAACTTGTACAATTAATTTAGTTCTTTGTTATAAAAAAGTAATTATCTCAGTATACAAACACAGATGTAGCTACATAACTTAATATTGATGATTTATTTATTATTATTTTACAAGTATGCTATTAATATTATTGTTTATAGTCGGTTGTATTTATAAAATCACATGCAAAAAACTGTCAAAGATGTTCAGAGCATTACAATTACAAAAGTAAAGTTAGTACTGGATAGTAAAGTTAGTACTGGATAGTAAAGTTAGTACTGGATAGTAAAGTTAGTACTGGATAGTAAAGTTAGTACTGGATAGTAAAGTTGGTACTGGATAGTAAAGTTGGTACTGGATAGTACAGTTGGTACTGGATAGTAAAGTTAGTACTGGATAGTAAAGTTGGTACTGGATAGTAAAGTTAGTACTGGATAGTAAAGTTAGTACTGGCTAGTCAAGTTAGTACTGGCTAGAATACAGTCCAGAAAAACTGGTAAGTTAAATCAGCCGCTATATATAACTGAAAAATAGTTGAAAAACGGTGTTAAACCTAGATAAACAATAAATCAAGAAGTGTAATACTGCCTGAGTTATTACCCTTTGCTTACTCTCTTATAAACCAATCATACAGTTGCTCATGTGGATTTTTTAAGTCTAGTACAATAAAAAGCCTGGTAAAATTATTAAACGAGCCTCCGTGGTTGAGTGGTTATAGTCTCTTACTAGTTACGATACACTGGCACCTCATCACTGTGAGTACCTCATCACTGTGAGTTCGAATCTCACCATGGACCAAAGTTCACAAGTGACTGAGGTAGCTGTGTGACTGGCTTACAGATGGTTGGTGGAACCATCCACTTCGTATAAACCTGGAAAAGTTACCTGCCAGTAATGAGCCAGGCTGTTGGTGCAAAGGTATTCCCAAGTGATAAAAACACAAAAAAACTATTAAGATCAGCTGTCTCAACTTGCTTTTTACGGCTGTCCTTGAATAATAATAAAAAAGAAAATGAAGTATTTTTATAATATTTGTCAGATTAAATGATTAAAACATTTTTTTGTTGCAAATAATTATTTGAAATTATTTCTCTTTCTCAAAATGTAAAAATATTTTTTTAATTAAAAAATTGTGTATTAAAAAACCTAACATTCATTTCTACTCTAGAATCTGATAATTCATTAAAAACTTATGCAAAATGTATTATAAACACAATATTACATCTATGGTTGTGCTTTTAAATTACAGAGAGAATTAATTGAATTCTTACTTTTAGACTTAATTGTTTTCTTTTTTAGCTCACATGTCACAAAGTGACAAAGTGAGCTATTAGGATCACTCTCCGTCCGGCGTCCGGCGTCCGGCGTCCGGCGTCGTGCGTCGTGCGTCGTCAAACTTTTTGTTGTGAACACACTAGGGGCCACATTTTTGGCTCAATTTTAGCAAAACTGGGTCAGAACGTTAATCTCAACAAAATCTTGGACGAGTTCGATATTGGGCCATTTGGGGTCAAAAACTAGGTCACCAGGGCCAAATAAGGGAAAACCTTGTGAACACTTTAGAAATCACTGTTTTGAATTTATCTTCATGAAACTTTGTCAGAATGTTTATTTTAATAATATGTAGGTCAAGTTTGAAAATGGGTAATTTCTGTAGTAAAATTAGGTCACTAGGGCAAATTGCTGGAAAACCTTGTGAACACTCTAGAAGTCACTGTTTTGATTGGATGATCATGAAACCTTGTCAGAATGTTTGTCTTCATAATATCTTGGACGAGTTCGAACATGGGTCATCTTGGGTCAAAAACTAGGTCGCTAGGTCAAATCTTATGAAAAACCATGTTAACACTGTAGATTTCACAGTTATTATTGGATCTTCACCAAACTTCGTCGAATCGTTTGTTTTAATGATATAACGGTCAAGTATAAATATGGGTCATCTGGGGTCAATAACTAGGTCACCAGGTCAAATCTTAGGAAAACTTTGTTAACACTGTAGATGTCACAGTTTTAATTGGATCTTCACCAAACCTTGTCAAAATGTTTGCCTCAATGATATGTGGGTCAAGGATAACATGGGTCAGCCGGGTTCAAAAACTGGGTCACAAGGTCAAATCTTAGGTAGAAATCTTGTAAAAGCTCTAAATGTCATGGTTTTGATTGGATCTTGGCCAGACTTTGTCAGATTGTTTGTCTTAATGATATTAAGGACAAGTTCAAATATGGGTCACCTAGGGTCAAAAACCAGGTCACAGGGTCAAATCTTAGGAAAACCTTATTAACACTGTAGATGTCAAATTTTGATCGTATCTTCACCAAACCTAGTCAGACTGTTTGTCTTAATGACATGTAAGACAAATTCGAACATAATTGGTCTGGGGTCAAAAACTAGGTCACGGGTTCAAAACAATGTTTTAATGAGTAAACAGTGATTGTCATGTGAGCGATATAGGGCCATCTTGGCCCTCTTGTTGTAATTTGTTCAGTTATTGCCTGGGAAATACTTTCTAAGAAAATTCAGAAAGGTCACGCTTTATGTTTTGTGTTTTTGTATAAAAAAAAATTATCACCAACTGAAAATCTCTTATTAAAGAATATGCTTGATATTTCTCTTTCTCTGTTAATATTATTTTTTTACTGTTTGGCTGGTGTGTGCTAATTGTGTGAATGGTGAGGTATTTCTGAGTGTGAATTATTTTTTACACAGAACAGATGTAGCACTAGTAATCTGGTTTTGTAATTCTCAACTACACCTTTAGCAATGATAAAAAAAGATGCTGTTTTAATGCTTTACAAGAGTAAGATGTAAGGAGAAATGAATGAATTGACATATCGTTATAACACTAGAATGTATTTTAGAATACCTGCTGTAATTACCAACATTGAGCGAAAAAGGTGTTGATTGCTCTAGGCCATAATAATTGCTTTCCTAATTACCTTACTAGATTTGAGGTGGCTTATCTCCTAGAATATTCTTTAAGTTGCTGCTGTGGTTGCTAATAGTAACTGATTTTATCCTCTGGTAATATGTAGTTTTTCCATTTTTACACAACATATTGTATTATACACTTATTACCATTGCAAGAAGATGACATACATTTTACAATCATACAATATCTGTCCTCACAACAGTCTTCTAAACTTGACTGAATGTGATTTCCTGTCTTTTTCATTTCATGTCTTAATTCCAACTTGTAAATGCTGAATTTTCATTTTTCAAGGAAGAGTATGGTCGAGCGTCAATATTTTACACATTGGTGTTTTTTCCATGTTGACAGATTTAAATGAATATACTAAATAAATTTGATTTCTTTTATTACAGAGTGACAGGCCTCATTTTGTGTTCAAAGCAACAAGTTCTAACATGGAGAAATGTGGAAATGATCACGGTAAATGGCTTCCATTTAACGAGCTGCACAAAGGAGAATTTATACGTAAAATGAAGTTTCTGAATGCTCAAAGGGTATGTAGTAATACTGGTATAGTTATAGACAGTAATGAAAAGGAGTTTGTACTTAATTATACAATCATATGTTCCAGGTAATATTATGCCGAAAGCTCAAACTTGAAATTAGGTTATACCATAATATGATGAAATGTTAGTAGAAGGCGCCAGGCTGATATATTTACAGAAAGAATTTAGGTGCCCTTTACCTATGAAACCTTAGAAAATGTAAATGAGAAACTCCAGTTGTGAATATTTGAAATCTAGGTTTAATTGTCTGTACAAATTTATGTCGATGAAAGTTTTTCTGGTTTTCTAGGCAATTCCAACGCTTGAATTTGTATTTCCATTCACACCTGATCCAGTACGAATAATTCAGACAAACTTATAAATACACCTTGTGTAAACATTCCAACAACTATTTTAAAGTATGTTTGTTTAATGTCTTGTAAAAACTGTAGACATATTTCTGTGATAAAAAAATATTTAAATTCGGCAATTTACTGATTAGTGTCAGACATTCCCTTGTTAACGAATCTGCATTCTGTCAGTCAAAATAACTGATAATTCTTGTGAAATAAATTCACAGCTTATCTCGAACAATGTTCATGCCTTGCTTTTTATGTTATTCAGATATTAATGGGTTCTACCCAGGTGTATGCTCTATGTCCTCCACTACTGTTAATGCTGGAAATTCACCAAATGACCCGGCCTGTTTATGCGATCACTGGTGTTAAACTGTAATAAAGCCATTTTCTCCCTGTCTTAGTTTAACCATTCAGAATTATTCTCTTTATTTTTTGCAGACTACAAATAAAGATAGTGCTAAAATTCCTACCAAGTATATTAAGTTGGCTCTTGTCCTAGACAGTTCTATGGTAAGTGGTGTTCATTCATTCAGTGAATATGTAGAAATATGACAACAGTCATTTAGTGTAAAAGTTAATACATATGTCTGTGTATTTATTTGACCATTTTGGCTTCTTGGCTCCCATTTTCTTGGCAAATAATGAAATTCCATATGCAGACATCCATAGATCTTCAAAACCACATTATCAGCTTTTAGCTATGAAGACGTTTTATGTAACTTATCCTTGAATAACCTTGTAGGATTAGGTTACTCTGCAGTCTTACTGAAGGTTATGACTTTATGGTCAGCAATTATTTATTAACAATTCTTATATACCTAATGTTCTTTGAAACATCCTACATACTCACCATATACTGAAATTATTACAGGTTTTTTTTCGAACATAATACTTGGAAGTTCGAAATTAAATAGTTAAACTTATCATTGGACTATCCTTCAGAAAAAAATAAACATGGGCTTCATTATAATAGTGACTTGGCTGCATCTGCATAATTAAGGTTTTTTTATCTTTGGGCATTTTACAAATCATCTTACCAGAAGTGTTCATGAACCTCAGGTGCACATTATTTCAACATGTTTCATAAAATTATCAGCATGTGGTATAAATGTTGGCGTGAAATTTCTTTTCGAACTTAATATTGATTTATCAGAGTGTCAGATTCCGTCTATAATACCATGAAGTCTACTGACTCACCCTTCCGTCTGCTTCCTTGGAAATTTTCACATGCTGTTGCATGATGGGAAACATCAATTCAGATTATCTTCCTTTATGCGGTATTAAATCTTATTAAGTTTCATGAAAATATGGATTTTGTTTAAAATTATTAAATTTACATCTGAAATGAATTTCTGCCTCTATTAATGGAAGATATTGCAAATTTGAATACATAAACAATGTATTGTATAATGGAACTGGTGTAATTGTCTTGATGTATATACTGAGTAGATATTCGTTGGATTTAGATGTGTAACATTACATATCATAAATCTAGTCTCATAGTCTTTGTTGTGTGGTACCAAATTTTCCCATTCCAGTATATTTTACAGTACATTTTTTTATCAGTCAAAAAGATTTAGTAAAAAATAGTTGTAACTAAACCTAACTGTGAGTATGTATGATTTAATGCCTGTAATTGTAATTTTATATCTAGGTCTGTTTTTTACACCTTTACCCCCCCCCCCCCCCCCCTCTCTCTCTCTCTCTCTCTCTCTCTTCTTAATAATGAACTAAAGCTAGTGCAGCAGCTAGATATGTCAACATTTAAAGTATATTTAAATCTATGTGTAAAATGGGTACTTTTGTGAAAGACATTAATTTTCTAAATTATAAAACTACCCTAAAACCAACACATTATTTAAATAAATTATAATGTCAATAATGATTTTTTTTTTCAAGTTTTGAGTATTTTTTATGGCAATGGCACATTGTCTTGTTAACTTTGATCATATATGTATCCTAAAGAAGTGTTTGATGTCATCAGGTTTTCTTTTACCTTTCAGTACTGGGCACTGAACTTGACTGTAAAAAATGTCCTAGAATATGCCATACAAACAGCTAACATGGTAGATCTGGTAAGTTCATAATTCACGACATTTGTTTGTCTTTATAATTAATTGTCTAAGCTAAGAACTCTGTTTTGGTAATAAAATTTTGTCTCCCAGATCAAATCTCAGGACCCGCCTCCATGGGCGAGTGGCTAAGGTAGCTGACTTCAAATCACTGTAACCTCTCACTGATAGAGGGTCGTGGGTTCGAGCCTAGCTACTGACCATGTCTCTTTATGTAACAAAGTAGGCAGTTGCTTACAGAGGATGGAGTCTAGTACTGGATCTTCCCAGGAATGATGGTTAGGTGAACTGTTCGCTTCGTATGACTCAGACTGTTGAAATGGGGCATAAAACTCAATATGAACAAACAAACAAAATCAAATCTCAGTTTTCAATTTTCTCATCATAATTTTCAAAAGGTGATACATTTTTTTCAAACATCATTCTGTGAACAAGTCAATCAATCGCTGTATGCAAATATATGGCAAGTATGCATGTTAGTTTGAAGTAAGGAGAGTTCAAAAAATTTGTGCTGGGAGATCAATCTTAGTTTATTATATCAGACCAAGGACTTGTATTTGGGAGTGTGCATGCTCAGGACTAGGCAATCAGACATATATCCTCAATAAGAAAGAATTAATTAATGTATACTAAATGTATCTCTCTGTGTTGATGTATGTATGATATGCTTCTATGACATACAGTCAAAACTGTGTTAGCAGCAATCTCCAGATGAAGGCCACCCTGTGAGTAAAGGCCATTTTCTTAAAAACTGTCATTTATTATTTAGAAGAAAATGACCTCCAAATAAAGGCCACCTGTCAATAAAGGCCATATTATATTTTTCCCAAGGGTGACCTTTGCTCACATGTTTGACTGAAGATGGGGTCCTGAATCAATATTGATTTTTGACTGACTATACTTTATGACTTAGCTTGCAGTCTGCTGACACAAAGTCATTTCAAGTGTAAGATTTTGTCAGAGGAAATAAAGAGAATTTTATTCTTTTTGAGTCAGACATTCATTACAGTTAATTTTCCATCACAAATTCCTTCCATTAAAAACCTTCAGGACTCCAAGAGGTAAAAATGGAAGCCGTGTGGTTTTAATTAACTTAATTTTTTTAGGAATTATATAATACTGGTACTTTGTTAGCAGACAAGAAAATATACATAACAGATAAAATGGTCATAAAATGTTAGGGGAGTTGTTCATCATTTTATTACTGGGTATACAGTTCATTTATCCAGATGTTATATGCTATAATGTACAAGAAATTCTCATAGATAATCAAGGCCACAGTAATATAATTGCTAATATTGATTTCTTGTCCTGATTATAATTGAAATGTTTTGCCTTTTTTTTGATATTCATGATTCTAAGACCTAAAGTTTTTAAATTCACTTGCATAATATGTACAGGGCTCTCTGATGACTTAGTAGAATTTTGGCTCTTGAGCAAAAATTAGCAAAATTAAACTTCTGACTTTTGAGAATTGGACCTACAGGGATAAATTTAGTATTTAGCGGTACATAAGTAGGAAATTTGATTGACTCTTCAAATTGCTATCAGCTAATCAAGGGTTCAATGCAACAGTGTCGTAACTCATATTGAAATAAGAACAAGTTACTACAGTGTTGCGCTGAGCCCTGGTAATGGTCATTTGACTCCCAACTTATGAAGTCTAGTGAACACCCTGAAGTATATTTATGTCTTATTCATTTCAATCTAATGTTGTCATTTTAGTATTACAAGGAGTTAAATATTCGAGTGGCCTTGACCTATGTTGAACTATGGAATCGTGGAAACCGTATCTTGGTAACCGAAAAACTCAGAGAAACACTGGAAAACTTCATGAGATACCAGCAACAGCAACTGCGAGGAGTTAACCATCATGCTGCACACCTACTGACGTAAGTAGCTCCGCCTGTATGCATCATAGCCACACCCACTGGATTCATAGCCCTACCCTACAAAAACAAATTTTTACTTGGTCAATTTCTCTCAGATTTGCTTCATTGCATTTATTCCTTCCATTGTATCCAAAAAGTTTGCATGCACATCAAGGTACAAAGAATATGATATTCTCATTTATTCTAATTTCTGGTCTCATATAATATTCTAAGATAATTACCGGGTATGTACCAATCTAGACTCCAAGAAATATACCATAAAGTACTGTGATGATTATAGTTCCTGTACTTTCTCAGTTTCTTGTTCGTAGCTGTGCATTTTGTTTCATTTATTTTCCATTTTGTAAAAATTGTAACAGAATCTGCTCTAGTAATTTTATTTCCATACTGACTAAATATGATATATTTGATGTTTGGTTATTTTACACGAGATTACAGCTGTGGCCCTATTTTATTTATAATGAGTCCTTTGTATGATTTTGTCAGGATTAAATTTTTTATGTTTAAATTCTGGAGATGGAGGGAGAAATGTACTGGGAGAATATTACCAGATCTAATGTCTGACCTCTAATCTTATTTGATGTGATCGTTTTTTTAACCAAGAACTCCCAAATGTTCCCATGACGACCAAGTATTACTGAATCAGAATTTAATTAAAACCTTTTTGTTTGCTTCAGTTCAAATATGTCATACTGTGTTGGCATTTTCATTTTGTATTAGAATTATTGTATCCTAGATAAGTTGAACATAATGCTTATTTGATATTTAAATTTGTGTATTTTATTGTTGTTAGAGTTTTGTAACAATGCCTCTGATTGGTTAGTGCTCCTTCATTAAAGCTTAATCCATTGGTTGCCTTGTAATATGGATCATTGCGCGATATGAAATTTTGCATCTGTGTGCTTTTTGTCATCTGCTTTATAGAATTGTCTTAGAAAGATTTGTAGAAGCTAATAAATATTGACTTCTGACTTTTCATAAATATTCATTTATTGGAGTGGTTTCTGATTTCCATTTGCAGACGACGCAAATTTGAAGATACGACAGTAGGCATGGCGATACCTGATTCTGTCTGTACTGGCAGGGCTGGGGGAATAAATACAGTAAGTAAATGCTTGGAAAAAACATTCAAAGTCATAAAATATAACAGAGTTCAACTTAGTTGAAAATTGACATTGTATTGTTCTTCCAATTGTTAAATATTGAAGTATTATTGTCATGTAAAAGTTTGACTCAATCTAATACTTGTTTCCCATAGCTAAAACCTGACAATAGAAATCTATCATGAAGGTAGAACATCGTTCAAATATGTTCATTACACCAGTAGTAATTAGTCACCCCTAGATAGGAGCCCTATCATTTATGTCTCAGTTTCCATGGTAACAAAAAGTAAATTTACAAAAAAACATATCATTAGTTCATGTGATCATTTTGATCAAGCTAAAAATACAGTCTGTAAATTTTCAGATTATCTATAGTCTACATGTATTAAAATAGACTAATTTTAAAATTTCCCCTTTTTTACTATTTATAATTTCTGTACCATGAAATACCAGTAAATCATGAATTGCCAGATCTTTGTATGTATGTATACACATATCATACAGTGTACTGAGTGATTTTTTGTCTGTAAAACAAAAACTATAAATATTTTCATATTTTTCTTATCTTAATATTTATCATTTTTAATACAGTTACAGTATCTGGTTTAAATATAAATCATGTCGGTGCTGTTATTGTTGAAAAACAACATCATCTTATTTTGGTTCTGATAATGAAATCAGACAATTTGCTTGGCTTCAGTTGTACTTTTCTGATAAACTTTTTCATCTTGATTCCTAATTTTTGTAAGAGACTGTTCACAGTGTTTCATTAAAATGATGTATGCTTGTAGGAAACTCAACAATAAACTTTTGTGCATTTTTTTACCTCCATCGAGGTGAGCAGCTGCTGTTTCCTGTTTACTGTACTTAAGCTTGTGTCTAATTCTAGAAAAAGCAATAAAAAATTCATCTATTTTATTCATCTTAGTATATTCCTGTACTTGATGTTGTATCACTTATCTTCTTTGTAATTACATCATTGACTGTAATTTATACACATATTGGTTGGATACAAACCATACTATATCTCTTCTGTATTAAAACATAGTTACTCTAGTTTTACTCTTAATCTGTTCATAATTTTCCCCAATTAATCATTACCTGGATCTTTAACACTACTCTACTTTCTTACTCCAAGTTTCATGTCATAGTTTTGTATGAATATATGTAACACTCTCTAAGTGAAAATGAATGCATTTTTTATAGGGAAGATCAATATCAGTGATATTGATGAGTTTTTATCGTCATATTTCAGAGTCCCAGTTATTTGGAGCCACAGAAGGGAGCTACTGTTCTGTCTCACATGATAGCCCATAATCTGGGTATTAAACATGATGAAGATGGTAAGCCTATTGACCTTTATTTTAACTACAATGTGCATTATTTAGAAATATAGCAACTACTAACATAGTAGATATTAATTTATGTTAGAGGTAGAAGACTAATAGAACAATAATTGAAAGATTTGGTACAAGAAACATCAGCGGCATTTAACTGTATAAACATGGGTCAAATTTAACCACTGGGTAATTTTAGGGTTAGGTTAAAGTTTAGGTTAAAGATTAGGTTAAAGTTTGGAGTTTGGTTAAGTGATAGTATACAACTTTGGGTAAATTTGATAAGAAATTATTACTGTAGTAGTGTAGTTAATACTCCTATGCATGTCAGTCATTATAAGCCATGCCTACTGATCAGGTAGAAATATTACCATTACTAATTAGAATTGATTTGTGTGTCCGTTTACTCTTTGCCATCGATTGTTCAGTACAACAAATACAACCATCTTAATTCTGGTTAATTTTGGTTAACATTTTTAGCTAACCTTAAAATTTAACTAGAAGTTAAATTTAACCAATGTTTATGTCATTTGGGACAGCAGATTTGTCAATAATCATACGGGTATAGAAGTAATTGATTATATGAATTATGTAATAATAGTCTGTAAAATTCTTTATAGCCATAAGTAACAAAATTCACCAACATACAGAACTATATGTTATTTACATTGATAGTAACCTTTTTACTAATTAACCAAGTTAGTTTAGTTATAGTCTAAGCTAGTCACCCCACTCCTGCAAGGATGGAAATGTACTCCGAACTCGTAATTGTTGTGTCATTCTGTATATATGATATTTTATATTAATGCTTACAGAAGATTGGAGAAATTTATATCATGAAGGTACTAACAATATTGTCTTGTAATTATCTCTGTGTGTGTAATAGATGTCTTATTGTGTTAAGTGATTTTTAATTGGATGGTATAGTTTCTGTTTAATTGAAATTTCATGAGTGTTAAGTCATTTCAAAACAGGAAATTGGTACAAATTTTGGTTGATAATATTCTAGCAAAAGTTAGGTAGATGAATATTGACTTGGTTGCAATTATATTTCTTTCATCTCAAATGTTTTTGCTTTTGGATAAGCTCTGGTGGTATTTCTCTTTCTGCTGATTAATTTCTGTCTGTCATTGAGGTTTGCATGTTTGCATGTTTATAATGTATGTGTCACTCCATTGTCCGGTACCCACTACGTACATGATGTACGTAGCGGAGCAAAGTCAGTAACTGTGGGTATCCGACGATGGTATTGCTCTAGATCTTAGAAGTATCCTCACAACTATAGAAATATCACCATACATGGACAGTGTACAAATTATCTGAGCAATGTCATGGGTATATGTGTATGATAAAGTTAAATTATTGAGATTGTACATCTTTGTACATGGGCCTAATTCATCTGCTCACCAATACAAAACTTGGATAAACTGACACTTTGAAATAGTTCAGTGTAAGAATTATATGATAATGCATGCTTATTTCTGGAATATGTCTGATTGTGGATGGTTCACTGGATCATTTCTGACTTTATTATCTGCTTTGAAAACTTTATAAATGATTTCATGCATGTCTTATGAACACTTTATTTTTGTGTTCTAGATCATTTCTTTTCAGCACTAACAGATTGCACTAACTCTGTTCACCCTTGTCATAAGTAGTATAATAACTGATAATTATGTTATTTCACAATTTTTGTATACTTCTTATCTTGCCTATGCTCAGAATGTTTGCATGTACTATAACAACTACCGGTTGTTAAAATATCTTCAGTTTCATTTAATGTTACATGGTAGGATATGAGTTCCTAGACAAGCTGTCAGTTCAAAAATTTAGTGGCAACAATTTTTAAGTTGAAAATATGCAAATTTACTCATACTGTACTATTTTATGTAGTGATGATGATCGCAAAGTTTTAAATTGATGAAAGATTATTTAATTGATGTTTAATTGACTTGTGTTCTATATTACAGGGGGATGTCATTGTGATGATGAGTTTGGATGTATCATGTCTACTGAAGTGTTGTAAGTATCTGAACAATGTTCACAAGATTGTTATCAAATAAAGTTTTATCAGTTAGGGAAAATATCTTATGGCAGACTTAATTTTATAAATGGTATTTTATTGACCTTCTAGCTGTTGCAAGATGATCTGATGGTATGAAGTTCATTCTATCTACTGTATTAAAGTGTATGGTTTTACAGTGGTGTCAATATTCCGGAATTCCGGATTTATCTGTCCCGAAAGAGTTATGATTTCTGTGTAAAATAAGAAATGGCAAAGTTATGGTCAATTTAATCTGAGTTAAATATGGAAACATTGTGGTTGAAGGTTGTTTGGCAAAAATTGTCGGCCATATATGATTTTCAGGATTTTTAATTAGGCTCTGTTGACACCCCTGAATTTTGTAAAAGACTTTGAAAAATAACTACTGCTTACAAGCAAGTTTTGTGGTTTAATTACTGATTACTGACTGGTGGTAATTTCATAAATTTTTTACACAAAATTTGCTTCATATTTACAGAGCTACGCCAGAAAAGCATTCTCGTATGTTTTCATCATGTAGTATGAGAGATTGGGATATATCATTAAACATGGGTATAGCTGATTGTCTCAGTAAAAATCCACAGGTAAATTATCATGGTATTCATGATTTCTTCATTAATACCAATTAACTGTCGAAACTAGTGATAAAAAATACAGTATACCGGTAACTTCTCATAATTATCTGAACTATTTTTTATTTCCGTTTTAGCTTGGCTATTTTTATCACTGCGTTTTCTGCGTCATGCAAATACTTAAATGTTAGCTCCTAACTCTGAAACTATTAAGAGGTAGCAACGTGAAACTCCAGGTTGACAGACGAGTGTTGTTACTGCTTGCGTCACTCTTGTTTTTCAAATTCGAATTGAATAAGTATATCAGACTCTTGCGTAAAAATAACATTGTCCTCTGTGCTTTATAAAACTGATTTTTACTTATTATGTATTCTTGTAGATTCATTTGTTAATAATTAATATGTCTGATTAATCACTTTCAGCCAACATTTCCTCAGTTATGTGGTAACAAGCACGTGGAGAGAGGGGAGGAGTGTGACTGTGGTACGCCAGAGGTATGTAACTTCTCCTGTATATTATATGATTTCTAGTAATCTCATTACATCTTTAAATGAAATATTTGTATCAGATCTTTGAAGACCAAAGACAATCCTGAAAGCTTTAAATGAAGCATGAAATGATGCTGGCAATGAAATTATATGTAAATTAATGAGGCATATGACTTTATTGTACAGTTTATAGGATAGCTCATATTGCATATTCCAAAGATATGAAACTTGTGTGGATACATGCACAGTTAACAGGATAGTTCATATTGCATATTCCAAAGGAGTAAAACTGCATTTTGGACACATGTACAGTTGGTAGGATAGCTCATATGGCATATTTTAAAGGTATAAAAGGGTATTTTAAGTACTTCCACAACTCATTGAATAGATCAAATTTTATTTTTCCAATTCTTTAAGGATCATGTCCATAATGAAGTAACTAAGAGTACTTATAATATGGATTTTAACAACATTATAAATGATACTGTGATGGTGATATGTGTGTAGGAATGTATACATAGTATTTTATGTATTTCAGGAATGTGCTAAGACTGACCCCTGTTGTGACCCGTATACATGCCTGCTACGTTACTGGGCCCAGTGCAGAACTGGTTCTTGTTGTCATAATTGTACAGTAAGTTTACTGATGATTTATGCATGAGCTGCAATTTTAAGCATGCTGACATTTTTAAGCTGTCAGGGAAAATGACAAACTGAGACAAATTTTTCTGTTTATAAATTATGTATGAATGAAACAACATTGGCATGTAGAGGAATATATTTCTCTGATATTGGGGAAAATTTATTAGAATTGGGTTTCATTGATCCTTATATTCTCAAACTAATATCACAAACTTAAAATCTCTTCATGGTATATAACTGACCCATACTAACAGAAGAATTAAAGAACTTTGTACGTAACTCAGGGGTGACAATATTCCAGATATATTCGGAATTCCGGATTTATCCGTCCTTAAAGAGCTATGATAAAATAAAAGTTATTTGATGAAAATATCTCAAGAAATGGCAAAGTTATGGTCAATTTAATCTGCTCTGAAGGATTTTCTTTTGTTAAAGAGTTAAAAATAATGTGATTGAAGGCCTTTTGTTTGGCAAAAGTGGTATGCCGTATATGATTTTCAGGATTTTTTATTTGGTTCTATTCACTTCCCTGGTAATTACTATTAGTTATTTGATTTTGTCATAGAATTATTCTATATTACACTTTTCAGTATCTGACATCAAACTACATGTGTCGTGAGAAGTCCACAGACTGTGATGTTCCAGAATTCTGTACTGGTACGGACGGACAGTGCCCAAAAAATAACTTTGCTAAAGATGGGCATCCATGTAACAATGAAACTGGTTACTGTATGGGTGGAGTCTGCCCTACCTTGTCTAAACAATGTCAACATATATGGGGAGAAGGTTAGTCATCCTATATGTGTGATCTTTTAGTGTACTTGTCAGTTTATCTATGGGGAACACCTCAAAGTTAATAATTATTGTCAACAGATTGATTTTAAGTAAAAGTGTTAAGATTTTGCTAATTATTTAAAACAATCTGTCGAATTTATGCTGGTTGGAGAGGAAGAAAATTGCCTGACAGGTAATTTCGACAGATTGTTGTTAATTGTTGGTTCTGCTGGTGTTTGTTCAGACGTGTGATGTGGGCAATCAATTAGATCTCTGTTACACTGAGTGTGTCTGTAATGTTATAAATGTATTTGTTGTTATTCAGAACCTAAAGCTTTGTTTATGTTTTTACAGAGGGTTATAAAGCAGAGTTACAATGCTATGAAAGATTCAATCCAACTGGGAACTTCAATGGACATTGTGGGAAAGATGAAAAGACAGGATCGTATGCTAAATGTCTCCCTGAGTACGTATCTCAGAAAATATGATTATCCTCTACAACATATTTTGTAATAATTCAAATTAGTCTCTGTCTTATACCGATTTCAAGTATAAATTTCAATTTTTCTTATGAAGTTTTATGGTTTTATCATTTGATAAGTATGTATTGAAGAATATTGTGTATGATAAAATGTTACCTTCTGGGATGATAACTCCCAAGTTTATTTTATTTACCAATTACTGTTATTTAATGCATCAGACAATTAGATCACAGTAATAATGTTATAGTCTCAATGGGAATGCTGTGAAAAATTGAATGTTACATTATTGAATATGTATGTCTGCATCAAATATATCTAGCTGGCAGCATTGTGAAATTCTCATCTTATCATGTACTGTTGTAATAATGGGACATCACAGCTGTTTAATTTCTATCTGTACATGTTAGATATACATGCTATTTATCAAAGAACTTTGTGAGTGAAAGTGTACTAATGTTCATGTATGGTTGAGTCACTGGTTTTCTTGGTGTTACAAGTTTCCTGGTATTTTATGTACTGCACCATTTCCATTTGCACAATAGTCATGCATGTTATTCCAGAAAATTATAAACAAATTGTCTGACAATTATGTAAGCTTGCCAATTTTTTCAAACAATAAGTCTCGATTAGGTTATTACACAGAAATTTTGTCATTTTTGTAAAGTCTTGTCAATGTTTTGTCAATATAGCACAAAAACAGGATATACCATCCTATTGTTGACTAAGTCACTCTAAGGAGACATGCTCCTAAAAGATAAAGACTTGGTTCTGTTGTATTATGACTAACATTTATCTATTTGTACAGTGACATACAGTGTGGACTGTTACATTGTTCTGGTGGTAATAAGATGCCATTATATGGTCCAGATAAAGATTCCTCTAAAACAACTTTCTCTTCTAATGGTTTGGAATATGAATGCAAGTAAGTATAAAGTCCCATATTGATAATAAGTTATGTTGGTTATAGATATACACATTTAGGTAAATAAAGGTTATGTAGACCCGTTTCTGTGGTCGAGTGGTTGAGAGATGGTTGCTCTAGAGAGGTTAAATTAAAATTTAAATCATGCTGTTGTTGAAGGGAAGTTGTTGCTTAAAAGAGGGCCACTCTAGAGAGATTGTACTGTATTTTTTTTTTAAACACGATGATATGCTGGGAAGAATATAACTTATTACTTATATTAGTAACATTATATCTAAGACACAATTTAAATATTATATGGTTAGCCTGTTGTTTTATCTTTTCAAAATGAAGGTCATTTTACAAATGTACATTTGAACTTGTTATTTCTTTCAGGACTGTTCATGGTCCATCGACTCTAGGTTTACCAAACTTAGGACTTGTTTTAGATGGTACAAAATGTGGTGATGGTCATACATGCATGAGTAGAAAATGTGTACCCTTGAGTAACCTTGACCCTTTAAACTGTCCTGGTTCTGGTGATGAAATATGCTCAGGTCATGGGGTATGTATTGTTTTATTGGTAGAGATATTCTGCTGCTTATCTCACTATTTAGCTTCTAACTACTGGAATAAACTCACAATTAATTAGACAAAAAATCAATTAGAAGTCATTATTCTGTCATGTTAGAATGTTTTTTTGCAGACATATTGACTATTTTTTTCCATTTTAGAGAAAAACCAAAATGTTTGCTGCACAGAATGACTTGATTGATTTGTTTGCTATATTTTGTCTTCTTACATAGAAAGTAGATTTACATGAAAATTTATGCAAAGATGAATTCCAGTAGAATATATTGCCAATAAAATCTCAATTAAGCTTGAAGATCTGAGTCAAGTTGTGTAATTTCTGATCCAGTGATATGGCTTACACTTACCAATGATCAATTTATCCCATTTCTATACCAGACAAAATAATAATTTCCTTTCATTGTTGAAATTTCATTTTTCATCGGGCAAAATGATTTGTTATAATGCTTGTATTATAATATTACAGATTTGTACCAAGGATGACACATGTTTCTGTGATGAAGGCTGGGATTCTCCTGATTGTTCTGTTAAACTTAATACAACAAGAATCATCTTATCTGTGAACACAATGACAAAACGTACCACAACGACCACCGTAGCAACTACTGTAGCTGGTATTAAGATAGAACCACTTGATGTAGCACACAGTACAAAGTCACCAAGTTCTACATCAGTGTCGTCTGCTGCCGTTGTACAAGGTATAAATATTTACTTAGTATTTAATACTCTGAGTCACAAATTGACATTTACCTGGTTGGTAGTTTTCTGGTTTGTGCCGGAATGTATGGCTATTTGCCGTCCTGTTGTTTCTGCTGTCAAGACTGCAAGGTGGTTATTTTTACCATGGCAACAAGCCTAAGTTTTTATATTTTCTAAAATTTTAACTTTCACCCTTGCTTTTGCAGTCAAACCTGTGTACAAAGGCCCCCCTTGAGAAGGACCTAATGTGGCCTTTATCTTTACTGACAGGTGCCAACTGATACGGGTTTTAAACTTTGACTGTACTTGTCAATTAAAATTTTGTAGGCAGGACTGGGTATTTTGACTTTTGGTGGAATATGTTGTAGGGGTGGTCATCTGATTTATGGTACAGCTCTAGTGGTTAAATCCAATTATATCCATGA
Organism: Lutraria lutraria; assembly: GCA_964023205.1. NCBI lineage: Eukaryota > Metazoa > Mollusca > Bivalvia > Venerida > Mactridae > Lutraria > Lutraria lutraria. The sequence goes on from OZ026848.1 coordinate 907,910, forward strand.
ATTTACTTTATATTATCCAATCACCGATAAGTTGTGTGTTGTTGGTTTTTTTTACTCAGAAATCAATCATTGAGTGCTGATGCATTCTAAATTGTATATTTTGTGTTAATTTAGTAAAAAAAGTATTTTTGAAATTAAACAATTCGAAAGTAAAATTCATTTCCCTTGAGGTATGAAGCAATTAAATGGATAATGAAAACAACTTAATGAAAATGTTTACTTTTAAGTAAATGATGTTTAGTAATTTTCATAATGACATCTATTGCTTCTGGTAGGAAAATCTGTCAGTAAATGTATTAATGTAATTTAGATAAATAGAGAGTGTCAGAAAAGTGTATATATTTGTTAGTTATCATGACAATCTCATGTAACATCATTACACTTCAGTTAGGGGCCAAACAAGATAGATGAACCTAACAGACATCTCCTGATTATCTGGTTGAAATAATATTTATTTCATAACAATTTAATGGCTTTTGTCAGAGACTTTGCTAATTTCCCTAAATGTCTCTTTTAACAAATGGAAAATTCTCCTTTCTGAGTGATTAATCTGAGTGTTGTTTAGTTTTTCAAGATGGCATCATCCAATTTTTCATTCTGGTCCTAAACACATAAAGCTATTTAGTTCAATAACAATTACCATAGCAATGCTGAGGGTTGATCAGAATGGAGTCAGATGTTTTGCTGATATTATTGAGTGTCTAATGAAGAATTTTTTTGTGTGTTCATTATTGTGTACAAAATGCAGTAGAATCTAATGTTAATGATTTTTACTGACACTGGCATTAATTAGTTGAAAACATTGTTATTTATTATGATTAAATAAAGCATTTGCTTAATGAACAAAAGCCTATATATAGACTTTATTAATCAGAGCAAAACTGGCAGATTTGATGAGTTTCAATGTTCTCAATTTCTGCAATTGTGGAACAGTATAAAACAACTGACCTCGTTTCTATTTATTGATCATTACCAGGAGTAATTATCATTTTTTGCCTGCACATAAAGCAAGGAATATTGTAGACGAATATATACCTTAATAAACACATTCTAATTTAATTCTTGATACTTTGTCCAGTGTTAACTGAGAATTGTATATGACTAGAAAGATATGTATTTATGGTAATATATATTTCTTGCAAGCTGCATATTTGTTCCCCTTTTAATGAAGTTGGTTATTATGATATACAACTGTACTAACAGACCATGAAAGTTAGTACAATCTAATGGTGGGGTATATTCCACCATCTATCCTGTGAACTAAGACCACACATCAATGAAACAGATGTTAGTTCACAGTCAATGAAATACCCCTGTACATAAATGTGGAAGAGAGTACAATAATCTATAGTCAATCAGTGTTAGCAGCCACCTCCAAATAAAGGTCATCCTGTGAATGAAGGCCATTCTTTTAATAACCATCATTGATTATTTAGAACAAAATGAACCTAGCACTAAGGCCATGTATCTTACCCAGGGGTGACCTTTGTTGATGGTTTTGACTGTATATAAAAACTAATGTTTCTTATGTTAGATTTGACCATAATTTGTAAGCTTTTCAGGCTGTTGAAGAATTTTATTATATTGAATTGATTTGTTTCAGCGAATGATTCCAGTTGGTTAAACACTCAATGGATGATGATTATACTGGCTGCTGTTATTGGTGGATTGGCCTTATTGTTGGGGCTATCATTTATATGCTACAGGTAAAGTGTTAGAATCAGTCCTTTACATACCAGAATTGTTTAAACTGTATACAGAGTTTGAGGAATTACCCCAGCTCAGATGTGATAATTTATAAGGAATTTCTGCAAAATGGTCAGACTATGAAGTTACTTCCCTTTGTAACTAAGGCATGTGTTTACATGTATTAGATACAGAATCTGATGCCTTATGAACTAACTGTATGTCTCATGTTCAGACATTTCATTCATGGTTAAATATGTGAAATATCATGTTTCACTTTTATAATAACAGTTATTCAGTTTTGTATAAATCTATAGTTCCAAGATATCCTCCATATTTATATCAAATAACTTTAAAACATGAGCAAAACAGTTGACAGATAATTTTAAAGCATTTTCTTAATACTTAACACCATAGGGGGCATTTTGTATATACAAATGTATACACATGGCAGATGAGTTTGGGGTCCACATGGTAATTTTAAGCCCAAATTCACCATAAAACACCAATCAAACATTGTACTCAGCCCTCTAGACTGAACATTGGTTGAATCAATAAATGGAATGTTTATGTTATTAATTAAATGTAAAAATATTTTTGTAGAAGAAAAACACCTGGCAAGTTTGGTAAGAAGAAAAAGAATAAGAAGTACAACAAAGATGGAAGTGACAGTGACCTGGAGAGTGCTAATAAACTGATAACATTTGGAAACCTTCCCTCGTACAAGTAATTATATGTATTATTGTTAAAATAGTGATTGTCTAGCACTGAGAATATATATTTTAATGAATAGGTGTCAGTCTTGATTTGTAGGCTTTGATTGGATTGTTCTGAATGCATTATTTTAAATTGGCCAATAGGAATGCCTTGATCTCAGTTTAATAATGATTGGTCATAGTTTTAGTAAGGATGGATTCTCAATTGAGAATCATGTTGTACCAGTATTTTGCTATCATTTACCAGAGATATGTATACATGCATAGTGTTAATGTTAACATGCAAGTTTTTCATGTTATAATTCACTGATGTACAGATGGATTAAATGCCATTATTTTTGTTAGTATTCTAATAATTTTATGTCTCTTAACTTCAGAGACGAAAAGAAAAAGAAGAAAAAGAAAGGAAAGAAAGGGAAAAAGAACAGAAATGGTAATACATCAGATGATGACAGTGACATCCAGTTACCTCCCCCACCTATGATCATATCTGATCCTCATAGTGCTAAACCTGAAAAGGGTATTCTCAAGTCTGCTTACAGCGAGGCAAAGTATGTTAATGATCGTAGAAGCAGTGAATCAAACACAGCAACATCGTCAGGTAATGGTGACCATGATAGTGTTGGTCCATATGATGAAATTGATGAAGATACAGAAGCTGGAGAGATTCAAGATATATTTGGAACATCAGATGAACCTGAAAAGTCTCTGGATGCTTTGGATAATATGATTGAATCATCCAGTTTCGACTTTATGCTCCCACCTCCGTTCAGTAATATTGGCGGTCTGCGCAACAGGTCTCCATCACCACCGAGGAAGTTCACTGGCTATGATATACCAATGACTAACTTGGCACAAGCTCAAAGACCAAATATGTGGAAAACTAACCTTGCTTCACCTCCTAAGTCCAGGGTGTTGAGGATGAAGAATCTAGATGACCTCTTGCAGACAATAGATCGTAACACAATTGACCTTTCACCTTCACCAGATGACCCTCCTGTACAAATATCACCATCGACATCGGAAGATGTAAGGTCAAGTTCTACTGATGATCGTCATTATCCGGCCAGTAGTCATGATCCACAGAGTCCTAACTCAATAACCAGTGGAAGTACATGTACTGCCTTGCGACCTTTGTTAGGTAGCCAATGGAGCAAATATGTGCTGCATCGTAATAATGGAGAAAATGGTGGCAATTTTAATTTTGACGATATTGAATCACCTTTACCTCACATAAATATTCCTCCACCAATGAATCCTATCAATATTAGAAGTATTTTCAATTACGGCCAAAAAGGGATCAGTCGAGACAATAATGACACGCCGCTTGGTAGCCAAAATGGTGAATGTAGTTCAAATAACGGGACTGCTAATTCTCGTAACGGTTATGAAAAGAGTTCTGGATATGGCAGTGAACATGACCCAGAGCGTTTCAGCATTGAAGATTTATCCCGTAACCAGTCCCGATCTGGTTCCGCTTCCCCACCCAATTTCAGTGCAGTGATAAGAACTGGGCCAAATCAGATAAAGCTGGTACCAGCCGGAAAATATGGTGGCTATAGTTACAATCCAATGGATAATGATTTACAAAAACTTTTAGATGGAGTTCCTAGGATTGATGCAGGGTGCTATGAAAGAAGTCCTATAACCGGGAGCCAGGTTGGTCCATTAAGTTCAAATACAGGCACCTGTAGTAGTGTGACATCAGGAACCAGTACGCTGGACACTTTGAAGAATTCAATGCTCGATTATACATCATCTGGAATAAACTCTGAGACCAATACGTTAGTGAATTCAGATTATGAAGTAATGGAAAGACCACATAATGATGACAATACAAACTCTATAAATGAATCCAAGCTCAATGATATGTGTACAGATAGGTTTGAGGGATGTGCTGGTAGTAAACACCACATCTTAGATCAGTCTCTACCGGTGCTTGCAAATGGACTTTTACCTAATCCAAAGCCTTTAGGTGACTTTGATTTAGAAAATACAGGAAGTGGTCCATGTATTGACAGAAGCTTGGAAGAGATTTCACAGGCTGACAATCATAAACACAAGAAAAATAAAGACTCCAAAGGACTCAGACCACTCAGTTTAGGAATCTTGAAAAAGGAGAGTCCACCGGATGATTTGGGTGACATAGATCCATTAATGGTGAACAGATATAGTGCAATTGATCCTGTACCAGTCGATATTTGTGAATGTTAGTGCTTTTGTATCTTTATGAAAACCATTTATATGTATTAAGTATTAGTCTTTGTGCATAATTGTGAGTATTACCTGTGATTGTCGATGTATTTGTAATTGTGAATTCTCTGTTTGTTGTTTTATTATGTTATTAGCATCAAACTCATATTTTGTTTTCAAGCCTTCAGTTGTCAGAAATTTCAAATGAACTTTCTTTTTGAAATGTAAGATTTTATTACTATTGTTTAACTGATAAAAATGCTTGCTTTTTGTAAAAAAAACAACAGAAAAAATACATCAATTAAAACTACATGTGTAGTATGATCATGGAAAATCCAGAATTAGAATTTTTATTTTCTACCTGTTGGTAACATATGATTTAAAGAAGGTTAAATTGCATAATAGAGAACAGAATGTTTGCTGCTATTTTGTGTCTGACAGATTTGTATAACCAAAAATACTTGTTCAATGTAAATATATGTTGTAAAGATGTCAAAACTGACACAATTATTGTGTGCAATGCCAACATTACTGTGAAATTTAACATTTTGTTACATCATTATAATCACTCCAGATGTTGTCGATGTCTTTTACAATTAGGATACTGTCAGACTTAATGTGTTCTTAGTATATTTGATACAAATTACGTCAAACCTAATGTGCTACATGCCTGCTAAGTATTTCCTGTTATGTTTTTATTTCATACATTTTCAATTGAAATTACTTTAAACATGCAGCTAAGTCATTTGTCTTTAAGCAGAGGTAGCTGCAAAAAATAATCAATCACATTGTATTAACAAGAACCTGTCAAATTTAATTAGATTATAATGTTATATAATTAATGAGAAATTGAGAAAAAACTAGAACCTTCTATCTAGATACAGTACAGCCTCTGAAGAACGGCCCTCTCTTTAGCAACAACCTCCCATCACAACATAATTTTGCTTCTCCCAAAGGGTTTTGCTTTGGAGAGGTTGCACTGTACACATATGTTATGCAACACTGATTGCATAGTGTCATAAAAGTTATGTGTTATATGATGGCATATTTGAATCATCAGACCACAGTAGGTTATCAACACTTAATTTATGCTTCGATTATTAATGTTTCATTAATTTGTAGTCACATTAATTTTTCATTTGATTTTTTTACCAAATTTATTATTTTTACCAAATATGAGTTCAATTAATTTAATGATCTCCTCTGAATACATTAATGTTTTATTCATATTATGTTCAGTGTGTAATTTTACTAATAGTTTTATTTTATTTTCTGATATTTTGTTACTGTTGCCATATTTTTTAAATGTTTATTTCTTTTTTAAACACAAATTCCTTATTTGTTACATTTGGCATTTTCTTGAGGAATAATTCTCCTTCATGTATGTTGTTAGTGTATATTATTCTGATCATCTATGGTTTTACTTTTAAATTTATTTTATTTCTGATAGATCTGATATTTTCTAGTCAATATTTCACAGAAACAATAAGAATTGTTCCACATTTTATCAGCTTTTCATGTACAAGGGAGACCTTACTCAGTTTGAGCTTACACATTACGTGACAGTTTAACAGTATTGTTACAAGTAAGGCCATCACAGTTACAGTGTATGTGACTGATTCCAACAAGCCATTAATGCGATGATGTCTTACTAAATTATTCTGCCTGCTTATATATTCTGTTCTATAATTGACTTATAGACCCTGTGACACTAATATGATACATAATATAACATCATTTTGAATTTAAATAAATATATAGTGAATAAGATTATTTTGTGATGATTAATTCTGCTTCTCTTCAATCAGTTATTTGACTATAAAAAAAACCATCCCCTGATCATGAATATCTGTTGTATTGTTTTGCCTAAAATAAAACCAAAATTTGAAATAGAAGTAATTTTGTTAATATTGAAATTACTCAAAGTGAAATTAACCATTCATCAGTCATACCACATCATACATGTACATCACATATATTTATACTTACTATGTTTAGACAGAAATTGAATGTAAAGGATGAATACTGGTAATTATATTAAAACTATGCATTGAATAAGTTAATAAAATAGTAGATTAATTAGGAAAGCCACTGAAAGGAGAAATTTAAGATGTATAAATGAAAGTACTAGTATTGGCTGGTATGAGATAGTGCTGTTTATTATCTATAATGACAAGGCTAAGGGTGATATATGTTTGTTTATTTGTACATAATACAATTTTATAAATAAATTGTCTAACTTTGAAGTTCTAAGTGCACTAACTCTTGTTGAACTGTTATTGAAGTACCAGCTGGTTGAATGATATAACTGAGTTGTTTCCCTTTATTAGAAAGAATCATCAAAATATGACCAAGTTTAGGATAGTTCATTCTTGCTTTGTATAGATTATAAATAATTGAAAATCATTTGTTTTGAAATATTGATTTCATTTCTTCTGTTTGCCTGCATTGGTGTGTATTACTCAATTAAGCATTTTTGTATTGTACATATTTGATGTGCCAGATTCTTGTAAATTTTTATATGTCTGTCTTCATGTAGAAATGAATGTATCAAAGTATATATATATTGGATACATTGTATTATCATTGAACTAGTCAATCATACATTTTCAATCATATAACAATATTTATTTATCATCATCAACAACAAAAAATGTCTACATGATATTTAAGTATCATTCTTTTATCATTCAGTTCACATTTTTATTAAATCAATTGTTTTAAATATTTATCTTTGGAATAAGATTCTACACAAAACAGTGAAGGTTATTTATTTCTTGTCAGTTTCTCAGAAATTTCATATAGTCAACAGATCATAACGTTTAAAAGAAGATATATTGGTACATATACAGGTAGTATAATTTCTGACATTTAATTATTCAGTTAATTCATTGTTTATCTCAATTGTTCAATTCTGTAGTAACTGGTAATATCATTTAAACATGACAGTGTTGTAATATTCTATCATAAATCAATCTTATTTAGATAAGTGTAAACTACTATTATGCTTTTATTATAATGCTCCTCTAGGATTGGATGGATTTCATTATTCTCTAGGTTGGCAAGGTTCCTTGTTAGAATTATCTAGTATGTGTGAGATTATTACTTAATGTGCAAAACAATGCAATGGTTAAATATTATGTCACTGATCTATGTAGTGCATATTTATTGTTGATAACAGTCTTATTTTGTATATGATATATTTCCTACCAGTAACTTGTTAGCTCAGCTTCTGATAGGCAGTTATGATTTATAGCAGATTGACTTGCAGGTAAGTAACTGACAATTAGTTGCATATTGGTTGACATGAGTTTGGTTACTGACTGACATGAGTTTCTGATTTGCTCATAAGAGCTTGTTTAATTAATTGACATCAGTTACTGATTGGTCAATATGAGTTTGGTTACTGGCTGACGTGAGTTACTGATTGGTCAATTGATGCTGGGTTACTGACTGACTTGAATTACCAATGGGCTGGAGGGAAATATTGATGAACTTTTTAAATTGAATTTGAGTACTAATTAATGCTACAGAATTGAATGTTTATAATATTAAATGACTGTTTGATTTAACTAAATGTAGATATAAATGATTATTGATAGTAAATGTATTTGATGTTTCCTTATTGTACAGAATACTGTAGTGTGTACAGGGTAGTTAATATACATGCAGAATTCCATCTTTACAATGTCTTTTATACTGATGTAAAACATTAACAGTTTTCTATGAACTAATTACGTCATAATGATCAATAAAATTTTGCAGAAAAAATGGATTACTTTGTTTCTCTAATACTCAGTCAGCCCATGCACTGTGGTATCAACCTCTTATAATAACATGTGGTCTACAATATGTAAATCATTGTAATTGTTAGAATCTTCACAGTTTACTGTATGTAGATTATTACAGTGAAACTGGTCAACAAAGGCCCTCCTTAGGGAGGACAAAATGTGGCTTTTATTGACAGGTGACTAGTATTCGGAGGTCATTTTGTTCTTGATAATTAATGGAAGTTATTTCTAAAAAGAGCGGCCTTTATTTTACAGCATGGCCTTTATTGAAATATTCACAGGGTGGCCGCTCACACAGGTTTGACTGACTGTATATACAAAGAACAAAATAAACTGGTTCCCGTTCCATGTTGCAGTGCACCAAAGGCTTTGTACACACAAGTCAACGGGAACCAGTTTAAGAACAAAATAGGTTACACATCAGTACAGGTTACTTCCCCTGTCAGCTGACACCAAATATTTTGACTTAGATGTGAAATTTTACAAATATACAATATATTGTGTATATAGATACGATCAGACATTCCCCTTTGTACTACATGTAACAGTTGTATAATCATTACTTGGTGTTGTAATTTTATCTCTGTATAAAGTTACATGTAGAATATCTTACTATACTACATTGTACATGGTTAGTGGACCAAGATGGACAAGGATGACCGAATATGATACTGGGCCTATGATGAGGTTACTAGATCTATTACATCTCTGCACTTTGTTTGACCCTCGCGGTTTAACAAAAACCTAAATTTCTGTTGAAAGTCAGATTCAAATTTTGCCTTCAATCGTATAATTTAAAGTTCACATTTAATTAACAGAATAAATGGATAGAAATGTATCCAAATCACTGCAAGTTTGTTGACGAACAGATATTATACTTCATGAGCACCGACTGTCAAAAGACGAGTTTGGAAATTAGCCAACAATCCACGGTCCATGTATTTACCTGACTTATAGGTAAAATATCTCCTTTCTTAGTTTGTTAATATCCACTTGATAGTCAATGTAAATACGTTTACTATCCCATTTTTTCCATATACATGTACAATACAACCTCTCCATTATTAAGCTACAATCTCCCTTCAACAACGCTAGCATGATTTTCCTGACTGTACCATTTAACAAATAATATAACCTCTAGAGCAACAACCTCTTAACAACGACATAGTTTTGCTTCTCTAAAAAGGTGTTGCTTTTAATTTACAACTGTTGGTCTTAGTAGATAGGTGGTTACTTTTCATAGATGTTTTTTGCTAGGTGTTACTCATTTTATCACACATTAGTTGATGCCATTCAGTGAAATTATTATCATTTATTACATGTCTATATAACCGAGTATAAGGCTAAAGCATACCAATGGGTAGGTATTTGTTGTCAACCTCCTGTATTCTGTATAATACATGTACAATGTACATCAAATCTTTTAAAACAGGATCATACAAAACAGATTAGTTTTCAGTAAAATGCAGGAGTATATTCGTATTTCCCACTATGTTCCTGGTCTAATCTCAGCTACCAAAATACCTTCGATCATGTATAAAAGATAAAGATACCATAATAAAGAAATATACGTATAACTGATTAGATTTTCTCGGCCTCATTAACACTTTCAGTTTAAAGGAATTCATGAATAAAAACCTTTTTCCTCTTTTATCATCTGCGAAGCTCGTATAGTTAACCTGGTGAAAACACAACAGAAAATTAGTCTGTTAGTAAGTATTTTAAGGCTTAAAATGAAGGGAAAAACAGGACACCGTATTACTACCGTATTATTATTGGCATAATTGCTTGTAGATTAACATCATGCTGATACCAAACACATGAATCACTTCAACTTAGTTCAAGAGATAAATCCATATTTAAATTGATGATAATTATACATGTACTGTACATAAATATGGTTTCAGAAAAATAAATTATATACATCGGATGTCTATACATATATACTATGAAAATGGTTTACGTAACTGGCCTACATCAATATACAAAATGTATGCGTGATGATATTTAAAAATAAAACATTGTATTTATGTAGGTCAGTGTGCTGATGAACTCACAAGAGAACTAAATTATAGAAATAAGGATGAGGATTAATTCATTGTATGATATCAATGAATGATAGGATAAATTCCTCAAGTATTATATTTACAACATATATGCACGGTCAATTACTTTCAGGCATCCTAGATTAAGCATATTAAATATACTCGTTGTATTTTTATTAAGACATACGAATTGCGAAATAAATATCTATATCTATTACAAGTATATTTTTGTAATTACATAAGTAAGACGGTCATGTTTTTATATTACAGTGACATGCGCAATAATCATCAGGATTACGACCATTTTACAGATAGAAAGAACCTCATAAATGCACCCGGACCAGTGGGCCTACAAAAGAAGACAGCTGAACATATTTACATACAATGCCCACAGTTTTATCTCTGAAGTATTGAGTCACTTGATGTTTTGCTACTTTTCTTGAAAAAAAAAAAACATCGAATATCTATTTTTGTCAACGACGTATTAAATTCGACACTGAAGTATGTCCAAATATCTCATTTTACTTCTGCGTAATATGCATGTAGATGTATATTATATAACTGTATGTCGTTTTGACCGATAATTTTTAGCGAGTGTGTCGCGTGATTATAAGAATACTTCGTCGTTTACTTAACTAAATCGAACTCGGCCATAAAATGTAGATCAGTCTCTCTTATTTCGAATTATTTTTCTGATTATTTATCGTGTCCGGTTTAAAACACCGACACCGACACCGTCACCTCAACCGAATTTCTATGATTTTCTAATCAGTGAAGTACTGGGTTCGGTCGTTGGAATGGGGACACTGGAAAAGCGATGAACTATAGTTAAGCATGATGAAGACAATATTTCCTAGAATGTAACTGACCGACTTTATGACATGTATGACAACTTGAATCAAGTACAATTTAAAAGCATTATGTCCAACAGTATTTCAACCATGCAGCCGTGACATAGGAACAAGAGTATCGAATACTAATACCAAGTTGATTCCGTGATAAGATGTATATTGTGTACCATATTGTCAACTATTCTGTGATTGGATACATCTTGTGTACCATATTGTCAACTATTCTGTGATTGGATACATCTTGTGTACCATATTGTCAACTATTCTGTGATTGGATACATCTTGTGTGCCATATTGTCAACTATTCTGTGATTGGATACGTCTTGAGTACCATATTGTCAACTGTTCTGTGATTGGATACATCGTATGTACCATGTTGTCAACCGTTCTGTGATTGGATACATCTTGTGTACCACGTTGTCAACAGTTCTGTGATAGGATACATCTTATGTACCATGTTGTCAACTGTTCTGTGATTGGATACATCTTGTGAACCATGTTGTCAACTGTTCTGTGATTGGATACATCTTGTGTACCACGTTGTCAACAGTTCTGTGATAGGATACATCTTATGTACCACGTTGTCAATGGTTCGGTGATTAGATACATTTTGTGTACCATGTTGTCAACTGTTTTTAACACTGAGTTGTTGTCGTTCTTAATTAAAAGATGTATTTGTTGTCAAATCCGCCACGGGTAAGATGGTCATATCATTCACAAATAATAATAATATTAACAATATATCATCAGATCACCAGCTTCAGTATCATTTTGTAAATTAAGTTCCAAGTCAGAATGGAACTGGGTACTGTAGACTACCTCCTGTGGCGTAGGTCAATCGCGTAATTTGAAAATATTCTGAACTAGTAGATTATGGTTAATCTTTTCATGCATGTCTCTATTTATTCTAAGCGTTTTACCTTGGAATCCTACGTAGTACATTGCATTCCTACAAATACTGACAACATATATCACCATGTCAACAAAAACAACATAATCGTTTATTTTCATTTATATATTTCTGTAACAAAGACAATACAGCGAAAATAGCGTCAACAACAGAACGCCCTTAGCGGAAACCAGACTGAACACCAGGTATTGTAGTATTACGTTCACAAAATACCTCAATTTTATATTAAGCTCAGTGGTAAATAAGTTTGACAGACAACACTAGTGTTGTGCAGCTACAGTACAATCTCTCGAGAGTGGCTCTATCTTGAGCAACAACCTCCTTTCAATAACAACATGATTTATCCACTGCATACTTTTACTATTAGTGTAACCTCTCTAGAGCAAAAACCTCTCAATAGCAATATAACTTTGCTACTACCAACGGATGTTGCTCTGGAGAGGTTGCACTATGTATTTATTGATATCATCCGTGTGCAGTTTTTCATATAGAGTTATAATAACAGCTTCAGTCCATTTCTCAGGATAAAAGCCGGAATTTAGTGCAGTATTAAATATATCATACACATGAACATATATCATAACAATACTTAAAATACAACATCCTTAATTTCCTTTTCAGAAAAGCGACAGGAATAGTCTTAAATAAGAAACAGAGTATTATAAATGCTTTAAGTATTTAATATATTCTTTTTAAGTATTTAAGTATAATACAAAAATATGTAAATATCTTTCGATCCATTGCGTCTGCATGGCAAAATAGTTTTGAATAAAGCTAGCTATGTACCATGTTATTGTTTAACAATGACAAACGGTCAAAGGTCACAGTTTAAATATTTGCGACTTCTTGGGTACAATAAATATGTTCTGCTTGACCTAGTTAAACTTTTTGTAAATAATCAAGTATTAAAATCCAACGAGAGGTATTCATTGCGTCATTCTGTACTTTTCATAGGAGTTGTTTACCCGAATTTCAAGTAAGTACAAAACTTAATGCGCATATTGTTTTTTTTAATATATTAGAAAACACTTGATTTTTAATCAATATTATTCACTTTACTATCTTTTAAACTGACTTTAAATATTTTACTTAGGTTCTGTATGTTTAGCATTTTAATTGTATTTTTTTTAAATCCCGCCCGCTTGGCTCTCATTTGGGAACCCACTAGCAGTGCGGACCCGCGGATAAGTTGCGCGGTACACGTTTTGTCTTAAGACGCTATATTTGACGTCGTCTTAGTATTCCGCAACTGATTCCGGAATTATTTATTTGATGCAGTGAAATATATGTGTCGCAAATCAACTATGAAAATGATCAGGTTTTATGAAAACAAAGAACTTATAATGGTACGACAGGCATAATTATATAACTTTTACCTGAGTTAGTTGCATACACCTGTATTTCAATGGTACGTCGTCTGTATGTATCTGAGGTACTTAGAAATGAATTTATTACTATACGATTTGTTACACCTGAGTGTCTTGTGTATTTGATGAATGCTTGAAGGACTGGTATAAATTATAGAAACAATTCAGTGACAAAATATATACGTACATAATTATATGCATGTACTCAATTTGGACTTATGTAATATATCATTATTATGGTGACTCACTAAAGACTCAGTCTGGTAAGTAGCCATGATGTAAATAAAATTATTTACGCAATTTCTATTCTTGATGAATATTCGTCAAATACACTTCGAACTTATATTTCATCAATGGCAAAAACAATTTTGGGTTCAGCTGGTAGTAACAGCACGTTTTGTTAAATTATTCGACTGACCGTTAAGTTTAGATATTTTTTATTGTTTGCCAATTGTCATCTTGTGTGTGTTTGTGACAACTGCAGCTGGGTGTATTTGTCCAAGGACTCCATATTACATATAGAGAGATTTGTCAAAGCGCTTTGTATTTCGTATGAAGACATTATAAGTATGAACCAGGACCATTCTACACGTCATGTATGATGGTCCCAGGTATGAAGCTGTCTTACATAACATGTACGTGTTTGAGACTGGACACCTAAATAGTAAACAAACATGGTCAACAAGAGAAAAAGAATCTTCTCACGTGATAATAAGCCGCTTACATCCATGTATTGAAGGACATGTTTTGTTAAGATACAAAAGCGCCAGTCATCAATTTCCGCTACCCAATAAAACATTTTTGTATGGGTACCATTAATCGGCTTTAACTGATTCAGCTCCAGGGTTAAGTATCGCTGAAGCGTTAAGTCCTCCACGCTATCAAAAACGAAAATTGTACATGTACATTTTCATTTCAGCTGAAATATATTGAAAAATGAAGAGTGTATCTATTTCGTGTGTGATATTGGTGTACCTCTTCAATATCTTAGCACACAGCCATGGCCATGAAGGAGCTTCCGCTGAAATTATGTATCAGTGGAATATTGTGGAATACGAATGGCCGAATGAAACGATGAAAGAACAAGAAATCGCCAATGGTAACTATATTCCAGAGAACAGCGCGGTGAACGGAATTAAGATATACAATGGAAATGTTTACGTTACAGTCCCGCGTTTAAAACCCGGCGTTCCATCTACATTGAATGTGATCATCCTATCTCCGGAGTCCTATAATGGATCAACTCATTTATTGAGACCAATCCCAAACTGGGATATGCAGGAACTTGGACGTTGTGATGCCCTGCAGAGAGTTCAGAGTATGGAGATTGACCCACAGACCGGATATATGTGGATTTTAGACACGGGTAAGTCATATACGCTATTTCCTTACAGAAAAAAATGTCCATCATTATTCACAGATTTCGCTGGAAATATTTATATAATATTGTTCTGTATTTACATTTTATCAAAGACTTATACTATACATAGATACTCAGCAAAAAAAGAAACTTTACATTATTCATATATTGATATTTCACTGCTCATTAAAGAAATAACCAAGTACAGATATCGTGACATTTTAACTGTCCACCCTGTTGAAGAGTTCCAGGGAAAACAACTCAGAATTACTAAACAGAAAGGGGGATAACTGTTTTTTTAAAACAGCATTATGGGTATTCAAACTATCCGTTCATTGGCTGTTGACCTGTCATAATGTTGTAAACATCAATACACTTATTGTTGTTGTAAAGAAAAACAAGTTTGATACTGAAAATGTCTAACCCTGATTAATACAGTTTGAGTGAAATATTGATATGTTTCAAATTACCCCCCTTTGAATTAAAATAAGAGCATATTTACTGTTGCATTTTTTACAAATGTTTGCATTAACTGTTAATTTCTTGAACGAACTGTGTCAGCTGTAGTCCACTGCATATCATACCACTAATTGTATCAATGCACGGGACCTTTAGATGAATACACATTCAACTAAAGTTGCGTCAATGGAAATCTTACCTAAACTATGTAAAGTTTCTTTTTTTGTTGAGTATATAATTATATGTATAGTACAGGTCTTTGATTTTATGGTACAGTAGTTATTTTTAGGTCTGATATACTAAAATCATACAACAACCAATTCGAACAGCAAACATATATCATTTCAAAGATGATTTATGCTTTTTATGGCTTGTGTCAATTGTGTTTTTAGAAATCTTTAGACACGCAAGACTAAAACTAAATGACAAATTATTCGCAGGAAAAATAAAGTTATGTATTGACATTTGATACGGAGTAATTATACAATGCATATTCGTCATCAAATTTTGTGTATGCATCGAGTTTGTATTATACGTTTCATAAAGCCTTGCCGTACCTAAATTGTGTCTAGTCGATGCATTGACTTTATAAAGGGAGGCAAATGCGAACTGATTCAATTATAAACTGGTTCCTATCTTTTTCTTTTCACGCTACATGCAACGAGAACCACATCTCACCGAATTGTAACATTACCCGCTATATTACCATTCCGTAATGTATATTTTGTGTACATGTGTTGCTCGTTTATCATAATACATTGTAAATGCACGTTCTGACATGAGATAAAGGAAAAATGAGATAGTCAAGATTTTCGAGTATTTTCCATTATTTATTTACCGTGTTTGTGAACTTGGACAATCCAAACACGTTATATTGTATCATGTATTGATATGTCCTCATAAGTGTTCATGTTTAAATAAATTATATAAAAACGCAAACTGGCAAACCTACGGTTACTTGGATAATGTTTAAATGTATTTTAAAAAACTAATGAAGTATGCTTACAGTCGCGGTTTGTTTGATAAAATTATGATTATAAATTATACGGTCGAGTTGTTATAACTATAGGTATATATAAACAAAGAGGGATATATAGTTAAATATCATATTGTCATGTAATCGACAAAGTACTGTGGATGAATCAAATACCACGAAAATACTACCTCTGATTTTCGTCGAAATGTTCACATCTTTCAGATATTTGATCCATATACCTTTATTTATACGTTGTCTTAATTCTCCGGACTTGTAATATGAATATTGCACGTTCATGATACCGTCTGTATCATAAATGGCGCACAAGTTGGACATTGTATTAAACATAGAACAGGGTCCAAACTTCAATATTATACTACACTAAAACCAACTTATAAACCGCCACCTGATATTATTGGATAAAAAATGATTATTGAAAGAATAAAGCAAAAACTATTTTTATTTCTGTAATGATATTGAAAGTTTATTAAATGCTTGTAATCGTTAATTAGACTTTTTTTTTCAAACAAATGATAATCAAAATTCATAATCGAAACTTGGAGGACGGCACCTGTCTCAAAGGAACGCCGGAGTCCAACATTTCCACTGCTCTGTCTCTTTCTTCTACAGTCATGCGGGTCATGTTTTATGTTTTTATGATAGCATATAGAACACCGAAGCGATTGAAATATGCTGACTTAATTTTCATTGAATGCACGGGGTTCACGAGCAATATAATCGATAACGAAGTATACGTTTCGCATGGGTAAATGTGCAAGAGAATATGCAATCAAATAGTGTTAAATTACGGGTAATTGAATAAAATTATTGTATGCAAAATTTCAGAAATCTCTGTCGTATAATTTCCGAGAAATTTCAGTTTACGAACTGGCGGTTTATAAGTTGGTTTGAGTGTATATCCATGTCATGTACACATACGCAAAGTGTGCAAATAACACACAATTAATACTTAAGATTATAAAATGATCGCACGACTCTTTTAAAACCGATGTCACCATTCCACGTACATTTTGTGCATATAGCTTACATTAAGTTTTCGAAAATGTATGCGAATGACGATGGACAAAACTTGTCAACCAATCAAATATTTGATACAGAAAACGCAAACTGATTAAAGAATAATTATCAAATGTAGAACATTCTATTTATGGAAGGTTGAAAATGAAGGTTCAAACAAACATGTAGAATATCTTTCGATTGTATGCTCAGTAACATCAATGCTTATTTCGCTAACATAAAATTAATTCTGTATTTCAGGATATATCCCTAATATGAAGGATGTTGAGTTGCAGCCCCTTGATGCTTGTCCAGCTAAGATCATCATATTCGATTTGAACAAACATGAAGAAGTACATCGTTATGAGTTCCCTAAATTAACTGTTGGGTATGGACTTTTCTATCTGAATGACATTGTATTGGCTTACAGTGAAGGAAAGGCAAGATACGCCTTCATATCTGAAACTCTGGGTTACAAACTTGTGGTTTACGATTACAAACTGGATCTCTCTTACTATTATGCGCATCCTTCCATGAAAGCTCTTGAACAATATGAGAATATTACCATCAACAACATGACCTTGACCGGGATTATAACTGGCATAAACGGGATCGCCATCTCGCCGGATTTCAAGTATGTATACTACAGTTCGGTAGCCGGAGTCGGTCTTCACCAGATCGAAACTTCTGTGTTGATATCCGCTCAAGGTAGCTCCGCAGAATTTGCCGCTAATGTAAGAACCGTTGGACAAAAAGTTAGTCCTGGAGATGGCATGGCTTACGGATCAACTGGCAAGCTGTATTACTCCGCGCTTGGGCCGAATGGCGTTTACGCATGGGACATCAAGGCAGACCTAGAATCTTCATCAACGGACTTGGACAACATTCAACTTCAAACACAAGATGTTGTCGACTCAGATCTAAAAATGGAATGGGTGGATACGTTAGCTATTGATAATGGTTACCTTTGGTTTACTACTAGTCGTCTGAATAAGTTCTTCAGTTCAGAGGGCATTGTTCACCATGAACCGAACTTCTTTATCTGGCGGATTCATACAGATGATGAGAACTACATGTTACCCAGGGGCAAGGATCCTGTCCAATCAGCCAATCAAATAGCTGTGTCTGTGCTCACAGTGTTTCTCAGTTTGTTGTTTACATATTTCTTGTTTTAGTTATTTGACCTGAATCATAATATTCGGGCTTAATACATTGATGGCTCATTCTTTAGAGTTAACATTAACTGTGACTAGTTGTTGTCTATATTTACAATTGTGTGTATACGTTTCTGTATGGTTGAGATCTACGGTATTACTTTCTACTTTGTCAAAGAAACCATTTATCATATTTCATCAATTTATATTTTTCTAGTTTATTTTTATTCGTAATGATGATCAAACACGCATACAATGTACATATACACACAATGTATTGCATAATATGAAAATCTACATTGGATGAGTAATTGTCTTGCCAGATTCTTGTCGTACAAATGAAATACATGTTCATACTACATCAGTATATATCTTAAATGTTGACTGATATTGATACAGCTTCTATTTCAAAAGTTTGGAAAAAAAACGCATGCAACATTTATCCGTAGTGGAATGTATTATAGTATTCAGATACATGTATTTAACCAGATTTGTATCTATTTGATTTGTATTTGTATGTTTTTGTTTTATTGTGGCAATATTGATAATATAACATGCACACTCACGTTGAGTCCTTGTGTTGAATTTTCTTATTTATTCAATGTGACGCTTTATTAAAAAGCTTATTTCTCTATTAATATGTAGTTATTATGTATTTTCATATAAAAACTTGTTTCAATAAATCCTACATAAACAATAACATTAATGTTTACATTATCCCACCCATTCTTTTCTGTTAGATCTACTATAATCTGATGAAGCATGTATAAGTAATTGAATAATTTATGTCGTAATTATGAAAATTAGTTGTACAGTCCAGATTATTAAAATATGATTAATATATATTGTTGAGTAGTCAATCAGAGGTGAAGGTCCAGTAATCGTCTCCAGTGGACATGCTAAGTTAGCGTTGAGCTTTAAAATAATCTTACATTCTAGTGAAATAACTTGATATATCAGCTGGCGATATTTAAAGCATCAGCTAGGTATCAGAGCTCACAAACTTAAATAACCATCAAACCCAAATATTTTGATACTAGCTCAGTAGAGTTGTACCGACTAAATAGAATTATGAAGCATTCCGTTGGTACTTAATAGATATAATAACTACATGTATACACTTTTGTTTGACCATTTTAAGACCTTCAAATACCGTTTACCACGCAGATACTGATCAACCCACGCATAGATCAGAACCATTGAAATACTGACAAACTGAAGTGTTTGTGAATACCCGTGTTAATATGTACACGTATATACGTAAATCATCACGAATTAACTTCTAATCTTATGCAAATATAGAACAACGTAATAATTAAGGGCGTTACAGAAAGATAAGTACAATCGAAACCACGTCGTTATTGTAAAAGATTAAAAGAATATCTTGTCAATAATATAGTATATTTAATAAAATACTCGTACATACGTTGAATCAACTCGGGAACAGAACAGCGTTTAATATGTTGAGAATATAGGAGAGGCACCATAGAGATGGCTTGCTCACAGACGATATACATTACTGGATGGACCAATTTGATAAATCCCATTTTGCAGAAATCAATGTCGTTCTGTATTCTTAAATCAGTAAAAAAGGGTCACTGTGTCAATTTTTACTTGTAT
The DNA here is from genome assembly GCA_964023205.1 of Lutraria lutraria. Lineage (NCBI taxonomy): Eukaryota > Metazoa > Mollusca > Bivalvia > Venerida > Mactridae > Lutraria > Lutraria lutraria. Next base: position 928,055 of record OZ026848.1, read on the forward strand.
TTTCTTCATGCATATTTACCATTCTTTAAATAAGCGATATATATCAGTAATATAAAACCTGGGAACAAAATGTGACCTTTATTGACAGGTGGTCTTTATTGACAGGTGGTCTTTATTCGGAGGTCGTTTTGTCATAAATAATTAATGACAGTTTTTTTTAAAAAATGCCTTTACCACCGGATGACTCTTTTTCGGAAATGGCCGCTAACACAGGTTTCACTGTATTAAAAAATATGACACTTAGTAAAAAAAACAATTTCATCCAGACAAAGTCAAGACGCCTCGAATCTTCTGTAGTATTGAATATCTTCTGGTTTATGTAGAGTCTTGTTTGAGGATTTAAACTCTTCATCTTTGAAGTATTATTTACTCACTGATAAAGTTTTTGTTTTATTGAACTTTTATCAGCCTGTCCTATAAGGTCAACAGCGGCGTTCATATTTAATACGTTAAAGTGATAAAATGATATTTCTTGAGTGATAAGTTGTGACAAAATACTCGAATTTACACTTTCAAGATAGTCTCATGTCATCAACATGTTTTCTTCTTGCATTAGATATAATTTTTAGATTTATTATCTCTCAATATGTCCTAATATGAATCTAGTACCTAAATATTCTACAAATCGTACCTTCGAAGGTCAACACGATAAAGGACCAACCAAGTTGGCTTATGGGGCATCAGGCTTTTGCATGCACATTATCTCCAGAATCTCGCTGCCAGCTCATCAACCGACCGTATCTCCGACCAGTCTCCACTGAGGTTCGAACCGTCGATCTTCCGCTTCGAAGGCGGACACCCTAACCAATCGGCTAGGGTTGTGGTTCATATTACCTTTTCATATATAATGAACTCCGGATTGATTTAATTTAACTTTTGTGTTTTTGTTAAGATGTACAAATGTAGATGCGAATGTAAACTGGGATATTACATAATATAACTTTCTTCTCATTCACAAACTTATACTTTGTATGAAAACAATTGTTGTTAAACTGTCTGAAATAATGAATCTGTTTTAATGCGCATTTTCAATATATCACAAATATGTCTGAAATTTCGTAACTATCGTCCACTTTTAAAATATTCATAAAATAATGAATTAAAGGCTTTTTATGTGAGATTATGGTAACATTTTTATAGTTTAACCTCATAAAGTTGGTCGATAGAGGTACGCCCACAATGAGCATAGATTTATATTAGATTTCAAAATAGTTTTGATAACGATGAATGTATAAACAATAAATATTAACCCGGTCAAAACCCCCTGTCACTACTCATAAATTGATTTATATTCAAGTCTTCAAACACTTACTACGGACTGAGCAGCAGACGTGAGATACGAAAAGCGGGAAACTTTAATGTGAAGTCCCGACCAGTCGATGAATACAGGGATCGTCTGCGTGAGTGATAATAGATATTCATCGATATCAGACTGTCGTGGAGTATTGCTTACAGAATACTTTGACTATTGATCAGTTTTCATTCTGACATTTCATTCTCTCATCGATACCTGTAGTTTTTGTTTCAAATTTTAAAACATATATTTCTATTTTGGATAAGAACTGTGTCTCGGACATTCTGTTGTAGTTTCTGGAATATTGGAGATTTGCTGATATATTTTCCGATATTGTGAAAAGTTACTTTTAGAATCAGTGTAACTTGCAAGTTGTTGGAATAGTTCTACATTGTGCTTCAGTAAAAGTCAGGTTTAGAATTGTAGAAGATGTCGTCAGATGAAAAGAAACCCGAATCAGCAGCATCATCACCAACTGATGAACAAGACGATTCGCCTAGAAACACAATTCGTGTCATAAAGTCTGGCGATACTGATGATACAGTCGTAGAGGTGAAGGTCGCCGGGGAATCGGAGGCCAAGGTCACTGTGTTTGGTGGAGAATCACCCAAGAGCGAAAAACAGGAACAAGTAAAGACGACGCCTAGTGAAAACGAGAAAAAAGAAATCAAAAGTGATAAGGATGAACAAAAAAAGGAGGATGCCGTTAAAGATAACGCAGACGCACTGAAACCACTGTCCCAAGATGAAATAGACAAAATTGTGAAGCAGCATGCAAAAATGGGCGAGAAAGATCTGAAAAAATACATGGATTTCTTTTGGACTATCGATAGCAAAAAGTATGGATTTTTTACCATTCAGCAATTAGCATACCATCTGTATTCCAGGGGTGTTTACCTTACTGCCGCACAAGTCGCAGTAAGTATCCAACATCATAATTATGCCATCACTTTTATGTATAGTTTGTATTGCTTTTTCCCGTACAAAATCAAAACTAGATTATAACATGAATTCGGTTGGTTTGGTATCCGGTTTGCGGTTATTTTTGTCACAAGTAACAAGTGTATTCCTTATAGCAATTTAGTCATACTAGAGGTCTATCTGTGAAGTCTAATAAATATACATATGCATAAATATACATAAATATACATATCCATAGGATATATGCAAATTAAATGATGACTTCCCGTACACAGACCGTAAGGAAGTTAACAGTGATTGACTTGATTGTTCATACACAGACTCGTGTATATCATAGCTACTAGATACCAGTTTGATATTTCAATACATTCAGTATCGGTTACAATACTGTCTATAGGGAGCTAAAGCACGTTGAAGGATGGGGAAAAATGGCGATCTGTGGCCTTAAATGCCACACTGAACAAAATCACATTTATTATGTATACACATACATGTATTAAGCCTTAAAACATCATTATATACCGGGCTTGAACCTGTTTACCATTTACGATACTGCCAACTCGGGCAAAGATACTCTCAACATATTTTTAAATTGAGTAGCATTGACCAAAGTATTTATGGATCAGCTGAAATACGATCTACGTTATTCTACGTAATTTTAACTTATATTCTTATCACTCTTCATTGATATACATAGAACCGCTCTATATCGAGTTGGTTATAAGTTTATAAGAAAGAACAAACCAGTCTTTGTTGAAAGTTACTTAGGCCTAGTGAGAAAAAAAAACGACCAAATTTGATGTTTCTTATTTGTTGAAGGTCGAGACAGACAAATGTCTTATCAGTTTTTGTGTTTCGTAACAACTTCTTATGTTAATATATAAAACAACTGATACAATCGATTATCATTCAATGTTGCATGATACAAGTGCAGCAGTGTTTTAAGTTTTTGATAAACAAAAAGAAAAATAAGTTTTGACATACAAATAAACTGATGTTTGTCCTAAGCGATACATAACTACACTACAACCTCAGTAGAGCAACACCCTGTGGGAGCTGCAAATAGTGTCCGTTGTTTTTGCTCTACAAAGGTTAAATTTATAGTAAATATCAGCTAAGGGAAATTTTGAAAGTGTTTTTATAGAGAGGTTATATAGAGAGGTGAGGTTAAACTGTATATTAAATGTTGTAATTTTTATACAAAAACAAAGGTTCATTTTAGTAATGTATTAACATATTTGACGAGTTTGACCTATGTTTAAATTGTATACAATACAACCTCTCCAAAGCAACACCCTTTGTGAGAAGCAAAATTGTGTTGTTATTGAGAGGTTGTTGCTCTAGAGAGGTTATATTACTTGTCAAATCGTACAGTTGGGAAAATTATGATGTTGTTGAAGGGAGGTTGTTGCTCAAGAGATGACCGCTCTGTAGAGGCTGTACTGTAATATCTTGCGTAGTAAATAAATAGATATCAAGAAATTACCACCTCGGTGTTGGATACAGTGATTGTTATAAAATATCAACCATTCTGAGCTGGATTAGGTAAAAGACAAACCATATCGGGGGATCGATACGGTTGCAAATCCAATCAGTATTTTATACTTTGTCGGACTTATTTGTTGCAGTTAAAGTGTCCACAGCTCAATAAATCAATGGCAGTGTACTCTTACTGACCTATCTATACTTGCACACGTCCCTAAAGACACATTTTCTTTTGGCATTTTATAGTATGGAAACAATATCACCATGTCTGGTGTTATGTGTTATACTCAGCAGCCAAAATCGATCTCGATCAATCGATAATCGTTCATAGTCTTGACACTTATAGAACACAAAGTTAAACATTATCTATCAGCACCGTTGGCTTTGGAAATAAGCTTTTGGGGCACAAAAAGCTCCTGTCATAATGTACAAGTGGGCGTTCACAATTTTAACACAACGTGCCAGAATTACAGCTTCGCTAAATTGACTTATACATACTTAATCTTCATATCATTGTATGAAATATTGCTAGCATGATGCGAGTATTCAGGCAGCGGTATTTACTGAGTTTTGTACAACATTTATCATTGGCATGAATACGAATCAATGTTTTGTATTTTATTCGAGATAGAGAGACAACTATATGAATTCAGGAGGGTATCTTGTCAAGTGAATTAAAGCATTTGTTCGACCGTGTCTCCTCCGTGAAATACGTATGTATCATGGCTTTATAGCAGCATCGTACTAGACTAACCCGACCTTCATGGGTCATTTGTGAACAAAATTAGTTCAAAGGGTCAAATTAAATGAAAACTTTGTGAACACTCTAGAGGTCATTATTTTGATTAGATCTTCATCCAAATTTGTCACAATGCTTGTATAAATGATATCTTGGGCAAGTCCGATAATGGGTCATCTGGGGTCAAAAACTAGGTCACCAGGTAAAATAGTAGATAACACATTAAAGGTCACAGTTTTGGTTGGGTCTTCACCATACCTTGTCAGAATGTTTATCTCAATGATACGTGGGACAAGTTTGAACATTAATCAGAACAGAAACTAGGTCACCGGGTTAAATCCCAGATAAACCTTAATAACATCAGACCTCATGCCACAGATGAAAACAATGTTTTCACCAGCAAGCAATGATTCTCATGTGAGGATATAGGGCCACCTTGGCCCTCTTGTTTAGAAAAAAAGTTCGGATGGACATATTTCATTTGAATCTGATTTTTATTAAACGGATAGTCATGCTTGTGGTTACACGAACAAAGTTAAAACAATGATTCATCTCCTCCCTGGACACAGACATGTTTACTGATTGTTTCAATATCGTGTGAAGAGCACGAACTTGTTAATATCAACTATTTGAACATTTCCCAGACTTGAATCTCCCATACGCCCACACCTGAACTGCATGCTAAATTCGAATCGTTTATGATATGAATTTACAAATAATATAAATGGTTATCTCCTTAATGCATCATCTATCATTTAAGGGGCATTTGTTGCGATTGTTTCAAATTCATCTAGCGGATAATATGATAATGCGGGTAATTCATGCATTTCACATTTTGCGTGGCTAATTTTATGGCTGTAAGATGAATTATGCAATGAATATTTCTGATAATGATGAAAATATTAAAGATGATTTTGCTCAATTATTAATTGCTTGATATTGATTTGCAATAAAGTGTCTGAATACTCCATGCAGATAATGATTCATGCGTCTGTGCAGCTTTCTGTTGCATGCACAATTCAATTTAAAATGAATTGTTTAAATAGCCGGCAATGTACCAAACCGTTCTCTATGGCAAAGAAACATTATGTCGGCAATGGTTAACGTAGCCAAAAGCATCTTTTCTTAAAATTTGCATTTGCAAAGTCAGCGAATATTATTTAATGATTATCGTATTATGCTTTACAATATTATCAAATATTATACTTGGCATACACAATTTCTCTAACAATACCAATGTAAAAAAACAAACAGCAGTTACATTTTAGATGCCATATCTTCATACTGCAACACAAGAATGATACAATAGTAAAGCAATCAGGGAAATAAAGCGTCAGAAATACAAGTAAATGCTTTTACCACAAAATATAAATCTACTACTGGGTAGCATTTATAGTTACGCCTGTTATTCTAAATCCTAAATGTATATCAGGCACTAAGGATGATGAGGTATTATTTCTGCCACCAGAGACTCATCAGTCTGCGACTGAAGCCTCTGGCACGACGTCCAGGACAAATAAAATTACTGAAAATTACAACCTATCACAAACAGTATACAGTGTAGTAAAATAGAAATGTTTTACCATTATGGATTGCAGGTTATTTTTTTGTACAGATAAAGCAATACACGTACTGTTTATGCAACATGTGTCTGTGGAGATTCACACTGATATTTGGTGCTTCTAAATATACCCCAGTCGCATTCAAGGTTGTTTTAAAGCTGTATTATCATTAATATCAAGGTCGCGGATAAAATGGAACACATTATATGTTTTATTATCTATTTACCGATCAAAATATGCAGATAACTGGTAATGAGAAAATGCACGTCCCATTATCAAGTTTTCACACGACGAAGATAGCGATCAGACAAAAACCAGACATTTGTGATATTTTATTTTATTTATTTGCAAAGAGATCGACCGGTCAAATAGTTTCGCGATGACCAAAAATAAAACTGAATTTTTAGTCACTTCGTATGGTATGTGCATATCTATATACCGTGTAAACACTTTAATGTGCAGGAGATGACAAACCAGTCCTGTGCATGTAGCTTATTGTTGTAAGAACGTTGATAATGCTTTTATAGACTTGATCCTGCAATACATATTCAGAATTCAATAAGAAACACTTCAAATGAAGATATAAGTCTACATCGGTTGATAATTTATCAGTTGGTTCCCGGCTGGCCATAGGTTGATAATTTATCATTTGGTTCCCGACTGGCCATATGTTGATAATTCATCAATTGGTTCCGGCTGACCATAGGTTAATAATTTATCAGTTGGTTCCCGGCTGGCCATAGGTTGATAATTTATCAGTTGGTTCCCGGCTGACCATAGGTTGATAATTCATCAGTTGGTTTCCGGCTGGCCATAGGTTGATAATTTATCAGTTGGTTCCCGGCTGACCATAGGTTGATAATTTATCAGTTGGTTCCCGGCTGGCCATAGGTTGATAATTTATCAATTGGTTACGGCTGGCCATAGGTTGATACTTTATCAGTTGGTTCCCGGCTGGCCATAGGTTGATAATTTATCAGTTGGTTCCCGGCTGGCCATAGGTTGATAAATCCTCAGTTGGTTTCCGGCTGGTCACAGGTTGATAATTCATCTGTTGGTTCCCGGTGGTTGATCATAGGTTGAATAAAGATGACAGCTTGAGAACTAGGACGTGCCCACCCACATACTCATACACGTACGATGATCTAGGGAAAATTGATGTGACTCGATTTTGTAATTAGATTTAATTTGAATATTTTCTCGTTATAACTTTAGAATGTCTGGATTGCGAGGTCAGAAAACTAAAACATTCCGTTACTATGGTAACGTTGTTAAATTTACATGTACTTTCACTTATATATATCACTTATACTGCTGGACTTAAAACCCGAACTCTTCAGGACCGGGCCAAAATGCCCGTATTCAGAGATTTTTTTTGAAAAATTTCGAAAAAAATAGGACTTGAATTTTTTGTCGATTTTCAGGGAATTCTGGTTTTCAGTGAGTCTGGTATTCGGGAGGTTTACTTTTATACCACATAAACACATAAAGTTGTATAATTAGATAATGATTTTTTTTTATAAAAACGCATGATAAGATAAAACATGCATGATTTATAGCATTTCTGTTATCTACGTTCTGACAGTGTCTATATATATGTCTTTACTTGTCATAGCAGATACATTTCTGGAATGTTGTGCAAACACAATCTTTATTATCTATTGTCTAGTGTTATAACACATTATTCAGCGTAGGACACTTTAAAATATACATATCACCGTGCAGTGTTAGATTGACATACCAGTCATTGATTTAAACATTCACGTAAGAAGTCAAACATTTAGGGGAAAACATCTTTAAATAGACGAAATACTTAGAATTAATTGATATAGCAAAAATTTGTTAAATTACAATAAGCATGCATTGAGTACATTTCTCTACCAATTGTCATTACATGTGACAGAGCATTTGTTTCAAATTTTATATCAATATAACAGAGTTTATGATTAGGTGCTTTCTTTTTATACCAATCTAATTAAAAATGTTTAGGGTTGACAAAAATTTTAATTTTCTTATATTAGAAATTGTTGCAGACTGCACACGGCGAACGCAACTATTGTATAAATATTGATTGAAAAAAATATAAACGACGCTTTAGTGAATTTATTGCTGAATAAATAATTACAACATTAAGCTGTACTCGTAAGAAATACACTATTAATGTACCAATGCAGCGCAATGTATGCTATGATTATCTGTACAGCAATGAAAGTGAAGCTTATTAGCTTTCTAATGTTGATTGATTGATTGATTGATTGATTGATTGATTGATTGATTGATTGATTGATTGATTGATTGATTGATTGATTGATTGATTGATTGATTGATTGCTTGCTTGCTTGCTTGCTTGCTTGCTTGCTTGCTTGCTTGCTTGCTTGCTTGCTTGCTTGCTTGCTTGATTTATTGATTTATTGATTGATTGATTTTGCTCATCTTCACCAATGCAAATTAGAATCTACAGTAGGTGTGATATTAAATTAATTAGATGAAACACATTTATTTTCATTGTTTCTTTTAATGTCGTAAATCGCGTCACGTGACCTTGTTTATTTCTCTGATGTCTGTTTATATTTTACAGGCTATGTTTGCAGACATTGATTATAACAATGATATGTTGATTTCATTACAAGAATATCTGACAGAAATGTCCAAGAATAAAAGAAGACCAAGAACGTAAGTAAACACTGCCATCTATTGTACCGTTTAAATACTATTATTAGTATATACACTGGACTATTGTACACTGGACTATTATACACTGGACTATTGTGCACTGGACTATTGTGCACTGGACTATTATACACTGGACTATTATACACTGGACTATTATACACTGGACTATTGTACACTGGACTATTATACACTGGACTATTGTGCACTGGACTATTGTGCACTGGACTATTATACACTGGACTATTATACACTGGACTATTATACACTGGACTATTGTGCACTGGACTATTATACACTGGACTATTATACACTGGACTATTATACACTGGACTATTGTGCACTGGACTATTATACACTGGACTATTATACACTGGACTATTGTACACTGGACTATTATACACTGGACTATTGTACACTGGACTATTATACACTGGACTATTATACACTGGACTATTGTACACTGGGCTATTATACACTGGACTATTATACACTGGACTATTATACACTGGACTATTATACACTGGACTATTGTACACTGGACTATTATACACTGGACTATTATACACTGGACTGTGAATTGAGGAAGAAAGATACTATTTTCCATTGGGAATATGACCGAATTTCGGCTATAAAATCGCTCCAAAAAAATCCCTGGAACAGCAAAAATTGTACACTAGTTGTTTTGTTGAAAATTGTATGAACTTGATGTTAATGAGCATGTATCATGCAAACCTTAAGACATTAATTCAAAACAGATGTATTATAGACATGATAATTTGTTATCATTCAATATTGATTCGATGTGTAACATTCTATTCTAACACGTTAACACTCTTTGTTGTTTGTTTTCATTAATGAGTGCATCGCGAAATGTCGCGTCAGCAACAATATTGTACGCTCCGGCTTCGTTATGTTTTGACAAAGACCTTTGGTTTTGATAACCATGTTTATAACTACAGTTGTATATCTATAATTGATAACCACGTTTAAAATTAATAACCATGTTTTAACTTATAATTGATAACCATGTTTATTATTAATAACCATGTTTTTAACTGATAACCACATTTATAATTGATAACGTTTATAACTGATAACAACGTTTATTATTTATAACCATGTTTATAATTAATACCCATGTTTTATAATTGATAACAACGTTTATAATTGATTACAACGTTTATAATTGATAATAACGTTTATAATTGATAACCATGTTTATAATTGCAGAGAGGATGAGATGAAAGAGCTGTTCAAATTTTTCGATCAGAATGAAGACGGTTTTGTTTGTCGGGAGGATATACTAGCAGCAACAAAACAGCTTAAACAAGATGTTTCTGAATTCAACATCAGCGCATTCCTGAAATCAGACCGGTCTGGGCGGGTTGAAAGACTCGACTTTAGAGACTTTTCATTCGCTGTTAAACGCCTTAAGTTTTGAATTCATTCATAGAGTGACATACAACATAGGTGTCCATTATAAGCGGATATATCTTTTTATTCAAACATATTACATAGCTTCCACAGAAATTGTTTTCAATTATTCCTGTTTATAAATAATCAATTTAGCTATCTATAGTATTAAGATTGTTCCATTTCATTTGATGAACCTAGTGAAATATTTGTAGAGTCAGTTTATTAATAATGGAATATTGCCAACATTAATTGCCAACCATCGATATATCAGTATTACCGTTTGTCTCATTCGCCTAGTAGATAATGCAGTTGCCAAGACATTGATGATCATCAGGAATGGAAATACTAACTTGGGCGACTTGTCAGGAACAAACGTGATACGTTAGGTAAAATATACTTGTATACATGAATCTGGTAATTATATACATGTATGTAATCGGGTGTGGTTTTTTATGAGGATAAATTTGCCAAATGTCTGTTCCAATTCAATGCATCGTGTATTTTATATTCGTTAAACAATATATTTGTTGCATTTTAGTATGTATATTTTGTTTAAGGTTTTTACAAGTAATGTCCATCTATTGTACATCTGTAACAAAAGGGAGCCGACCGATTTGGAAATCTGTATACCTGTTTAAAAAACGAGGGTATCCCTGTAGTTATACATGTATACCATTTAAATTTGCATTGAAATTGCAACCAAGTAACCAATTTTTCAAAGACTAAAAAAAAGGAAAACCTATTTCAAGAAAACTCACGGTAAAAAGATGCAAAAGTTCAATACCTATGTAATTTGATTAAGAAAAATAGGTTACGCAATAATATGATAGAAATTAAATGACCTAAAGGTTTCGTATTTATCACGTTAGATTGTAACATCAGGTTAGACTGAAAGCTATTAACCGAATACTCTACACATGTACAAACACGTCCTTTCTTCTCTGTAAATTATTTCTTCTGTAATTTTCTTAAATATTTTAAAGAACTTTTCGGAATCAAGTTAGTACTGGGGGAAAGTATATCCTTAATGACATTGTGTAACCATGTCTTAAGTACAAGCTGACTTCGTACATAATTGGAAGTTCATGGAGAAATTCTCCCCAATCCATGAAATATGTTGATACCGGAAGTAAGTGAGGATATAATCTTATTCTCTACAAATCCGAAAATGAATGTACAATTTATGCACAAATATAAACTTATTTATAAATCTATTTATGCACATATTCTTACACAGTTGGTTTATAACCTTTCTGTATTGAATAATATAAGTATTATATCTACTTGTTAACTTGTGACAGTTTGTTTTATATAAAGTATAAGCAATTAAGTACGGACATACATTATATTCACTCTGTATATGCATATATTATTATCATATAAAATCTGTACCTAACGAAAATACATAGATAATTTATATTGTTAAACAAATATTGCCTTAGCTTTTCACGGTTGTTGCGTGTGAGACAAGATTATCTTCTTGTGTTGTTGGACTGAGTATTTAGAATACAAAGTTGTGTTTAATATGAAGCTTGCTCATCAATAAATATTCATAAATAACAGTGTTATGTTCTAGTCCTTGTAACTATAATAAGTTGTTTCTTAGAACTATTTTTATATCGAATTTTACGCTCCTTCTCAACAGTCCAAGTCTTTTGTGTCAGGCAGTTCATCTAACCATCGCTCCTGTGAAGAACCAGTACTAGACCCCCATCCTCCATAAGCAACTGTCTACTTTCTCACATAAAGAGACATGGTCGGTAGCGGGTCTCGAACCCACCACCCTCTATCAGTGAGAGATTGCAGCGACCTTTACCACTCGACCACAGAGGCGGATTTCTTAGAACAAATAGTTGCTAAAATGACTGAACATGTTTTCCAGAATTGCGCAACCAACTGATGAAATATGCAACAAAACGCAATCTGAATAATGAATAATGTCCGTACCATAGGGCGTTAGCACGTTGCATGGACCGAAAACACAAAGTTTATCATGCATATCGAGGGCTCAGCGCAACACTGTAGTAACTTGTCCTCATTTCAATATGAGTTACAACACTGTTTATCATACATATACAAGGGTTACAACTTCCAAAATGACGGTTTCCGCACCGAGTTGGTTTAAGGTTTAACACTACTTAACTTTAAAAAAAACCTTAAATTTCTAATAACTGGTGTCTACAGATAGCTTATATAATTATTATAGTACTAAAAACCATTCAGTAGTTCGTCGAATTCAAAACATTGAAGTACATGTAGATACTTTTTCACCTTTTCCCACCGAAAAATCGTGAATTTCTTACTAGTAGTCCAATGCCACCTAGCAACACAAAATCGGTCTGAATTACCATACTAAATACACATTTAAACACCAGGGACATGAATGACAACGTATGCTAATAATAATAAATATTACTAACATACACTTATTCAGTGTAAAAGTATCAGGCCTGCGATTGCTCAGAGTAAAAAGGCTGAAATATCCTACTTCCACCCCCCTCACAAAAACATCATTTTTGAGTAGGTCAGACTGAATCTGGACCCTTTTGTTTCAATCACTTTAAGACAAAAAGGAGGAAGTCAGTCTAAAGGAGGAAGAATCACATCCCTGAAGTATAATCTGAGAATGTTCTCCCATGGTCCGTACCAGTGGATACTAAATACTTGTCTTCTACCTCTGGTTCACACATCATGTGAAGTGGTCACGAAAAACAGATGAACATTTTAGCAGATGAAAGTACTTGAACTGGTAATAAAGTGAACATAAATTAGTAAACCCACTCCAGTACTGTGGCCAATGTTACTGAAGTTTACATTACTTATACTATATAAATAAAGGGAGCTAATTCATAATATAAATGTAGCACATAAAATGAAAATTCATAAAGCTATGGGGCAATTGTCTAGTTGTATTCCGACTTCGGATTTTCAGTTCCAACTACCAGGCTCAATACACAGGTAACTGTATCTGTTACCTGTGGCTCAGTACAGAGTTTAGAAAATCACAGGGAATGGTAGAGGTGTGTATCAGTGCTTTACACTGCGCACGATAAAGATTGGAGCTGGGAGGTTTTAACAATTTATGGGTATATTGCGACATTAGCTAGACAATATAAATATCACAATATTTTTTCAGCATACCGACATTATTGGGTTTACCAAAAATAATGGAACTTTATGTTAATAACTGTAAATTAATCCAAGCATAGTCTTGAAGTATGATCATTCTAAATACATGCTGGTCAATCTTGACACGATTATTAACTGTGTACACACATATAATTATACATGTGTTTATACTTTCGACACTGCTAAGAACAGAAGAAATCCTTTGAAAAAAATGATCCCTGAATACACTGTCACCAATAAACAGTACTATCATACCTAACGTGACTTATTTACTATATATAGCCTTATTTGACGTCAGAGGGTGACAATCTAGCAGAAGATAATTTGACAGCGCAAATAACTATGCTTCGTTTCAATCTCTGAACAAGACTTAGTGTTTTGACTCAACCAGTACGAAAAGAACCGTGTAATTGTTAGCATGTTTGTTGCATTCTTGTCTTTCTAAATTATTGTTCATTTGGTAAAATAAAATAAATATCATAACCCACATAGAGTGATAGAACGTAATGTTCATCCGAGACAAGCAACGCCTCGGTCGACATTACTTGTCTCAGGTGAACATTACGTTCTATCACCCTATGTGGGATGTGATATTTATATATTATTGCCAAAGGCATCATCTGTTAATTCTCTATTTTTTACTGTAAATTTGCATTTATATATCGCGATACAGCATGCAATACTGTGATATATCGTAATACACTTTTAAGAAGCGATACCCAGCTCTATAAAAGAACCAGGATAAACTATATTCAAATTAATAATAAAGATGCAAATCGAATTGGCCTTAAACAACAGATAAACAATATATATAAACAACTATAGAGTTATAGTCTCACCACAGAAATATCTGAACTACACGGAATAGAATCACAAATATATAAGGACAGATATAAAAAAATGCATATATACAACAAATATTTATTCAGATAATACATATATTGACAAAAGCAATTTACCATTAACAAACAATATAAAAAAAGTTGCTATTCTCCACCCAGGAAAAAACCTAACCTCACTTTTTCACAAATAGGAAGTAAAATTGAACTACAGTGCACAGTGCATTCAATATAAATTATGAAGGGTAATTTACATACACAGTATCAATACATAGTAACATATATATCAACACTGCTGACAATGTGATTTAACATAAATATAATGCATGCAAATGATTATTACTTTAAAATGGGACTCAATTACTGACAGACTGGATGGATATCAACATAGGAAATATTGCTAAATTGGATTACAACTAAATTTAGATGTAATGAGTATGGTCTTATAAGAAAGTTTTAGAGCTGAAACTTTTATCAATCCAAAAAAATTAATCTGCCAAAAACAATTGAGAACACAGAAGCAAATATACAATATACAGATAAGAACAAACAAAGTAATAATAATATGCAGGTAAAACATTAATTCCCTGACCAGAAAAAATATCATTCAGAAACAGTATTTAATTATTTTATCAGTTTACATGTACATTTAATGTATCCAGTAATATTATAGACAATTAGAATCAAATACATTTCAATAAAGAAACAAGAACACTGCTAATATAAGCAGGTTTTGGTCAAAGTTCATTAATCAATCAGTACTGTGTGAATAGAAACTAACTTTGGGGTATACAATTGGTTGAGTGAATCAAACAGGTTTGACACAAAGACCAATAAGAATTTAGATGAGAAGTTATAAAACAGGGGACACAACATCCTATCAGTATAAAATAGTTTCATCTCATAGTCAAGAATATTTAATACTGTGTATCTGACTAGAGCTACCATCTGGTAGGTTAATTACCATGGAATAAAAACAGGATGCTGTATGGAACATTTCTTGATTAGTTGAAATAGATCAAGCAGAATGCATAAATAACCCAACATAATTAATACACACAGTATACTGCAGTAGAACGTTCCGATTAGGACCTGACTTGATCCCATACGAGATTCAATGTCTACTGTATGGACTATAACATAATGAAAGTTAAAAATGATAAAACATATTGCAACAAATGAGTTCAGAATTGAGTCAATCAAAGCCAATGATTTAAGAAGTACATGATTAATGCATCAAGACTTGAGAGATGACAATATGCTTTCATTAAAGTCAAGTTATACAAGACATGTCAATTTTACGGAGCACAAATTGATTGATGGTACTATAGTAAATCCAATGCATTTCCACATAAAACATGTGAATACCTTCATAGCAAAGAAAATTAACACATGTGATCATTGCGATGCCATAATTGCAATGCAATGCAGAATTATACGGCAAAAATCTTTGAAATATTTTAACTTTCAAAAAGTACAAAAATTCAAGACGTCTCAAGTGTAACGAAATTATACTTGTACAGTAACACACTGCTATGATTTTTGTTCAAAATAAGACTATAATACCGTAACTGTTGACTACATATAAATTTAAACATAGAGGGTAGACAGAAAACAATAAGAAAGAAAAAGCACCATAGTCACATGGAAAATATTTGTACAATAAATGCATGATGAAACTTTACTAAGAGAGAATGGTAAAATTCCACGTAAAATTCTACCTCATTCAACAGAAAGAGTAGCAGTGTATAAGACAATGTAATAAATTTATTATAAAAAAACATTCATGCATTAACACACACCATCTATATTATACTTACAAAATCAAGAAAAATTGTACAAATACAATTAGCTAATGTAGCCTATCTAAGAACAAAATTTTTAAAAAATATTTGAATTTCATCAAAAAAAAGAAATAGCAATCTATATTTATCTATGAGCTTAGCTCTGAAACATTCCTCAATATTCTGTAAATAAGTCTATGAATTAAATTAAGAGCTAACTTACACAACTGACAGGCACACACAACTTTCATACAAAACATTAAAACATGTATATTGTAGTTGATCAATTCACTTCCTATCCGACACTATTTGTCAAAGTGAGGCTATCCAAACTCCTGGTGGTTTTAGTTACGCCTTCGTCATTAGCTTTAGATACTGAAAATAAACAAGCAATATATGCATGATAACTTCTACATGGTTAATGGTAAACATAAAAGTGCTGCCCGCCAAGGAATAGGTGACTTTAAACTGGAAATGCAGATAACAAATCAACATACTAAATATCAGATTCCACAGCCTTACTAACATCAAATTTTATTCACTCAAGGTCTGACTACTATGACCGTTTTGAAAACTGAAAATCTTAGCCTCAGTGAGGGAAAAAAAACAGTTTGGTCCGTACCCATTTTGCAAAAAAAAAAAAACCTGGAAACTCAACACATTTGTAAAAACTTTCATCCTTATGTCTATGAGAAATACTGATATTTGCACCATTGAAGATTTATGGACAAGTCAGGGGTGGAAATTTTCATGACTCCTGTAGGACATATAGACAAAACAATTGTGGTCATCCATACAGGAAGTTTGGTTGTCCTTACGCCCTTCCTAACTTTGCTCATTTCTGTATTATATAACATGTTTTTGCACGTTTTTTTTTCTGGGATTTTGGGACCCATACACTTGGGATTGGGAATTTCACGGTGTTTTTATCAAAATTGGGAAAATATGTATAACTACAATTTTTGCAATGTTCAACTTTTTCTTCTTATTCTCTCATGGAACAGTAGTAGAATAAGGTATTTACTACAATAGTGATGTTAACTTATAAAACATAAAACTAAAAAAAAATTTATTTTTTTTGGACTGGGAATTTTTGTCCATGAATTGGGAAAAAAAGATACTATTTTCCATTGGGAATATGACCGAATTTCGGCGAAAAAATCACCCCCAAAAATCCCTGTTTTGTATAACTGATATATTTATTATTTTTATTTAATGAAAGACAAGACAGGAAAACACATTTTTACTTAATCTTTCATTTTTGGCCCAATATGTGACATAATTATGTTAACAAACTTCGACTAAAAAGTAAAATATTCAAGAGATTTTGAAACTTAGTTGTCAGGGTCGGCCGACTGTTATGTGAAATCTTGCTTGTTGGACCACAAAGTTTAGTCGCAAATACGAGCCATCGAGTGGATTTTTATACTCCTGATAAGTAAATTTACATGATTGAGCTTACCTGCAATGAGTTATGAGCAGCATTAGCATGAGCTTCATCTACTGTAGGTCCTGTCCCATGACATACAGCAACAGGCATACTAGATAGCTGTACCAGACACTGGTGCATACCTGGAGTGAACATTCATGATACATAATATTACATACCTCTCATCAATAACAACCAGGGGTGTCAATAGAGCCAAATTGAAAATCCTGAAAATTATATGCGGTCGACCACATTTTCCAAAAGAGGGGCCTTCAATCAAATTGTTTCCATATTTAACTCAGTTTGTATCAAAGTAAATCCTTCAGAGCAGATTAAATTGACCATACCTTTGCCATTTCTTGAGATATTTTCAACAATTAACTTCAATTTTATGGAATTCTGACAACCCTAAATAACATTTTACAGGTAACTAGCTAAAGGTATTACTGGATTTCAATTCAAACTAGAGTAATAATTCTTCTATCAGTGCTCAAAATTGGTTGGTACACACTGACAAACAGTTTACCACAGAATATTTGAGTGTACATGACAACTTACCATATGCACTTAGCTCTGGTATATCTGTGTATAATACTTCAAATCTCTGTGCCTCAGCAATCTCCTGTAACATCTGGCAATAATTTGTGGCTGGAGCATTCAGTGGCTTCCCTTGTAAATTCTTCAACTGTTTAGAACTTTTCTTCATAGTGGTCTGATAGAATTTCTGAAAACAAATTACACAAAAGTCTTGACAGAACTCAATAGGTAATCATATTTTTAAAATTCATATGCAAATAAAAAGAAGAAACATAAGTCCCGAGCTGATCACACATAAATAATAATGCCTTAGACATCATTTTAAAACAAGTCCTACATACTAGGATATTACTTTAAACACAAAGATTTAAGGATTTCAACAAGCCATGCAGCAACATAGACAAAATTTTGTGCATAGAAGGCAGAAATACAATACAAGACTGCAAGCAACACACAGCACATTTTCGGTAATTTCTCAAGATTTTCGGTGCAAACTACATAGTTTTTGGAGCATATTACATATAGGTTTTTCGGTGTGTATTACATACAGGTTATTCTCTGTGTGTTACATACAGTTTTTTGGAGTGTATTTCATTAAATAATAGGTTTCTCGGTTCGTATTACATAAATCTTTTTTTTTAGCATATTATATATAGTTTTTTCATTGCATAGTACATATAGTTTTTTCATTGCATAGTACATATAGGTTGTTGTTGTTGTTACCTGAATCTCTTTGTTCTGTTTAGGACTGAGTACTGCTACCTTATGTTTCCCCTCCTTTAAAGCAGTATACGAGGCTTTAAGTGGTTCCATGCTCTACAAAAACAGGGAAAGTCAAGATAAATGTACACTAACCTTTACATTCTTCAAAGCTATTGTTACCTGTTGATCTAAGAATAAAAACTACTTGAACACATTCCAAGCCAAAGAAGTTTTGTATCAGACTGACATAATTCATGACATGGTTTCTGACCTTCTCACAAGATGGAAATTCTTTTTGCAAGACAGTTCCATCAGGCAATCCAACGCGTTAGCTGAACTTGTGAAAATACTGTTAAACTTAATAGCACTACTCGCATGCATAAAGTGACACCAATAACTAAGTTTTATTGAATAAGAGACATTAGATAAGCAAGCATGCTGTGGTAGCTGTCACAACAAAAACTAATTTTTGTACACACATCAAAGAATTAGTCATGTTCACAATGCTTGCTTTATTCACATTGTTTCCATACAAGCATTCAAAACATGCGTGCCCTGTTGGCATACTTCAACAGAATCTAAATAAGGTGAATGTATAAAGCAGAAGGCAAGAAGCTAAGTTTCAATTACACATAATTGCCTGATATATAACCGAGCCAAAAATATGTGGTAACAACTAACCTCATTGCATGCAAGCGGTGTTTGTTGTACAAAAACTAAAGTATAGTTAACCAAGAAATAGCCAATATAAACCATTATAAGTCCAAATAAGGTCAAGTGATTAACCTTGTGCAGACATACAGATGGACAAACAAGTCAATCACAATATTTCCCTGCATGCATCAGTAGATGCTGGGGGACATAAAAAGCTGTTCAGTTGATGTTAGCCATGAATGGAAACTGAACAGTAAAATAAGCCACACATATTCTATATGATACTAGAGTTAGCATTAATACTGCATTCAATGAATTACATATTTTATCTGTTTTCATTGGAGTTTTAGTTTAAAAAAATATCTTAGTTTGAGATATACAGAGCAACCTCTCCAAAGCAACATCCTTTGAGAGTAGCAAAATTATGTTGTGTTGAGAGATTGATGCTCTAGAGAGGTTAAATGGATAGTTAAATTGTATAGTGGGAAAAAATCAAGCTGTTGTTGAAGGGAGATCCACTCTGGAGTGGTTGTACTGTAAAGGCTGAATTGTGGACATTTTGAACAAAAATGAACTGAACCAAAAGAGATTTACATACCAGAGGGATATCATCATCGTCTTCTTCTTCAATCACTGCATTACCACCTTCTTCTACCAATCCCTTAATGTGATTCAACATGTTCTGAGCAGCTATCCTCTTTGCTGTTTTCTTAGAGCGGGCAGAGCCTACAGAAAAAATCCACTAGTATCATTCATTTGTTTTATAGATCATTTAAAAACACATTCACAATAAGATTTTCTGATCATTTAAACACTTTAATTTACAGTAAGTTTTTCTCTGAATTTGAAGTATGATCAGACTTTAGAAAAGAAAAAAAATCTTCCAGGCATTCAGTTTGACAAGCTGGGAAATTCTGACGGACTGAAAGCAAATCAGTCAGATGGAAAAAGAAAACAAGTATAAATGTGCATACATCAGGTAAATAAGTTGCTGGACAGCCGGACCGAGGAGATAAAGATTCTTTATCAGACCAATACACAATCTATCGGACAAGTCTGCCAGTCTGAAACCTTTCATGAAGTCAGTATGATAACATTAACTACTTGACATTTAGCAAAATTGTCAAAAAGCGATATTTCACACATCAGTAAAATAACTTTACATACCCGTGCCGTAAAACGATTTGGCACGGCCGTGCATATAATATGCAAATGAGCCGATTTATATGAACTTACTCCTACGCTGTTTGTCAACAACATTTATATCTTCACATGAGTAATGTTAAATTGATTTTAACAGCTTGATTAAGCAAAGACACTGTTTATATCGTTAGATATGTTCACATACTTATTATTTATGATGTTTCATAATGGAACTATTTTGTTCTGCTGATTAAAAAGCCTTATTACGCATGTGTCACTCTTTTATTATTAGTAGCAATGTCAAACAGGTATGTTGGTTTTCGGCCTATTTTCTGGGTAAGTGAAAAAAAGAATATCAAATTTGTGTAGACTCCGTTTTGAATTTATTGAACTCGTTCATTACAACTGTATGAAGGTCGCCAGAGGCTCGCTTCATACTGTTCTATTCAACTCGTTCAATAAATTCAATACAGAATCCACACTCATTTGATATCCTCTATATAATTGTTAGCCTACAAACCCTTTTCCTGGATTTTCCCCAGTTTCACAATGCAAACAAATTCTCTGGCATGTGGTGGTCCTTGTTCACTAGTAAATTCATAAATTGGTGGCTTCATCAGTTTTTTCTGTGTCAGTTCTTGTAATTCACCCACTGGATTGCCAACACCATCACCTTGTACACTAGCTTGTGATGGTGACCTGTAAAAAGAATCAATGTAGCATAACAATTAACACCAAGCAAACAAAATATTCTAATTGGGTCTTAAAGGGGCATGCCCTGGAACTGAAGCATCTCGAATATAAATCAAATTGGTATCATTTGAATGCCAAAATCAATTAATGAAAGTCCTGTAAAATATTTACGAAATGTCCCGCTATTTGACTCAAAATACACATTTCAAGATTTACCAAACCTGCCGATTACGCCTTAGAAAATATTCGTCATTTTCATAACTCGACCCTTTCGGGATCTGTCAAAAGCGGAAAAAATGTCAACAAACTGTGAAATGGTAAGTATTGCTCATGTCATGTTCATTGTTTGCGACATAAAGCTTATCTATCGATCAATTATAGGTAAATATCATTGTTTTGCTGCTTGAAAGGCAGCGCGCACGCTAAGTTAAATTCTCAGACGAATCGGAAATATCGTTGTCGTCAATAAAAGGCTTGTAAGCCTTTTATTTAAACCGGCATATAAATACCCACGCGTGCGTTATAGGGCCATTTTTTAAGGCACATTCTTCTTTGACTTTTCGGTAATAATTGTTTTTACAAGTGATAAACGCATTTTTGGTGTATAAAACCCAAGACACAGCAGTTCCTGGGCATGCCCCTTTAAAATGTATTTCACAATACACTGATACAGGTTTTTAATCAAGTGTTACCGACAAGAGAAGTTAAATTCTTGGTGTGGTAGAATAATGAATCAATCATTTCTTGTGTTGGCCACAGAAAGCAGGCAATGTTTCCTTTTATCCATATTGCCATAAATGAAACCACTTATTTTCAAAGCATGTCCTCAGTCAATAAATAACAATTCTTAACTAGAGTTGTCACAGAGGTGACTAATACCCCCGCTGCCGCTTTGGCACTAATACTGCAATAGTACACTATACGGCTAAGTTCAAGGGATTATAACTCTGCAATGAGTGAATCGCTGGGCATGAAAATTGTGTCTTGCACAGCTACACTTGATGGTGATAACATATTTCAAGTTTCATTGCAATAGCTTAAAAAATGCAGAAGTAGTTTGCTCCACAAAATTTTGCAGACAGACGGAGCGACCGACCAATGACCGACCGAGTGACTCCAATATACACCATCTCAAACTTCGTTTGCGGGGGTATAATAAAAGTTATAATAAATTATTAATTATATTATCATACTTAAATGGGTAAATCCAGCAAGGGCTAAAAATGATAATAACACTGCAGGCCCTGTTGCAAGATCTGTAACAGGGCTTGTAAATAAAGCTGGATTTCTAAAAAATTCAAAGAGTTTTCATCCGACAACCAGTAGTTCAGGGAGTTTTAAAGTCTGACGAACCCTGTGTAAACTGTACCAACCAGGAGAGGATTTTATAATAAAGCTATCAATCAAAGGATGTACGCTATTTGTATTTAGAACTGTTAGAAACTTACACATTGTTAATGGGAGCATCTCCAGCAGCAGTAGCTTGTCCATTAGGTACACATAGGATCTGATTGAGAGCTGCTTGTGCAGCTGCATGTTTAGCTTTCTTCTTACTAGATCCTAAATAATTTACATCAATACAATATAATTACTTTATAATGAATATTTTAATCAGTTTCGGATAAAATATTTCATTTTTAATCTGCTAAGGGCATTCTAAAATGCCCTATAGTGTGACTAGAGTCACACTCCCAAATATTGTGGACACACTCAACACATGTACATGTATCTGATAAGGGATTACCAAAAAACAATAATAAAAAACAATGACCAGCTCAGTGTTTGCATCTTTGATGTTTTTATATAAACATCTCAAATTAAAGAAGCATGTAATCACCCAAAAATAATTCGAATGGTATCATAAATGTTAATTAATAATCATATAGATATCTGCTTTTATATAAAGTGATACAAATACAACTCAGGGTTCTCAATAACAGCAGGTTGCAGGCCAATTTAGCTGCTTAGAAATGTGTTCGGGCCTGTTAGGAATCTCAAAATATATATAAAATATTGCTAGAAAATGCCCAGACCCCCTCTAGCAGGCCTGTTAGTCGAGCTTTTGGGCCTGTTGGCCACAAACTTATTGAGAACCCTGCATTACACCCACATTTACCTTTTCCATTTGAGTTGATTTCACCAACAGTAACTCGCATTATAAATGTAGGTTCATGTACAGCACCTTCATTAGCAACCAAATCATATTGAGGAGTAATGCCACGTTTTGTGCAGAGTTCCTGCAAATAACTGATAGGAGTTTTGCCAGCTGGAACTGCAGCCATCTCCTGAAAATAAGAGAGGATAAATTACCAACACTTTCATACTTTACATTTCTAAGGCTGAAAATAAAAATAAGTTTGTTTGGAGTGCTCAGATCCACAATTTAAGCACTGTGTAGGTAGGGACTTTTAACTTCGCGACAGCAAATGCTAATTTTTTGGGATTTCATCAGATATTGAACAATTCCGAAGGTGTTGAATTTCACATTGCGTCTGCTAGAAATAGAGTAGACCCATTCAGTATTACTAAATACCTGCAGCAGTTAATTTCCCTGATTGATACAGAGTGTTAAAGCAGCAAAGTATGACAAAACCGTCGTGTCAGTTTTATTGTTTACAAGTCATAAATAGCAACAGATGTGCTAAAGTATCGATTTTCAATTTAGAGACTGTATCTCTGCCAACACTGGTCATTTTCTACCTGTTTTCTAACCAATTCTGATGTATTTTACATCATCTTAAAGCTTTTATGATTTGAATTTTTATGACATAAAAAATATTTTAATAGATAAAACATTTTTGTTGATTTTAATGATTTAACATGACTAGTATTTGCAGGGCCAACCAAAGGGGTTTGTCACGAAAAAAAAAAATCCATGTAACCCATATATATATAGGTAGAAGAGAAAGAACTTCAACAATTCTAATTTTCCAACGTATGTTATAAACTTCCATGTTATTGCAATGCAGTACAAAATATTTATTTCATAATTATATAGTGCAATGTGTGGGCAACTCAACACACTAACAGAAAATGTATATCAGTGCGTCAAGAAATGCGAACTGACAATGTATTATTTTATTGTTATTGAGGGTATTTTTGTTTTTCAACAAGAAGAAGAATTGTTTAAGAGTATTAAATTGTTGTATGATTGCAGACTTGTACTGTCGTGCATTTTAACACTGGTAAAGATTTAAGTAGGCGGTAATAGGGATGGCCTGTATACATCACAAAAAAATCACATACGGCCCAGCAAATCGCATATATATAACCTCCACTCATTTCCCAAAGGCTAACTTGGTCCTTGTCACATCTATTTCGTATAAAGTATGCTTTACATACAAAGAATAGATTTAATTATAATAAAGAATTTCATTTTGATAGTTGTCGTTCGCTGCTCACAGAGAGAACCGGCGATCTCAAGGACTTATATACATACATGGATTCGCAACTTCCGTATTAACAGTTTAAAGTAATCAAATCCCGCGATAATAAGGCGTGAATCAACGGGAATACAAGCTATTGTTTACAAAAGCGAAAATACGAACAAATCCGTGATATCCGAATGATAATAACAGCGAAAATATCCGTGGTATTCCGAATGTTTAATCTCGGAGACGAAAGGATTATAATAGATGCCCGCCATCTTGGAATTTAAAATGTTCGACTGATGCCTTTTTCGATGCTTATACTTAGACTTTGTGGATTATAAATGTATCTCAATATCTTTAGGAATTTGTTGCATCCTTTACCAATTTCCCGTGCCCAATTGCCAGAGTTTTATTAGTATAATCAAATTCGTAAACACCCAAATACAGCTGTCGGACATTGCCGAGTATAATGCAATGCATTGTGGGATCGCCGAACGATATCGTTTGATCTATTTTTAGCAGTTGCGAATCCATGTATGTATATAAGTCCTTGGCGATCTGAATAGACATTACGCAAACTTTTTCTGCTACAATAGATTATTGTTCATTGATTTTTTTGTATTGGCTTTATAAGGCAAAAGCTACTCGTCCCGTCAGATGACCGCAACTGATTTTCCACTCGTCCAGACCATGAATTCACTCGTCAATACGAGCGGACAAGTGGATTTTTCGTGCCCTGGCCCTGTAGACTTAAAAGTTACTACTTTAATGCAATTGAAGAAACTCTTAGAGAATGAACATGCAAGAATGTACACCCATCTTCCATTTCCATTAATTTCTGTAAATCAGAAAAAACGTCGATGAACAAAAACATGGTATTTTTCATAAATAAACCGGGTCGCGAAAATGGACGATAAAAAAACAAGATTCATTTCGCTACCAAAGTAATACAGAACAAGAGCAAAATTTGCAGTCACAATCGAAAAAAAGTACCAATGCAATAAATGAAAAGGTAGTAGAGATATACTAACGACAAATTATTTTCAACAATGTAAAACTGGGAAAAATCCAAAAATGGATCGCGTGAAAATTATTTTTTATCAAATGCGCATGCGTAATTAATAGGGGGTGGGGGTTCTTAACACCGAATATGATTCAATGAATTCGCGAATATGAACGCAAATTTAGGAATATGATTAATATTCTCTATATTTTAGAGAATTTCGAAATTATTTCATTTCTAAATAATTAAAAACATAGAATTGTGTTACATACTTAAATCATTGGTTTTATTCAATTTTCATGAGCATGGCTTCACTGTTAAAGTAATCAAAATACCGTCCTTAACTTGTAAATATGGTACGTGGGCTTCAGGCATTATATACGTATACGTATATACGTCTCTGGGTATACATATAGTATATAATAATGATTCATTTAGCATTGAAATCGTCTAAAATGATAAATATTTAGGTCTGAAGTACATTAATATACATACAATACATGTTGAACTTGAAGAACAGGATCATTAAAACGAAGCAAGACGGTTACACACATAATCAAGGACTTATATACATACATGTATACAATGTACATGCATGATAATCTGTTCACGGGTTCTATTTGCTTTCAACGAAGGATTCATTCTTTTTTGCACACACTATTTCATATTAAAGCAATCAACATACTGTCCCGAAGAACTTTTAGATATGATTTTCTCTATATATTTTCAAAGAATACGTTATTTGGCATTGAAATAGTCCTCAATGGTCATTATCTAGCTCGAAAATGCATGGTACTCAGGCCGTGAGGTTTGTTGATATTTTTGGAATGAAAATAGCTTGTTTGAACGCCCTAATTACTGATCTTATTGGATACTAGTTTGTACATTAATATCTAAAATTATCATTACCAATGATAACTATGAATATCGTTCATATCACGGGTGTATTTGGATATTTTCCGTACTAGACATGTTATGAATTGAATCGGGTCACGGGTTTTGTTTACTTTTCCAAACACTATTTCATATTAAAGCAATCAAAATATTATCCCGAAGAACTTTTAGATATGATTCGTTCTATGTATACACAAATTATGAATTATTTGGCTTGAAAATCGTCCAAAATGGACAATATATGGGTCGGTAATGCATGGTTCTCCGGTCGAGGGGTTTGAATATATTTTCAAACAACACGCCAGTTATGTCTTTAATTATTGCGTACGATTTTAAAACAATATCCTAAATTATTGAGTTGATAGTATTACACATAATGTACATGTATGGTGATCAGGTCACGGGTTTTGTTTACTTTTCCACGGAGATTTCTGTGTATCATTTACACGCAGAATTTGATTTCAATGCAATAAAATGCCGTCCTTAACAACTTTAAGATATGATTTGCTCTATATATTTTCAAATAATACGTTATTAGGCAATGAAATAGCCCTCAATGGTCAATATCTAGCTCGAAAATGCATGGTACCCAGGTCACGGGTTTTGTTTACTTTTCCACGGAGTTTTCATTCTATTTTTACACACACTATTCCATATTAATTATTATATTTTACATACAAGATTCCATTTCAAAGCCATCAAAATAATGGTGAAAATAGCATTCTAGGCATTTAATATACATCAATTACTATGTGTATATTCATCTTATTTTAATGTTTACTTTAAGAAATGGTCAATATTTAGATCGGAAATCTATGATTCTCCGGTTGCGGAGTTTGATTCTATTTTTCTCTGTCAAATTATTGACTAAATGCGCTAATTAATGAACTTTCATGATGGGAATAAATTTTACAAATCAAGCATGTCTTTGATTATTATATATGATTTTCACACAGCAATCCTAAATTATTAACTTGATTGTAGAACACATACTGTACATGCTTGATCATCTGTTCACGGGTTTTGTTTACTTTTACACGGAGTATTCATTCTATTTTTTGTACACACACTATTTCATATTAAAGCAATCAAAATACTGTTCTGAAGAACTTTTAGACAAGATTCATTCTATGTATGCACAAATAATGAATTATTTGACTTTAAAATCGCCCAAAATGGTCAATATATGGGTCGGTAATGCATGGTTCTCCAGTCGCGGGGTTTGAATATATTTTATATGTCAATATATTGACTAAATGGCCTATTTACAAATAATCTTTTATAATGGGAATAAATTTGTAAACAACAAGCCCGTTATGTCTTTAATTATTGCGTACGATTTTAAAACAATATCCTAAAGTATTGATCTGAATGTATTACACATAATGTACATGCATGGTGATCAGGTCACGGGTTTTGTTTACTTTTCCACGGAGATTTCTGTTTATCATTTACACGCAGAATTTGATTTCAAAGCAATAAAGTGCCGTCCTTAACAACTTTTAGATATGATTTGCTCTACATATTTTCAAAAAATACGTTATTTGACAATGAAATAGTCCTCAATGGTCAATATCTAGCTCGAAAATGCATGGTACTCAGGTCACGGGTTTTGTTTACTTTTCCACGGAGTTTTCATTCTATTTTTACAAACATTATTTCATACTAAAGCAATCAAAATATTGTCCCGAAGAACGTTTAGATATTAATCGTTCTTTGTTTACAAAAATTATGAATTAATTGGCTTTAAAATCGTCCAAAATGGTCAATATATGGGTCGGTAATGCATGTTTCTCCCGTCGCGGGGTTTGAATATATTTTTTAAACAACAATTTACACGCAGAATTGATTTCAAAGCAATAAAATGCTGTCCTTAACAAATTTAAGATATGATTTGCGCTAGATTTTTTCAAATAATACGTTATTTGGCATTGAAATAGTCCTCAATGGTCAGTATCTAGCTCGAAAATGCATGGTACTCAGGCCGCGGGGTTTGTTTATATTTTGGGAATGAAAATAGCTTGTCTGAACGCCCTAATTACTGGTCTTATTGTTACATGTGTTTATTTTCTCAACATCCCAAGGTATTCACGTTGATTAATGCCAAAAATGCGTAACACTCATGATTGTTCATGTATTTCACGGACAATATTTTGATAATTTTACATACAAGATTCCATTTCAAAGCCATCAAAATAATGGTGAAAATAGCATTCTACGCATTTAATATACATCAATTACTATGTGTATATTCATCTTATTTTAATGTTTACTTTAAGAAATGGTCAATATTTAGATCGGAAATCTATGATTCTCCGGTTGCGGAGTTTGATTCTATTTTTCTCTGTTAAATTATTGACTAAATGCGCTAATTAATGAACTTTCATGATGGGAATAAATTTTACAAATCAAGCATGTCTTTGATTATTATATATGATTTTCACACAGCAATCCTAAATTATTAACTTGATTGTAGAACACATACTGTACATGCTTGATCATCTGTTCACGGGTTTTGTTTACTTTTACACGGAGTATTCATTCTATTTTTTGTACACACACTATTTCATATTAAAGCAATCAAAATACTGTTCTGAAGAACTTTTAGACAAGATTCATTCTATGTATGCACAAATAATGAATTATTTGACTTTAAAATCGCCCAAAGTGGTCAATATATGGGTCGGTAATGCATGGTTCTCCAGTCGCGGGGTTTGAATATATTTTATATGTCAATATATTGACTAAATGGCCTATTTACAAATAATCTTTTATAATGGGAATAAATTTGTAAACAACAAGCCCGTTATGTCTTTAATTATTGTGTACGATTTTAAAACAATATCCGAAAGTATTGATCTGAATGTATTACACATAATGTACATGCATGGTGATCAGGTCACGGGTTTTGTTTACTTTTCCACGGAGATTGCTGTTTATCATTTACACGCAGAATTTGATTTCAAAGCAATAAAGTGCCGTCCTTAACAACTTTTAGATATGATTTGCTCTACATATTTTCAAAAAATACGTTATTTGACAATGAAATAGTCCTCAATGGTCAATATCTAGCTCGAAAATGCATGGTACTCAGGTCACGGGTTTTGTTTACTTTTCCACGGAGTTTTCATTCTATTTTTACAAACATTATTTCATACTAAAGCAATCAAAATATTGTCCCGAAGAACGTTTAGATATTAATCGTTCTTTGTTTACAAAAATTATGAATTAATTGGCTTTAAAATCGTCCAAAATGGTCAATATATGGGTCGGTAATGCATGGTGCTCCCGTCGCGGGGTTTGAATATATTTTTTTAAACAACAATTTACACGCAGAATTGATTTCAAAGCAATAAAATGCTGTCCTTAACAAATTTAAGATATGATTTGCGCTAGATTTTTCAAATAATACGTTATTTGGCATTGAAATAGTCCTCAATGGTCAGTATCTAGCTCGAAAATGCATGGTACTCAGGCCGCGGGGTTTGTTTATATTTTTGGATGAAAATAGCTTGTATGAACGCCCTAATTACTGGTCTTATTGTTACACGTGTTTATTTTCTCAACATCCTAAGGTATTCACGTTGATTAATGCCAAAAATGCGTAACACTCATGATTGTTCATGTATTTCACGGACAATATTTTGATAATTTTACATACAAGATTCCATTTCAAAGCCATCAAAATAATGGTGAAAATAGCATTCTACGCATTTGATATACATCAATTACTATGTGTATATTCATCTTATTTTAATGTTTACTTTAAGAAACGGTCAATATTTAGATCAGAAATCTTGCGGAGTTTGATTCTATTTTTCTCTGTCAAATTATTGACTAAATGCGTTAATCAATGATCTTTAAATTTCATGATGGGAATAAATTTTACAAATCAAGCATGTCTTTGATTATTATATATGATTTTCACACAGCAATCCTAAATTATTAACTTGATTGTACATTTGTATTACACATACTGTACATGCTTGATAATCTGTTCACGGGCTTTGTTTACTTTTCCATGGAGTATTCATTCTATTTTTTGTACACACACTATTTCATATTAAAGCAATCAAAATACTGTTCTGAAGAACTTTTAGACAAGATTCATTCTATGTATGCACAAATAATGAATTATTTGACTTTAAAATCGCCCAAAATGGTCAATATATGGGTCGGTAATGCATGGTTCTCCAGTCGCGGGGTTTGAATATATTTTATATGTCAATATATTGACTAAATGGCCTATTTACAAATAATCTTTTATAATGGGAATAAATTTGTAAACAACAAGCCCGTTATGTCGTTAATTATTGCGTACGATTTTAAAACAATATCCGAAAGTATTGATCTGAATGTATTACACATAATGTACATGCATGGTGATCAGGTCACGGGTTTTGTTTACTTTTCCACGGAGATTTCTGTTTATCATTTACACGCAGAATTTGATTTCAAAGCAATAAAGTGCCGTCCTTAACAACTTTTAGATATGATTTGCGCTATATATTTTCAAATAATACGTTATTTGGCATTGAAATAGTCCTCAATGGTCAGTATCTAGCTCGAAATGCATGGTACTCAGGCCGCGGGGTTTGTTTATATTTTTGGAATGAAAATAGCTTGTCTGAACTCCTTGATTATTGATCTTATTGTTACATGTGTTTATTTTCTCAACATCCCAAGGTATTCACGTTGATTAATGCCAAAAAATGCGTAACACTCATGATTGATCATGTATTTCACGGACAATATTTTGATAATTTTACATACAAGATTCCATTTCAAAGCCATCAAAATAATGGTGAAAATAGCATTCTAGGCATTTAATATACATCAATTACTATGTGTATATTCATCTTATTTTAATGTTTACTTTAAGAAATGGTCAATATTTAGATCGGAAATCTATGATTCTCCGGTGGCGGAGTTTGATTCTATTTTTCTCTGTCAAATTATTGACAAAATGCGCCAATTAATGAACTTTCATGATAGGAATAAATTTTACAAATCAAGCATGTCTTTGATTATTATATATGATTTTCACACAGCAATCCTAAATTATTAACTTGATTGTATAACACATACTGTACATGCTTGATAATCTGTTCACGGGCTTTGTTTACTTTTCCATGGAGTATTCATTCTATTTTTTGTACACACACTATTTCATATTAAAGCAATCAAAATACTGTTCTGAAGAACTTTTAGACAAGATTCATTCTATGTATGCACAAATAATGAATTATTTGACTTTAAAATCGCCCAAAATGGTCAATATATGGGTCGGTAATGCATGGTTCTCCAGTCGCGGGGTTTGAATATATTTTATATGTCAATATATTGACTAAATGGCCTATTTACAAATAATCTTTTATAATGGGAATAAATTTGTAAACAACAAGCCCGTTATGTCTTTAATTATTGCGTACGATTTTAAAACAATATCCTAAAGTATTGATCTGAATGTATTACACATAATGTACATGCATGGTGATCAGGTCACGGGTTTTGTTTACTTTTCCACGGAGATTGCTGTTTATCATTTACACGCAGAATTTGATTTCAAAGCAATAAAGTGCCGTCCTTAACAACTTTTAGATATGATTTGCTCTACATATTTTCAAAAAATACGTTATTTGACAATGAAATAGTCCTCAATGGTCAATATCTAGCTCGAAAATGCATGGTACTCAGGTCACGGGTTTTGTTTACTTTTCCACGGAGTTTTCATTCTATTTTTACAAACATTATTTCATACTAAAGCAATCAAAATATTGTCTCGAAGAACGTTTAGATATTAATCGTTCTTTGTTTACAAAAATTATGAATTAATTGGCTTTAAAATCGTCCAAAATGGTCAATATATGGGTCGGTAATGCATGTTTCTCCCGTCGCGGGGTTTGAATATATTTTTTTAAACAACAATTTACACGCAGAATAGATTTCAAAGCAATAAAATGCTGTCCTTAACAAATTTAAGATATGACTTGCGCTAGATTTTTTCAAATAATACGTTATTTGGCATTGAAATAGTCCACAATGGTCAGTATCTAGCTCGAAAATGCATGGTACTCAGGCCGCGGGGTTTGTTTATATTTTTGGAATGAAAATAGCTTGTATGAACGCCCTAATTACTGGTCTTATTGTTACACGTGTTTATTTTCTCAACATCCTAAGGTATTCACGTTGATTAATGCCAAAAATGCGTAACACTCATGATTGTTCATGTATTTCACGGACAATATTTTGATAATTTTACATACAAGATTCCATTTCAAAGCCATCAAAATAATGGTGAAAATAGCATTCTACGCATTTGATATACACCAATTACTATGTGTATATTCATCTTATTTTAATGTTTACTTTAAGAAACGGTCAATATTTAGATCAGAAATCTTGCGGAGTTTGATTCTATTTTTCTCTGTCAAATTATTGACTAAATGCGTTAATCAATGAACTTTAAATTTCATGATGGGAATAAATTTTACAAATCAAGCATGTCTTTGATTATTATATATGATTTTCACACAGCAATCCTAAATTATTAACTTGATTGTACATTTGTATTACACATACTGTACATGCTTGATCATCTGTTCACGGGTTTTGTTTACTTTTACACGGAGTATTCATTCTATTTTTTGTACACACACTATTTCATATTAAAGTAATCAAAATACTGTTCTGAAGAACTTTTAGACAAGATTCATTCTATGTATGCACAAATAATGAATTATTTGACTTTAAAATCGCCCAAAATGGTCAATATATGGGTCGGTAATGCATGGTTCTCCAGTCGCGGGGTTTGAATATATTTTATATGTCAATATATTGACTAAATGGCCTATTTACAAATAATCTTTTATAATGGGAATAAATTTGTAAACAACAAGCCCGTTATGTCTTTAATTATTGCGTACGATTTTAAAACAATATCCGAAAGTATTGATCTGAATGTATTACACATAATGTACATGCATGGTCACGGGTTTTGTTTACTTTTCCACGGAGATTTCTGTTTATCATTTACACGCAGAATTTGATTTCAAAGCAATAAAGTGCCGTCCTTAACAAATTTTAGATATGATTTGCGCTATATATTTTCAAATAATACGTTATTTGGCATTGAAATAGTCCTCAATGGTCAGTATCTAGCTCGAAATGCATGGTACTCAGGCCGCGGGGTTTGTTTATATTTTTGGAATGAAAATAGCTTGTATGAACGCCCTAATTACTGGTCTTATTGTTACACGTGTTTATTTTCTCAACATCCTAAGGTATTCACGTTGATTAATGCCAAAAATGCGTAACACTCATGATTGTTCATGTATTTCACGGACAATATTTTGATAATTTTACATACAAGATTCCATTTCAAAGCCATCAAAATAATGGTGAAAATAGCATTCTACGCATTTGATATACATCAATTACTATGTGTATATTCATCTTATTTTAATGTTTACTTTAAGAAACGGTCAATATTTAGATCAGAAATCTTGCGGAGTTTGATTCTATTTTTCTCTGTCAAATTATTGACTAAATGCGTTAATCAATGATCTTTAAATTTCCTGATGGGAATAAATTTTACAAATCAAGCATGTCTTTGATTATTATATATGATTTTCACACAGCAATCCTAAATTATTAACTTGATTGTACATTTGTATTACACATACTGTACATGCTTGATCATCTGTTCACGGGCTTTGTTTACTTTTACACGGAGTATTCATTCTATTTTTTGTACACACACTATTTCATATTAAAGTAATCAAAATACTGTTCTGAAGAACTTTTAGACAAGATTCATTCTATGTATGCACAAATAATGAATTATTTGACTTTAAAATCGCCCAAAATGGTCAATATATGGGTCGGTAATGCATGGTTCTCCAGTCGCGGGGTTTGAATATATTTTATATGTCAATATATTGACTAAATGGCCTATTTACAAATAATCTTTTATAATGGGAATAAATTTGTAAACAACAAGCCCGTTATGTCTTTAATTATTGCGTACGATTTTAAAACAATATCCGAAAGTATTGATCTGAATGTATTACACATAATGTACATGCATGGTGATCAGGTCACGGGTTTTGTTTACTTTTCCACGGAGATTTCTGTTTATCATTTACACGCAGAATTTGATTTCAAAGCAATAAAGTGCCGTCCTTAACAACTTTTAGATATGATTTGCGCTATATATTTTCAAATAATACGTTATTTGGCATTGAAATAGTCCTCAATGGTCAGTATCTAGCTCGAAATGCATGGTACTCAGGCCGCGGGGTTTGTTTATATTTTTGGAATGAAAATAGCTTGTCTGAACTCCTTGATTATTGATCTTATTGTTACATGTGTTTATTTTCTCAACATCCCAAGGTATTCACGTTGATTAATGCCAAAAAATGCGTAACACTCATGATTGATCATGTATTTCACGGACAATATTTTGATAATTTTACATACAAGATTCCATTTCAAAGCCATCAAAATAATGGTGAAAATAGCATTCTAGGCATTTAATATACATCAATTACTATGTGTATATTCATCTTATTTTAATGTTTACTTTAAGAAATGGTCAATATTTAGATCGGAAATCTTTGATTCTCCGGTGGCGGAGTTTGATTCTATTTTTCTCTGTCAATTTATTGACAAAATGCGCCAATTAATGAACTTTCATGATAGGAATAAATTTTACAAATCAAGCATGTCTTTGATTATTATATATGATTTTCACACAGCAATCCTAAATTATTA
Organism: Lutraria lutraria; assembly: GCA_964023205.1. Classification (NCBI taxonomy): domain Eukaryota; kingdom Metazoa; phylum Mollusca; class Bivalvia; order Venerida; family Mactridae; genus Lutraria; species Lutraria lutraria. Next base: position 963,098 of record OZ026848.1, read on the forward strand.
ACTTGATTGTATAACACATACTGTACATGCTTGATAATCTGTTCACGGGCTTTGTTTACTTTTCCATGGAGTATTCATTCTATTTTTTGTACACACACTATTTCATATTAAAGCAATCAAAATACTGTTCTGAAGAACTTTTAGACAAGATTCATTCTATGTATGCACAAATAATGAATTATTTGACTTTAAAATCGCCCAAAATGGTCAATATATGGGTCGGTAATGCATGGTTCTCCAGTCGCGGGGTTTGAATATATTTTATATGTCAATATATTGACTAAATGGCCTATTTACAAATAATCTTTTATAATGGGAATAAATTTGTAAACAACAAGCCCGTTATGTCTTTAATTATTGCGTACGATTTTAAAACAATATCCTAAAGTATTGATCTGAATGTATTACACATAATGTACATGCATGTTATCAGGTCACGGGTTTTGTTTACCTTTCCACGGAGATTTCTGTTTATCATTTACACGCAGAATTTGATTTCAAAGCAATAAAGTGCCGTCCTTAACAACTTTTAGATATGATTTGCTCTACATATTTTCAAAAAATACGTTATTTGACAATGAAATAGTCCTAAATGGTCAATATCTAGCTCGAAAATGCATGGTACTCAGGTCACGGGTTTTGTTCACTTTTCCACGGAGTTTTCATACACCAATTACTATGTGTATATTCATCTTATTTTAATGTTTACTTTAAGAAACGGTCAATATTTAGATCAGAAATCTTGCGTAGTTTGATTCTCTTTTTCTCTGTCAAATTATTGACTAAATGCGTTAATTAATGAACTTTAAATTTCCTGATGGGAATAAATTTTACAAATCAAGCATGTCTTTGATTATTATATATGATTTTCACACAGCAATCCTAAATTATGAACTTGATTGTACATTTGTATTACACATACTGTACATGCTTGATCATCTGTTCACGGGTTTTGTTTACTTTTACACGGAGTATTCATTCTATTTTTTGTACACACACTATTTCATATTAAAGCAATCAAAATACTGTTCTGAAGAACTTTTAGACAAGATTCATTCTATGTATGCACAAATAATGAATTATTTGACTTTAAAATCGCCCAAAATGGTCAATATATGGGTCGGTAATGCATGGTTCTCCAGTCGCGGGGTTTGAATATATTTTATATGTCAATATATTGACTAAATGGCCTATTTACAAATAATCTTTTATAATGGGAATAAATTTGTAAACAACAAGCCCGTTATGTCTTTAATTATTGCGTACGATTTTAAAACAATATCCGAAAGTATTGATCTGAATGTATTACACATAATGTACATGCATGTTATCAGGTCACGGGTTTTGTTTACCTTTCCACGGAGATTTCTGTTTATCATTTACACGCAGAATTTGATTTCAAAGCAATAAAGTGCCGTCCTTAACAACTTTTAGATATGATTTGCTCTACATATTTTCAAAAAATACGTTATTTGACAATGAAATAGTCCTCAATGGTCAATATCTAGCTCGAAAATGCATGGTACTCAGGTCACGGGTTTTGTTTACTTTTCCACGGAGTTTTCATTCTATTTTTACAAACATTATTTCATACTAAAGCAATCAAAATATTGTCCCGAAGAACGTTTAGATATTAATCGTTCTTTGTTTACAAAAATTATGAATTAATTGGCTTTAAGATCGTCCAAAATGGTCAATATATGGGTCGGTAATGCATGGTTCTCCAGTCGCGGGGTTTGAATATATTTTTAAACAACAATTTACACGCAGAATTGATTTCAAAGCAATAAAATGCCGTCCTTAACAAATTTTAGATATGATTAGCGCTAGATAATTTCAAATAATACGTTATTTAGCATTGAAATAGTCCACAATGGTCAGTATCTATTTCGAAAATGCATGGTTCTCAGGCCGCGGGGTTTGTTTATATTTTTGGAATAAAAATAGCTTGTCTGAACGCCCTAATTACTGGTCTTATTGTTACATGTGTTTATTTTCTCAACATCCTAAGGTATTCACGTTGATTAATGCCAAAAATGCGTAACACTCATGATTGTTCATGTATTTCACGGACAATATTTTGATAATTTTACATACAAGATTCCATTTCAAAGCCATCAAAATAATGGTGAAAATAGCATTCTACGCATTTGATATACACCAATTACTATGTGTATATTCATCTTATTTTAATGTTTACTTTAAGAAACGGTCAATATTTAGATCAGAAATCTTGCTGAGTTTGATTCTATTTTTCTCTGTTAAATTATTGACTAAATGCGTTAATTAATGAACTTTAAATTTCATGATGGGAATAAATTTTACAAATCAAGCATGTCTTTGATTATTATATATGATTTTCACACAGCAATCCTAAATTATTAACTTGATTGTACATTTGTATTACACATACTGTACATGCTTGATCATCTGTTCACGGGTTTTGTTTACTTTTACACGGAGTATTCATTCTATTTTTTGTACACACACTATTTCATATTAAAGCAATCAAAATACTGTTCTGAAGAACTTTCAGACAAGATTCATTCTATGTATGCACAAATAATGAATTATTTGACTTTAAAATCGCCCAAAATGGTCAATATATGGGTCGGTAATGCATGGTTCTCCAGTCGCGGGGTTTGAATATATTTTATATGTCAATATATTGACTAAATGGCCTATTTACAAATAATCTTTTATAATGGGAATAAATTTGTAAACAACAAGCCCGTTATGTCTTTAATTATTGCGTACGATTTTAAAACAATATCCTAAAGTATTGATCTGAATGTATTACACATAATGTACATGCATGGTCACGGGTTTTGTTTACTTTTCCACGGAGATTTCTGTTTATCATTTACACGCAGAATTTGATTTCAAAGCAATAAAGTGCCGTCCTTAACAAATTTTAGATATGATTTGCGCTATATATTTTCAAATAATACGTTATTTGGCATTGAAATAGTCCTCAATGGTCAGTATCTAGCTCGAAATGCATGGTACTCAGGCCGCGGGGTTTGTTTATATTTTTGGAATGAAAATAGCTTGTCTGAACTCCTTGATTATTGATCTTATTGTTACATGTGTTTATTTTCTCAACATCCCAAGGTATTCACGTTGATTAATGCCAAAAAATGCGTAACACTCATGATTGATCATGTATTTCACGGACAATATTTTGATAATTTTACATACAAGATTCCATTTCAAAGCCATCAAAATAATGGTGAAAATAGCATTCTAGGCATTTAATATACATCAATTACTATGTGTATATTCATCTTATTTTAATGTTTACTTTAAGAAATGGTCAATATTTAGATCGGAAATCTATGATTCTCCGGTGGCGGAGTTTGATTCTATTTTTCTCTGTCAAATTATTGACAAAATGCGCCAATTAATGAACTTTCATGATAGGAATAAATTTTACAAATCAAGCATGTCTTTGATTATTATATATGATTTTCACACAGCAATCCTAAATTATTAACTTGATTGTATAACACATACTGTACATGCTTGATAATCTGTTCACGGGCTTTGTTTACTTTTCCATGGAGTATTCATTCTATTTTTTGTACACACACTATTTCATATTAAAGCAATCAAAATACTGTTCTGAAGAACTTTTAGACAAGATTCATTCTATGTATGCACAAATAATGAATTGTTTGACTTTAAAATCGCCCAAAATGGTCAATATATGGGTCGGTAATGCATGGTTCTCCAGTCGCGGGGTTTGAATATATTTTATATGTCAATATATTGACTAAATGGCCTATTTACAAATAATCTTTTATAATGGGAATAAATTTGTAAACAACAAGCCCGTTATGTCTTTAATTATTGCGTACGATTTTAAAACAATATCCTAAAGTATTGATCTGAATGTATTACACATAATGTACATGCATGGTGATCAGGTCACGGGTTTTGTTTACTTTTCCACGGAGATTTCTGTTTATCATTTACACGCAGAATTTGATTTCAAAGCAATAAAGTGCCGTCCTTAACAACTTTTAGATATGATTTGCTCTACATATTTTCAAAAAATACGTTATTTGACAATGAAATAGTCCTCAATGGTCAATATCTAGCTCGAAAATGCATGGTACTCAGGTCACGGGTTTTGTTCACTTTTCCACGGAGTTTTCATTCTATTTTTACAAACATTATTTCATACTAAAGCAATCAAAATTTTGTCCCGAAGAACGTTTAGATATGAATCGTTATTTGTTTACAAAAATTATGAATTAATTGGCTTTAAGATCGTCCAAAATGGTCAATATATGGGTCGGTAATGCATGGTTCTCCAGTCGCGGGGTTTGAATATATTTTTAAACAACAATTTACACGCAGAATTGATTTCAAAGCAATAAAATGCCGTCCTTAACAAATTTTAGATATGATTAGCGCTAGATAATTTCAAATAATACGTTATTTAGCATTGAAATAGTCCACAATGGTCAGTATCTAGCTCGAAAATGCATGGTACTCAGGCCGCGGGGTTTGTATATATTTTTGGAATGAAAATAGCTTGTATGAACGCCCTAATTACTGGTCTTATTGTTACACGTGTTTATTTTCTCAACATCCTAAGGTATTCACGTTGATTAATGCCAAAAATGCGTAACACTCATGATTGTTCATGTATTTCACGGACAATATTTTGATAATTTTACATACAAGATTCCATTTCAAAGCCATCAAAATAATGGTGAAAATAGCATTCTACGCATTTGATATACACCAATTATTATGTGTATATTCATCTTATTTTAATGTTTACTTTAAGAAACGGTCAATATTTAGATCAGAAATCTTGCGGAGTTTGATTCTATTTTTCTCTGTCAAATTATTGACTAAATGCGTTAATCAATGAACTTTAAATTTCATGATGGGAATAAATTTTACAAATCAAGCATGTCTTTGATTATTATATATGATTTTCACACAGCAATCCTAAATTATTAACTTGATTGTACATTTGTATTACACATACTGTACATGCTTGATCATCTGTTCACGGGTTTTGTTTACTTTTACACGGAGTATTCATTCTATTTTTTGTACACACATTATTTCATATTAAAGCAATCAAAATACTGTTCTGAAGAACTTTTAGACAAGATTCATTCTATGTATGCACAAATAATGAATTATTTGACTTTAAAATCGCCCAAAATGGTCAATATATGGGTCGGTAATGCATGGTTCTCCCGTCGCGGGGTTTGAATATATTTTATATGTCAATATATTGACTAAATGGCCTATTTACAAATAATCTTTTATAATGGGAATAAATTTGTAAACAACAAGCCCGTTATGTCTTTAATTATTGTGTACGATTTTAAAACAATATCCGAAAGTATTGATCTGAATGTATTACACATAATGTACATGCATGGTGATCAGGTCACGGGTTTTGTTTACTTTTCCACGGAGATTTCTGTTTATCATTTACACGCAGAATTTGATTTCAAAGCAATAAAGTGCCGTCCTTAACAAATTTTAGATATGATTTGCGCTATATATTTTCAAATAATACGTTATTTGGCATTGAAATAGTCCTCAATGGTCAGTATCTAGCTCGAAATGCATGGTACTCAGGCCGCGGGGTTTGTTTATATTTTTGGAATGAAAATAGCTTGTCTGAACTCCTTGATTATTGATCTTATTGTTACATGTGTTTATTTTCTCAACATCCCAAGGTATTCACGTTGATTAATGCCAAAAAATGCGTAACACTCATGATTGATCATGTATTTCACGGACAATATTTTGATAATTTTACATACAAGATTCCATTTCAAAGCCATCAAAATAATGGTGAAAATAGCATTCTAGGCATTTAATATACATCAATTACTATGTGTATATTCATCTTATTTTAATGTTTACTTTAAGAAATGGTCAATATTTAGATCGGAAATCTATGATTCTCCGGTGGCGGAGTTTGATTCTATTTTTCTCTGTCAAATTATTGACAAAATGCGCCAATTAATGAACTTTCATGATGGGAATAAATTTTACAAATCAAGCATGTCTTTGATTATTATATATGATTTTCACACAGCAATCCTAAATTATTAACTTGATTGTATAACACATACTGTACATGCTTGATAATCTGTTCACGGGCTTTGTTTACTTTTCCATGGAGTATTCATTCTATTTTTTGTACACACACTATTTCATATTAAAGCAATCAAAATACTGTTCTGAAGAACTTTTAGACAAGATTCATTCTATGTATGCACAAATAATGAATTGTTTGACTTTAAAATCGCCCAAAATGGTCAATATATGGGTCGGTAATGCATGGTTCTCCAGTCGCGGGGTTTGAATATATTTTATATGTCAATATATTGACTAAATGGCCTATTTACAAATAATCTTTTATAATGGGAATAAATTTGTAAACAACAAGCCCGTTATGTCTTTAATTATTGCGTACGATTTTAAAACAATATCCTAAAGTATTGATCTGAATGTATTACACATAATGTACATGCATGGTGATCAGGTCACGGGTTTTGTTTACTTTTCCACGGAGATTTCTGTTTATCATTTACACGCAGAATTTGATTTCAAAGCAATAAAGTGCCGTCCTTAACAACTTTTAGATATGATTTGCTCTACATATTTTCAAAAAATACGTTATTTGACAATGAAATAGTCCTAAATGGTCAATATCTAGCTCGAAAATGCATGGTACTCAGGTCACGGGTTTTGTTCACTTTTCCACGGAGTTTTCATTCTATTTTTACAAACATTATTTCATACTAAGGCAATCAAAATTTTGTCCCGAAGAACGTTTAGATATGAATCGTTATTTGTTTACAAAAATTATGAATTAATTGGCTTTAAGATCGTCCAAAATGGTCAATATATGGGTCGGTAATGCATGTTTCTCCCGTCGCGGGGTTTGAATATATTTTTAAACAACAATTTACACGCAGAATTGATTTCAAAGCAATAAAATGCCGTCCTTAACAAATTTTAGATATGATTAGCGCTAGATAATTTCAAATAATACGTTATTTAGCATTGAAATAGTCCACAATGGTCAGTATCTAGCTCGAAAATGCATGGTTCTCAGGCCGCGGGGTTTGTTTATATTTTTGGAATGAAAATAGCTTGTCTGAACGCCCTAATTACTGGTCTTATTGTTACATGTGTTTATTTTCTCAACATCCTAAGGTATTCACGTTGATTAATGCCAAAAATGCGTAACACTCATGATTGTTCATGTATTTCACGGACAATATTTTGATAATTTTACATACAAGATTCCATTTCAAAGCCATCAAAATAATGGTGAAAATAGCATTCTACGCATTTGATATACACCAATTACTATGTGTATATTCATCTTATTTTAATGTTTACTTTAAGAAACGGTCAATATTTAGATCAGAAATCTTGCGGAGTTTGATTCTCTTTTTCTCTGTCAAATTATTGACTAAATGCGTTAATTAATGAACTTTAAATTTCATGATGGGAATAAATTTTACAAATCAAGCATGTCTTTGATTATTATATATGATTTTCACACAGCAATCCTAAATTATTAACTTGATTGTACATTTGTATTACACATACTGTACATGCTTGATCATCTGTTCACGGGTTTCGTTTACTTTTCCATGGAGTATTCATTCTATTTTTTGTACACACACTATTTCATATTAAAGCAATCAAAATACTGTTCTGAAGAACTTTTAGACAAGATTCATTCTATGTATGCACAAATAATGAATTATTTGACTTTAAAATCGCCCAAAATGGTCAATATATGGGTCGGTAACGCATGGTTCTCCCGTCGCGGGGTTTGAATATATTTTATATGTCAATATATTGACTAAATGGCCTATTTACAAATAATCTTTTATAATGGGAATAAATTTGTAAACAACAAGCCCGTTATGTCTTTAATTATTGTGTACGATTTTAAAACAATATCCTAAAGTATTGATCTGAATGTATTACACATAATGTACATGCATGGTGATCAGGTCACTGGTTTTGTTTACTTTTCCACGGAGATTGCTGTTTATCATTTACACGCAGAATTTGATTTCAAAGCAATAAAGTGCCGTCCTTAACAACTTTTAGATATGATTTGCTCTACATATTTTCAAAAAATACGTTATTTGACAATGAAATAGTCCTCAATGGTCAATATCTAGCTCGAAAATGCATGGTACTCAGGTCACGGGTTTTGTTCACTTTTCCACGCAGTTTTCATTCTATTTTTACAAACATTATTTCATACTAAAGCAATCAAAATTTTGTCCCGAAGAACGTTTAGATATGAATCGTTATTTGTTTACAAAAATTATGAATTAATTGGCTTTAAGATCGTCCAAAATGGTCAATATATGGGGCGGTAATGCATGGTTCTCCAGTCGCGGGGTTTGAATATATTTTTAAACAACAATTTACACGCAGAATTGATTTCAAAGCAATAAAATGCCGTCCTTAACAAATTTTAGATATGATTAGCGCTAGATAATTTCAAATAATACGTTATTTAGCATTGAAATAGTCCACAATGGTCAGTATCTAGCTCGAAAATGCATGGTTCTCAGGCCGCGGGGTTTGTTTATATTTTTGGAATGAAAATAGCTTGTCTGAACGCCCTAATTACTGGTCTTATTGTTACATGTGTTTATGTTCTCAACATCCTAAGGTATTTAAGTTGATTAATGCCAAAAATGCGTAACACTCATGATTGATCATGTATTTCACGGACAATATTTTGATAATTTTACATACAAGATTCCATTTCAAAGCCATCAAAATAATGGTGAAAATAGCATTCTAGGCATTTAATATACATCAATTACTATGTGTATGTTCATCTTATTTTAATGTTTACTTTAAGAAATGGTCAATATTTAGATTGGAAATCTATGATTCTCCGGTGGGGGAGTTTGATTCTATTTTTCTCTGTCAAATTCTTGACTAAATGCGCTAATTAATGAACTTTCATGATGGGAATAAATTTTACAAATCAAGCATGTCTTTGATTATTATATATGATTTTCACACAGCAATCCTAAATTATTAACTTGATTGTACATTTGTATTACACATACTGTACATGCTTGATCATCTGTTCACGGGTTTTGTTTACTTTTACACGGAGTATTCATTCTATTTTTTGTACACACATTATTTCATATTAAAGCAATCAAAATACTGTTCTGAAGAACTTTTAGACAAGATTCATTCTATGTATGCACAAATAATGAATTATTTGACTTTAAAATCGCCCAAAATGGTCAATATATGGGTCGGTAATGCATGGTTCTCCCGTCGCGGGGTTTGAATATATTTTATATGTCAATATATTGACTAAATGGCCTATTTACAAATAATCTTTTATAATGGGAATAAATTTGTAAACAACAAGCCCGTTATGTCTTTAATTATTGTGTACGATTTTAAAACAATATCCGAAAGTATTGATCTGAATGTATTACACATAATGTACATGCATGGTGATCAGGTCACGGGTTTTGTTTACTTTTCCACGGAGATTTCTGTTTATCATTTACACGCAGAATTTGATTTCAAAGCAATAAAGTGCCGTCCTTAACAACTTTTAGATATGATTTGCGCTATATATTTTCAAATAATACGTTATTTGGCATTGAAATAGTCCTCAATGGTCAGTATCTAGCTCGAAATGCATGGTACTCAGGCCGCGGGGTTTGTTTATATTTTTGGAATGAAAATAGCTTGTCTGAACTCCTTGATTATTGATCTTATTGTTACATGTGTTTATTTTCTCAACATCCCAAGGTATTCACGTTGATTAATGCCAAAAAATGCGTAACACTCATGATTGATCATGTATTTCACGGACAATATTTTGATAATTTTACATACAAGATTCCATTTCAAAGCCATCAAAATAATGGTGAAAATAGCATTCTAGGCATTTAATATACATCAATTACTATGTGTATATTCATCTTATTTTAATGTTTACTTTAAGAAATGGTCAATATTTAGATCGGAAATCTATGATTCTCCGGTGGCGGAGTTTGATTCTATTTTTCTCTGTCAAATTATTGACAAAATGCGCCAATTAATGAACTTTCATGATAGGAATAAATTTTACAAATCAAGCATGTCTTTGATTATTATATATGATTTTCACACAGCAATCCTAAATTATTAACTTGATTGTATAACACATACTGTACATGCTTGATAATCTGTTCACGGGCTTTGTTTACTTTTCCATGGAGTATTCATTCTATTTTTTGTACACACACTATTTCATATTAAAGCAATCAAAATACTGTTCTGAAGAACTTTTAGACAAGATTCATTCTATGTATGCACAAATAATGAATTGTTTGACTTTAAAATCGCCCAAAATGGTCAATATATGGGTCGGTAATGCATGGTTCTCCAGTCGCGGGGTTTGAATATATTTTATATGTCAATATATTGACTAAATGGCCTATTTACAAATAATCTTTTATAATGGGAATAAATTTGTAAACAACAAGCCCGTTATGTCTTTAATTATTGCGTACGATTTTAAAACAATATCCTAAAGTATTGATCTGAATGTATTACACATAATGTACATGCATGGTGATCAGGTCACGGGTTTTGTTTACTTTTCCACGGAGATTTCTGTTTATCATTTACACGCAGAATTTGATTTCAAAGCAATAAAGTGCCGTCCTTAACAACTTTTAGATATGATTTGCTCTACATATTTTCAAAAAATACGTTATTTGACAATGAAATAGTCCTAAATGGTCAATATCTAGCTCGAAAATGCATGGTACTCAGGTCACGGGTTTTGTTCACTTTTCCACGGAGTTTTCATTCTATTTTTACAAACATTATTTCATACTAAGGCAATCAAAATTTTGTCCCGAAGAACGTTTAGATATGAATCGTTATTTGTTTACAAAAATTATGAATTAATTGGCTTTAAGATCGTCCAAAATGGTCAATATATGGGTCGGTAATGCATGGTTCTCCCGTCGCGGGGTTTGAATATATTTTTAAACAACAATTTACACGCAGAATTGATTTCAAAGCAATAAAATGCCGTCCTTAACAAATTTTAGATATGATTAGCGCTAGATAATTTCAAATAATACGTTATTTAGCATTGAAATAGTCCACAATGGTCAGTATCTAGCTCGAAAATGCATGGTTCTCAGGCCGCGGGGTTTGTTTATATTTTTGGAATGAAAATAGCTTGTCTGAACGCCCTAATTACTGGTCTTATTGTTACATGTGTTTATTTTCTCAACATCCTAAGGTATTCACGTTGATTAATGCCAAAAATGCGTAACACTCATGATTGTTCATGTATTTCACGGACAATATTTTGATAATTTTACATACAAGATTCCATTTCAAAGCCATCAAAATAATGGTGAAAATAGCATTCTACGCATTTGATATACACCAATTACTATGTGTATATTCATCTTATTTTAATGTTTACTTTAAGAAACGGTCAATATTTAGATCAGAAATCTTGCGGAGTTTGATTCTCTTTTTCTCTGTCAAATTATTGACTAAATGCGTTAATTAATGAACTTTAAATTTCATGATGGGAATAAATTTTACAAATCAAGCATGTCTTTGATTATTATATATGATTTTCACACAGCAATCCTAAATTATTAACTTGATTGTACATTTGTATTACACATACTGTACATGCTTGATCATCTGTTCACGGGTTTCGTTTACTTTTCCATGGAGTATTCATTCTATTTTTTGTACACACACTATTTCATATTAAAGCAATCAAAATACTGTTCTGAAGAACTTTTAGACAAGATTCATTCTATGTATGCACAAATAATGAATTATTTGACTTTAAAATCGCCCAAAATGGTCAATATATGGGTCGGTAACGCATGGTTCTCCCGTCGCGGGGTTTGAATATATTTTATATGTCAATATATTGACTAAATGGCCTATTTACAAATAATCTTTTATAATGGGAATAAATTTGTAAACAACAAGCCCGTTATGTCTTTAATTATTGTGTACGATTTTAAAACAATATCCTAAAGTATTGATCTGAATGTATTACACATAATGTACATGCATGGTGATCAGGTCACTGGTTTTGTTTACTTTTCCACGGAGATTGCTGTTTATCATTTACACGCAGAATTTGATTTCAAAGCAATAAAGTGCCGTCCTTAACAACTTTTAGATATGATTTGCTCTACATATTTTCAAAAAATACGTTATTTGACAATGAAATAGTCCTCAATGGTCAATATCTAGCTCGAAAATGCATGGTACTCAGGTCACGGGTTTTGTTCACTTTTCCACGCAGTTTTCATTCTATTTTTACAAACATTATTTCATACTAAAGCAATCAAAATTTTGTCCCGAAGAACGTTTAGATATGAATCGTTATTTGTTTACAAAAATTATGAATTAATTGGCTTTAAGATCGTCCAAAATGGTCAATATATGGGTCGGTAATGCATGGTTCTCCCGTCGCGGGGTTTGAATATATTTTTAAACAACAATTTACACGCAGAATTGATTTCAAAGCAATAAAATGCCGTCCTTAACAAATTTTAGATATGATTAGCGCTAGATAATTTCAAATAATACGTTATTTAGCATTGAAATAGTCCACAATGGTCAGTATCTAGCTCGAAAATGCATGGTTCTCAGGCCGCGGGGTTTGTTTATATTTTTGGAATGAAAATAGCTTGTCTGAACGCCCTAATTACTGGTCTTATTGTTACATGTGTTTATTTTCTCAACATCCTAAGGTATTCACGTTGATTAATGCCAAAAATGCGTAACACTCATGATTGTTCATGTATTTCACGGACAATATTTTGATAATTTTACATACAAGATTCCATTTCAAAGCCATCAAAATAATGGTGAAAATAGCATTCTACGCATTTGATATACACCAATTACTATGTGTATATTCATCTTATTTTAATGTTTACTTTAAGAAACGGTCAATATTTAGATCAGAAATCTTGCGGAGTTTGATTCTCTTTTTCTCTGTCAAATTATTGACTAAATGCGTTAATTAATGAACTTTAAATTTCATGATGGGAATAAATTTTACAAATCAAGCATGTCTTTGATTATTATATATGATTTTCACACAGCAATCCTAAATTATTAACTTGATTGTACATTTGTATTACACATACTGTACATGCTTGATCATCTGTTCACGGGTTTCGTTTACTTTTCCATGGAGTATTCATTCTATTTTTTGTACACACACTATTTCATATTAAAGCAATCAAAATACTGTTCTGAAGAACTTTTAGACAAGATTCATTCTATGTATGCACAAATAATGAATTATTTGACTTTAAAATCGCCCAAAATGGTCAATATATGGGTCGGTAACGCATGGTTCTCCCGTCGCGGGGTTTGAATATATTTTATATGTCAATATATTGACTAAATGGCCTATTTACAAATAATCTTTTATAATGGGAATAAATTTGTAAACAACAAGCCCGTTATGTCTTTAATTATTGTGTACGATTTTAAAACAATATCCTAAAGTATTGATCTGAATGTATTACACATAATGTACATGCATGGTGATCAGGTCACTGGTTTTGTTTACTTTTCCACGGAGATTGCTGTTTATCATTTACACGCAGAATTTGATTTCAAAGCAATAAAGTGCCGTCCTTAACAACTTTTAGATATGATTTGCTCTACATATTTTCAAAAAATACGTTATTTGACAATGAAATAGTCCTCAATGGTCAATATCTAGCTCGAAAATGCATGGTACTCAGGTCACGGGTTTTGTTCACTTTTCCACGCAGTTTTCATTCTATTTTTACAAACATTATTTCATACTAAAGCAATCAAAATTTTGTCCCGAAGAACGTTTAGATATGAATCGTTATTTGTTTACAAAAATTATGAATTAATTGGCTTTAAAATCGTCCAAAATGGTCAATATATGGGGCGGTAATGCATGGTTCTCCAGTCGCGGGGTTTGAATATATTTTTAAACAACAATTTACACGCAGAATTGATTTCAAAGCAATAAAATGCCGTCCTTAACAAATTTTAGATATGATTAGCGCTAGATAATTTCAAATAATACGTTATTTAGCATTGAAATAGTCCACAATGGTCAGTATCTAGCTCGAAAATGCATGGTTCTCAGGCCGCGGGGTTTGTTTATATTTTTGGAATGAAAATAGCTTGTCTGAACGCCCTAATTACTGGTCTTATTGTTACATGTGTTTATGTTCTCAACATCCTAAGGTATTTAAGTTGATTAATGCCAAAAATGCGTAACACTCATGATTGATCATGTATTTCACGGACAATATTTTGATAATTTTACATACAAGATTCCATTTCAAAGCCATCAAAATAATGGTGAAAATAGCATTCTAGGCATTTAATATACATCAATTACTATGTGTATGTTCATCTTATTTTAATGTTTACTTTAAGAAATGGTCAATATTTAGATTGGAAATCTATGATTCTCCGGTGGGGGAGTTTGATTCTATTTTTCTCTGTCAAATTCTTGACTAAATGCGCTAATTAATGAACTTTCATGATGGGAATAAATTTTACAAATCAAGCATGTCTTTGATTATTATATATGATTTTCACACAGCAATCCTAAATTATTAACTTGATTGTACATTTGTATTACACATACTGTACATGCTTGATCATCTGTTCACGGGTTTTGTTTACTTTTACACGGAGTATTCATTCTATTTTTTGTACACACATTATTTCATATTAAAGCAATCAAAATACTGTTCTGAAGAACTTTTAGACAAGATTCATTCTATGTATGCACAAATAATGAATTATTTGACTTTAAAATCGCCCAAAATGGTCAATATATGGGTCGGTAATGCATGGTTCTCCCGTCGCGGGGTTTGAATATATTTTATATGTCAATATATTGACTAAATGGCCTATTTACAAATAATCTTTTATAATGGGAATAAATTTGTAAACAACAAGCCCGTTATGTCTTTAATTATTGTGTACGATTTTAAAACAATATCCGAAAGTATTGATCTGAATGTATTACACATAATGTACATGCATGGTGATCAGGTCACGGGTTTTGTTTACTTTTCCACGGAGATTTCTGTTTATCATTTACACGCAGAATTTGATTTCAAAGCAATAAAGTGCCGTCCTTAACAACTTTTAGATATGATTTGCGCTATATATTTTCAAATAATACGTTATTTGGCATTGAAATAGTCCTCAATGGTCAGTATCTAGCTCGAAATGCATGGTACTCAGGCCGCGGGGTTTGTTTATATTTTTGGAATGAAAATAGCTTGTCTGAACTCCTTGATTATTGATCTTATTGTTACATGTGTTTATTTTCTCAACATCCCAAGGTATTCACGTTGATTAATGCCAAAAAATGCGTAACACTCATGATTGATCATGTATTTCACGGACAATATTTTGATAATTTTACATACAAGATTCCATTTCAAAGCCATCAAAATAATGGTGAAAATAGCATTCTAGGCATTTAATATACATCAATTACTATGTGTATATTCATCTTATTTTAATGTTTACTTTAAGAAATGGTCAATATTTAGATCGGAAATCTATGATTCTCCGGTGGCGGAGTTTGATTCTATTTTTCTCTGTCAAATTATTGACAAAATGCGCCAATTAATGAACTTTCATGATAGGAATAAATTTTACAAATCAAGCATGTCTTTGATTATTATATATGATTTTCACACAGCAATCCTAAATTATTAACTTGATTGTATAACACATACTGTACATGCTTGATAATCTGTTCACGGGCTTTGTTTACTTTTCCATGGAGTATTCATTCTATTTTTTGTACACACACTATTTCATATTAAAGCAATCAAAATACTGTTCTGAAGAACTTTTAGACAAGATTCATTCTATGTATGCACAAATAATGAATTGTTTGACTTTAAAATCGCCCAAAATGGTCAATATATGGGTCGGTAATGCATGGTTCTCCAGTCGCGGGGTTTGAATATATTTTATATGTCAATATATTGACTAAATGGCCTATTTACAAATAATCTTTTATAATGGGAATAAATTTGTAAACAACAAGCCCGTTATGTCTTTAATTATTGCGTACGATTTTAAAACAATATCCTAAAGTATTGATCTGAATGTATTACACATAATGTACATGCATGGTGATCAGGTCACGGGTTTTGTTTACTTTTCCACGGAGATTTCTGTTTATCATTTACACGCAGAATTTGATTTCAAAGCAATAAAGTGCCGTCCTTAACAACTTTTAGATATGATTTGCTCTACATATTTTCAAAAAATACGTTATTTGACAATGAAATAGTCCTAAATGGTCAATATCTAGCTCGAAAATGCATGGTACTCAGGTCACGGGTTTTGTTCACTTTTCCACGGAGTTTTCATTCTATTTTTACAAACATTATTTCATACTAAAGCAATCAAAATTTTGTCCCGAAGAACGTTTAGATATGAATCGTTATTTGTTTACAAAAATTATGAATTAATTGGCTTTAAGATCGTCCAAAATGGTCAATATATGGGTCGGTAATGCATGGTTCTCCAGTCGCGGGGTTTGAATATATTTTTAAACAACAATTTACACGCAGAATTGATTTCAAAGCAATAAAATGCCGTCCTTAACAAATTTTAGATATGATTAGCGCTAGATAATTTCAAATAATACGTTATTTAGCATTGAAATAGTCCACAATGGTCAGTATCTAGCTCGAAAATGCATGGTTCTCAGGCCGCGGGGTTTGTTTATATTTTTGGAATGAAAATAGCTTGTCTGAACGCCCTAATTACTGGTCTTATTGTTACATGTGTTTATTTTCTCAACATCCTAAGGTATTCACGTTGATTAATGCCAAAAATGCGTAACACTCATGATTGTTCATGTATTTCACGGACAATATTTTGATAATTTTACATACAAGATTCCATTTCAAAGCCATCAAAATAATGGTGAAAATAGCATTCTACGCATTTGATATACACCAAATACTATGTGTATATTCATCTTATTTTAATGTTTACTTTAAGAAACGGTCAATATTTAGATCAGAAATCTTGCGGAGTTTGATTCTCTTTTTCTCTGTCAAATTATTGACTAAATGCGTTAATTAATGAACTTTAAATTTCATGATGGGAATAAATTTTACAAATCAAGCATGTCTTTGATTATTATATATGATTTTCACACAGCAATCCTAAATTATTAACTTGATTGTACATTTGTATTACACATACTGTACATGCTTGATCATCTGTTCACGGGTTTTGTTTACTTTTACACGGAGTATTCATTCTATTGTTTGTACACACACTATTTCATATTAAAGCAATCAAAATACTGTTCTGAAGAACTTTTAGACAAGATTCATTCTATGTATGCACAAATAATGAATTATTTGACTTTAAAATCGCCCAAAATGGTCAATATATGGGTCGGTAATGCATGGTTCTCCCGTCGCGGGGTTTGAATATATTTTATATGTCAATATATTGACTAAATGGCCTATTTACCAATAATCTTTTATAATGGGAATAAATTTGTAAACAACAAGCCCGTTATGTCTTTAATTATTGTGTACGATTTTAAAACAATATCCGAAAGTATTGATCTGAATGTATTACACATAATGTACATGCATGGTGATCAGGTCACGGGTTTTGTTTACTTTTCCACGGAGATTGCTGTTTATCATTTACACGCAGAATTTGATTTCAAAGCAATAAAGTGCCGTCCTTAACAACTTTTAGATATGATTTGCTCTACATATTTTCAAAAAATACGTTATTTGACAATGAAATAGTCCTCAATGGTCAATATCTAGCTCGAAAATGCATGGTACTCAGGTCACGGGTTTTGTTCACTTTTCCACGGAGTTTTCATTCTATTTTTGCAAACATTATTTCATACTAAAGCAATCAAAATTTTGTCCCGAAGAACGTTTAGATATGAATCGTAATTTGTTTACAAAAATTATGAATTAATTGGCTTTAAGATCGTCCAAAATGGTCAATATATGGGTCGGTAATGCATGTTTCTCCCGTCGCGGGGTTTGAATATATTTTTTTAAACAACAATTTACACGCAGAATTGATTTCAAAGCAATAAAATGCTGTCCTTAACAAATTTAAGATATGATTTGCGCTAGATTTTTTCAAATAATACGTTATTTGGCATTGAAATAGTCCACAATGGTCAGTATCTAGCTCGAAAATGCATGGTACTCAGGCCGCGGGGTTTGTATATATTTTTGGAATGAAAATAGCTTGTATGAACGCCCTAATTACTGGTCTTATTGTTACACGTGTTTATTTTCTTAACATCCTAAGGTATTCACGTTGATTAATGCCAAAAATGCGTAACACTCATGATTGTTCATGTATTTCACGGACAATATTTTGATAATTTTACATACAAGATTCCATTTCAAAGCCATCAAAATAATGGTGAAAATAGCATTCTACGCATTTGATATACACCAATTACTATGTGTATATTCATCTTATTTTAATGTTTACTTTAAGAAACGGTCAATATTTAGATCGGAAATCTATGATTCTCCGGTTGCGGAGTTTGATTCTATTTTTCTCTGTCAAATTATTGACTAAATGCGCTAATTAATGAACTTTCATGATGGGAATAAATTTTACAAATCAAGCATGTCTTTGATTATTATATATGATTTTCACACAGCAATCCTAAATTATTAACTTGATTGTAGAACACATACTGTACATGCTTGATCATCTGTTCACGGGTTTTGTTTACTTTTATACGGAGTATTCATTCTATTTTTTGTACACACACTATTTCATATTAAAGCAATCAAAATACTGTTCTGAAGAACTTTTAGACAAGATTCATTCTATGTATGCACAAATAATGAATTATTTGACTTTAAAATCGCCCAAAGTGGTCAATATATGGGTCGGTAATGCATGGTTCTCCAGTCGCGGGGTTTGAATATATTTTATATGTCAATATATTGACTAAATGGCCTATTTACAAATAATCTTTTATAATGGGAATAAATTTGTAAACAACAAGCCCGTTATGTCTTTAATTATTGTGTACGATTTTAAAACAATATCCTAAAGTATTGATCTGAATGTATTACACATAATGTACATGCATGGTGATCAGGTCACGGGTTTTGTTTACTTTTCCACGGAGATTGCTGTTTATCATTTACACGCAGAATTTGATTTCAAAGCAATAAAGTGCCGTCCTTAACAACTTTTAGATATGATTTGCTCTACATATTTTCAAAAAATACGTTATTTGACAATGAAATAGTCCTCAATGGTCAATATCTAGCTCGAAAATGCATGGTACTCAGGTCACGGGTTTTGTTCACTTTTCCACGCAGTTTTCATTCTATTTTTACAAACATTATTTCATACTAAAGCAATCAAAATTTTGTCCCGAAGAACGTTTAGATATGAATCGTTATTTGTTTACAAAAATTATGAATTAATTGGCTTTAAGATCGTCCAAAATGGTCAATATATGTGGCGGTAATGCATGGTTCTCCAGTCGCGGGGTTTGAATATATTTTTAAACAACAATTTACACGCAGAATTGATTTCAAAGCAATAAAATGCCGTCCTTAACAAATTTTAGATATGATTAGCGCTAGATAATTTCAAATAATACGTTATTTAGCATTGAAATAGTCCACAATGGTCAGTATCTAGCTCGAAAATGCATGGTTCTCAGGCCGCGGGGTTTGTTTATATTTTTGGAATGAAAATAGCTTGTCTGAACGCCCTAATTACTGGTCTTATTGTTACATGTGTTTATTTTCTCAACATCCTAAGGTATTTAAGTTGATTAATGCCAAAAATGCGTAACACTCATGATTGATCATGTATTTCACGGACAATATTTTGATAATTTTACATACAAGATTCCATTTCAAAGCCATCAAAATAATGTTGAAAATAGCATTCTAGGCATTTAATATACATCAATTACTATGTGTATGTTCATCTTATTTTAATGTTTACTTTAAGAAATGGTCAATATTTAGATTGGAAATCTATGATTCTCCGGTGGGGGAGTTTGATTCTATTTTTCTCTGTCAAATTATTGACTAAATGCGCTAATTAATGAACTTTCATGATGGGAATAAATTTTACAAATCAAGCATGTCTTTGATTATTATATATGATTTTCACACAGCAATCCTAAATTATTAACTTGATTGTACATTTGTATTACACATACTGTACATGCTTGATCATCTGTTCACGGGTTTTGTTTACTTTTACACGGAGTATTCATTCTATTTTTTGTACACACATTATTTCATATTAAAGCAATCAAAATACTGTTCTGAAGAACTTTTAGACAAGATTCATTCTATGTATGCACAAATAATGAATTATTTGACTTTAAAATCGCCCAAAATGGTCAATATATGGGTCGGTAATGCATGGTTCTCCCGTCGCGGGGTTTGAATATATTTTATATGTCAATATATTGACTAAATGGCCTATTTACAAATAATCTTTTATAATGGGAATAAATTTGTAAACAACAAGCCCGTTATGTCTTTAATTATTGTGTACGATTTTAAAACAATATCCGAAAGTATTGATCTGAATGTATTACACATAATGTACATGCATGGTGATCAGGTCACGGGTTTTGTTTACTTTTCCACGGAGATTTCTGTTTATCATTTACACGCAGAATTTGATTTCAAAGCAATAAAGTGCCGTCCTTAACAACTTTTAGATATGATTTGCTCTACATATTTTCAAAAAATACGTTATTTGACAATGAAATAGTCCTCAATGGTCAATATCTAGCTCGAAAATGCATGGTACTCAGGTCACGGGTTTTGTTTACTTTTCCACGGAGTTTTCATTCTATTTTTACAAACATTATTTCATACTAAAGCAATCAAAATATTGTCCCGAAGAACGTTTAGATATTAATCGTTATTTGTTTACAAAAATTATGAATTAATTGGCTTTAAAATCGTCCAAAATGGTCAATATATGGGTCGGTAATGCATGTTTCTCCCGTCGCGGGGTTTGAATATATTTTTTTAAACAACAATTTACACGCAGAATAGATTTCAAAGCAATAAAATGCTGTCCTTAACAAATTTAAGATATGACTTGCGCTAGATTTTTTCAAATAATACGTTATTTGGCATTGAAATAGTCCACAATGGTCAGTATCTAGCTCGAAAATGCATGGTACTCAGGCCGCGGGGTTTGTTTATATTTTTGGAATGAAAATAGCTTGTATGAACGCCCTAATTACTGGTCTTATTGTTACACGTGTTTATTTTCTCAACATCCTAAGGTATTCACGTTGATTAATGCCAAAAATGCGTAACACTCATGATTGTTCATGTATTTCACGGACAATATTTTGATAATTTTACATACAAGATTCCATTTCAAAGCCATCAAAATAATGGTGAAAATAGCATTCTACGCATTTGATATACACCAATTACTATGTGTATATTCATCTTATTTTAATGTTTACTTTAAGAAACGGTCAATATTTAGATCAGAAATCTTGCGGAGTTTGATTCTATTTTTCTCTGTCAAATTATTGACTAAATGCGTTAATCAATGAACTTTAAATTTCATGATGGGAATAAATTTTACAAATCAAGCATGTCTTTGATTAATTTTATATGATTTTCACACAGCAATCCTAAATTATTAACTTGATTGTACATTTGTATTACACATACTGTACATGCTTGATCATCTGTTCACGGGTTTTGTTTACTTTTACACGGAGTATTCATTCTATTTTTTGTACACACACTATTTCATATTAAAGTAATCAAAATACTGTTCTGAAGAACTTTTAGACAAGATTCATTCTATGTATGCACAAATAATGAATTATTTGACTTTAAAATCGCCCAAAATGGTCAATATATGGGTCGGTAATGCATGGTTCTCCAGTCGCGGGGTTTGAATATATTTTATATGTCAATATATTGACTAAATGGCCTATTTACAAATAATCTTTTATAATGGGAATAAATTTGTAAACAACAAGCCCGTTATGTCTTTAATTATTGCGTACGATTTTAAAACAATATCCGAAAGTATTGATCTGAATGTATTACACATAATGTACATGCATGGTGATCAGGTCACGGGTTTTGTTTACTTTTCCACGGAGATTTCTGTTTATCATTTACACGCAGAATTTGATTTCAAAGCAATAAAGTGCCGTCCTTAACAAATTTTAGATATGATTTGCGCTATATATTTTCAAATAATACGTTATTTGGCATTGAAATAGTCCTCAATGGTCAGTATCTAGCTCGAAATGCATGGTACTCAGGCCGCGGGGTTTGTTTATATTTTTGGAATGAAAATAGCTTGTCTGAACTCCTTGATTATTGATCTTATTGTTACATGTGTTTATTTTCTCAACATCCCAAGGTATTCACGTTGATTAATGCCAAAAAATGCGTAACACTCATGATTGATCATGTATTTCACGGACAATATTTTGATAATTTTACATACAAGATTCCATTTCAAAGCCATCAAAATAATGGTGAAAATAGCATTCTAGGCATTTAATATACATCAATTACTATGTGTATATTCATCTTATTTTAATGTTTACTTTAAGAAATGGTCAATATTTAGATCGGAAATCTATGATTCTCCGGTGGCGGAGTTTGATTCTATTTTTCTCTGTCAAATTATTGACAAAATGCGCCAATTAATGAACTTTCATGATAGGAATAAATTTTACAAATCAAGCATGTCTTTGATTATTATATATGATTTTCACACAGCAATCCTAAATTATTAACTTGATTGTATAACACATACTGTACATGCTTGATAATCTGTTCACGGGCTTTGTTTACTTTTCCATGGAGTATTCATTCTATTTTTTGTACACATTATTTCATATTAAAGCAATCAAAATACTGTTCTGAAGAACTTTTAGACAAGATTCATTCTATGTATGCACAAATAATGAATTATTTGACTTTAAAATCGCCCAAAATGGTCAATATATGGGTCGGTAATGCATGGTTCTCCCGTCGCGGGGTTTGAATATATTTTATATGTCAATATATTGACTAAATGGCCTATTTACAAATAATCTTTTCTAATGGGAATAAATTTGTAAACAACAAGCCCGTTATGTCTTTAATTATTGTGTACGATTTTAAAACAATATCCGAAAGTATTGATCTGAATGTATTACACATAATGTACATGCATGGTGATCAGGTCACGGGTTTTGTTTACTTTTCCACGGAGATTTCTGTTTATCATTTACACGCAGAATTTGATTTCAAAGCAATAAAGTGCCGTCCTTAACAACTTTTAGATATGATTTGCTCTACATATTTTCAAAAAATACGTTATTTGACAATGAAATAGTCCTCAATGGTCAATATCTAGCTCGAAAATGCATGGTACTCAGGTCACGGGTTTTGTTTACTTTTCCACGGAGTTTTCATTCTATTTTTACAAACATTATTTCATACTAAAGCAATCAAAATATTGTCCCGAAGAACGTTTAGATATTAATCGTTATTTGTTTACAAAAATTATGAATTAATTGGCTTTAAAATCGTCCAAAATGGTCAATATATGGGTCGGTAATGCATGTTTCTCCCGTCGCGGGGTTTGAATATATTTTTTTAAACAACAATTTACACGCAGAATAGATTTCAAAGCAATAAAATGCTGTCCTTAACAAATTTTAGATATGACTTGCGCTAGATTTTTTCAAATAATACGTTATTTGGCATTGAAATAGTCCACAATGGTCAGTATCTAGCTCGAAAATGCATGGTACTCAGGCCGCGGGGTTTGTTTATATTTTTGGAATGAAAATAGCTTGTATGAACGCCCTAATTACTGGTCTTATTGTTACACGTGTTTATTTTCTCAACATCCTAAGGTATTCACGTTGATTAATGCCAAAAATGCGTAACACTCATGATTGTTCATGTATTTCACGGACAATATTTTGATAATTTTACATACAAGATTCCATTTCAAAGCCATCAAAATAATGGTGAAAATAGCATTCTACGCATTTGATATACACCAATTACTATGTGTATATTCATCTTATTTTAATGTTTACTTTAAGAAACGGTCAATATTTAGATCAGAAATCTTGCGGAGTTTGATTCTATTTTTCTCTGTCAAATTATTGACTAAATGCGTTAATCAATGAACTTTAAATTTCATGATGGGAATAAATTTTACAAATCAAGCATGTCTTTGATTAATTTTATATGATTTTCACACAGCAATCCTAAATTATTAACTTGATTGTACATTTGTATTACACATACTGTACATGCTTGATCATCTGTTCACGGGTTTTGTTTACTTTTACACGGAGTATTCATTCTATTTTTTGTACACACACTATTTCATATTAAAGTAATCAAAATACTGTTCTGAAGAACTTTTAGACAAGATTCATTCTATGTATGCACAAATAATGAATTATTTGACTTTAAAATCGCCCAAAATGGTCAATATATGGGTCGGTAATGCATGGTTCTCCAGTCGCGGGGTTTGAATATATTTTATATGTCAATATATTGACTAAATGGCCTATTTACAAATAATCTTTTATAATGGGAATAAATTTGTAAACAACAAGCCCGTTATGTCTTTAATTATTGCGTACGATTTTAAAACAATATCCGAAAGTATTGATCTGAATGTATTACACATAATGTACATGCATGGTGATCAGGTCACGGGTTTTGTTTACTTTTCCACGGAGATTTCTGTTTATCATTTACACGCAGAATTTGATTTCAAAGCAATAAAGTGCCGTCCTTAACAAATTTTAGATATGATTTGCGCTATATATTTTCAAATAATACGTTATTTGGCATTGAAATAGTCCTCAATGGTCAGTATCTAGCTCGAAATGCATGGTACTCAGGCCGCGGGGTTTGTTTATATTTTTGGAATGAAAATAGCTTGTCTGAACTCCTTGATTATTGATCTTATTGTTACATGTGTTTATTTTCTCAACATCCCAAGGTATTCACGTTGATTAATGCCAAAAAATGCGTAACACTCATGATTGATCATGTATTTCACGGACAATATTTTGATAATTTTACATACAAGATTCCATTTCAAAGCCATCAAAATAATGGTGAAAATAGCATTCTAGGCATTTAATATACATCAATTACTATGTGTATATTCATCTTATTTTAATGTTTACTTTAAGAAATGGTCAATATTTAGATCGGAAATCTATGATTCTCCGGTGGCGGAGTTTGATTCTATTTTTCTCTGTCAAATTATTGACAAAATGCGCCAATTAATGAACTTTCATGATAGGAATAAATTTTACAAATCAAGCATGTCTTTGATTATTATATATGATTTTCACACAGCAATCCTAAATTATTAACTTGATTGTATAACACATACTGTACATGCTTGATAATCTGTTCACGGGCTTTGTTTACTTTTCCATGGAGTATTCATTCTATTTTTTGTACACACACTATTTCATATTAAAGCAATCAAAATACTGTTCTGAAGAACTTTTAGACAAGATTCATTCTATGTATGCACAAATAATGAATTATTTGACTTTAAAATCGCCCAAAATGGTCAATATATGGGTCGGTAATGCATGGTTCTCCCGTCGCGGGGTTTGAATATATTTTATATGTCAATATATTGACTAAATGGCCTATTTACAAATAATCTTTTATAATGGGAATAAATTTGTAAACAACAAGCCCGTTATGTCTTTAATTATTGTGTACGATTTTAAAACAATATCCGAAAGTATTGATCTGAATGTATTACACATAATGTACATGCATGGTGATCAGGTCACGGGTTTTGTTTACTTTTCCACGGAGATTTCTGTTTATCATTTACACGCAGAATTTGATTTCAAAGCAATAAAGTGCCGTCCTTAACAACTTTTAGATATGATTTGCTCTACATATTTTCAAAAAATACGTTATTTGACAATGAAATAGTCCTCAATGGTCAATATCTAGCTCGAAAATGCATGGTACTCAGGTCACGGGTTTTGTTTACTTTTCCACGGAGTTTTCATTCTATTTTTACAAACATTATTTCATACTAAAGCAATCAAAATATTGTCCCGAAGAACGTTTAGATATTAATCGTTATTTGTTTACAAAAATTATGAATTAATTGGCTTTAAAATCGTCCAAAATGGTCAATATATGGGTCGGTAATGCATGTTTCTCCCGTCGCGGGGTTTGAATATATTTTTTTAAACAACAATTTACACGCAGAATAGATTTCAAAGCAATAAAATGCTGTCCTTAACAAATTTAAGATATGACTTGCGCTAGATTTTTTCAAATAATACGTTATTTGGCATTGAAATAGTCCACAATGGTCAGTATCTAGCTCGAAAATGCATGGTACTCAGGCCGCGGGGTTTGTTTATATTTTTGGAATGAAAATAGCTTGTATGAACGCCCTAATTACTGGTCTTATTGTTACACGTGTTTATTTTCTCAACATCCTAAGGTATTCACGTTGATTAATGCCAAAAATGCGTAACACTCATGATTGTTCATGTATTTCACGGACAATATTTTGATAATTTTACATACAAGATTCCATTTCAAAGCCATCAAAATAATGGTGAAAATAGCATTCTACGCATTTGATATACACCAATTACTATGTGTATATTCATCTTATTTTAATGTTTACTTTAAGAAACGGTCAATATTTAGATCAGAAATCTTGCGGAGTTTGATTCTATTTTTCTCTGTCAAATTATTGACTAAATGCGTTAATCAATGAACTTTAAATTTCATGATGGGAATAAATTTTACAAATCAAGCATGTCTTTGATTAATTTTATATGATTTTCACACAGCAATCCTAAATTATTAACTTGATTGTACATTTGTATTACACATACTGTACATGCTTGATCATCTGTTCACGGGTTTTGTTTACTTTTACACGGAGTATTCATTCTATTTTTTGTACACACACTATTTCATATTAAAGTAATCAAAATACTGTTCTGAAGAACTTTTAGACAAGATTCATTCTATGTATGCACAAATAATGAATTATTTGACTTTAAAATCGCCCAAAATGGTCAATATATGGGTCGGTAATGCATGGTTCTCCAGTCGCGGGGTTTGAATATATTTTATATGTCAATATATTGACTAAATGGCCTATTTACAAATAATCTTTTATAATGGGAATAAATTTGTAAACAACAAGCCCGTTATGTCTTTAATTATTGCGTACGATTTTAAAACAATATCCGAAAGTATTGATCTGAATGTATTACACATAATGTACATGCATGGTGATCAGGTCACGGGTTTTGTTTACTTTTCCACGGAGATTTCTGTTTATCATTTACACGCAGAATTTGATTTCAAAGCAATAAAGTGCCGTCCTTAACAACTTTTAGATATGATTTGCGCTATATATTTTCAAATAATACGTTATTTGGCATTGAAATAGTCCACAATGGTCAGTATCTAGCTCGAAATGCATGGTACTCAGGCCGCGGGGTTTGTTTATATTTTTGGAATGAAAATAGCTTGTCTGAACTCCTTGATTATTGATCTTATTGTTACATGTGTTTATTTTCTCAACATCCTAAGGTATTCACGTTGATTAATGCCAAAAATGCGTAACACTCATGATTGTTCATGTATTTTGATAATTTTACATACAAGATTCCATTTCAAAGCCATCAAAATAATGGTGAAAATAGCATTCTACGCATTTGATATACACCAATTACTATGTGTATATTCATCTTATTTTAATGTTTACTTTAAGAAACGGTCAATATTTAGATCAGAAATCTTGCGGAGTTTGATTCTCTTTTTCTCTGTCAAATTATTGACTAAATGCGTTAATTAATGAACTTTAAATTTCATGATGGGAATAAATTTTACAAATCAAGCATGTCTTTGATTATTATATATGATTTTCACACAGCAATCCTAAATTATTAACTTGATTGTACATTTGTATTACACATACTGTACATGCTTGATCATCTGTTCACGGGTTTCGTTTACTTTTACACGGAGTATTCATTCTATTTTTTGTACACACACTATTTCATATTAAAGCAATCAAAATACTGTTCTGAAGAACTTTTAGACAAGATTCATTCTATGTATGCACAAATAATGAATTATTTGACTTTAAAATCGCCCAAAATGGTCAATATATGGGTCGGTAACGCATGGTT
The DNA here is from genome assembly GCA_964023205.1 of Lutraria lutraria. Classification (NCBI taxonomy): domain Eukaryota; kingdom Metazoa; phylum Mollusca; class Bivalvia; order Venerida; family Mactridae; genus Lutraria; species Lutraria lutraria. The sequence goes on from OZ026848.1 coordinate 991,413, forward strand.
CTCTCGTCGCGGGGTTTGAATATATTTTATATGTCAATATATTGACTAAATGGCCTATTTACAAATAATCTTTTATAATGGGAATAAATTTGTAAACAACAAGCCCGTTATGTCTTTAATTATTGTGTACGATTTTAAAACAATATCCTAAAGTATTGATCTGAATGTATTACACATAATGTACATGCATGGTGATCAGGTCACTGGTTTTGTTTACTTTTCCACGGAGATTGCTGTTTATCATTTACACGCAGAATTTGATTTCAAAGCAATAAAGTGCCGTCCTTAACAACTTTTAGATATGATTTGCTCTACATATTTTCAAAAAATACGTTATTTGACAATGAAATAGTCCTCAATGGTCAATATCTAGCTCGAAAATGCATGGTACTCAGGTCACGGGTTTTGTTCACTTTTCCACGCAGTTTTCATTCTATTTTTACAAACATTATTTCATACTAAAGCAATCAAAATTTTGTCCCGAAGAACGTTTAGATATGAATCGTTATTTGTTTACAAAAATTATGAATTAATTGGCTTTAAGATCGTCCAAGATGGTCAATATATGGGGCGGTAATGCATGGTTCTCCAGTCGCGGGGTTTGAATATATTTTTAAACAACAATTTACACGCAGAATTGATTTCAAAGCAATAAAATGCCGTCCTTAACAAATTTTAGATATGATTAGCGCTAGATAATTTCAAATAATACGTTATTTAGCATTGAAATAGTCCACAATGGTCAGTATCTAGCTCGAAAATGCATGGTTCTCAGGCCGCGGGGTTTGTTTATATTTTTGGAATGAAAATAGCTTGTCTGAACGCCCTAATTACTGGTCTTATTGTTACATGTGTTTATGTTCTCAACATCCTAAGGTATTTAAGTTGATTAATGCCAAAAATGCGTAACACTCATGATTGATCATGTATTTCACGGACAATATTTTGATAATTTTACATACAAGATTCCATTTCAAAGCCATCAAAATAATGGTGAAAATAGCATTCTACGCATTTGATATACACCAATTACTATGTGTATATTCATCTTATTTTAATGTTTACTTTAAGAAACGGTCAATATTTAGATCAGAAATCTTGCGGAGTTTGATTCTATTTTTCTCTGTCAAATTATTGACTAAATGCGTTAATCAATGAACTTTAAATTTCATGATGGGAATAAATTTTACAAATCAAGCATGTCTTTGATTAATTTTATATGATTTTCACACAGCAATCCTAAATTATTAACTTGATTGTACATTTGTATTACACATACTGTACATGCTTGATCATCTGTTCACGGGTTTTGTTTACTTTTACACGGAGTATTCATTCTATTTTTTGTACACACACTATTTCATATTAAAGTAATCAAAATACTGTTCTGAAGAACTTTTAGACAAGATTCATTCTATGTATGCACAAATAATGAATTATTTGACTTTAAAATCGCCCAAAATGGTCAATATATGGGTCGGTAATGCATGGTTCTCCAGTCGCGGGGTTTGAATATATTTTATATGTCAATATATTGACTAAATGGCCTATTTACAAATAATCTTTTATAATGGGAATAAATTTGTAAACAACAAGCCCGTTATGTCTTTAATTATTGCGTACGATTTTAAAACAATATCCGAAAGTATTGATCTGAATGTATTACACATAATGTACATGCATGGTGATCAGGTCACGGGTTTTGTTTACTTTTCCACGGAGATTTCTGTTTATCATTTACACGCAGAATTTGATTTCAAAGCAATAAAGTGCCGTCCTTAACAACTTTTAGATATGATTTGCGCTATATATTTTCAAATAATACGTTATTTGGCATTGAAATAGTCCACAATGGTCAGTATCTAGCTCGAAATGCATGGTACTCAGGCCGCGGGGTTTGTTTATATTTTTGGAATGAAAATAGCTTGTCTGAACTCCTTGATTATTGATCTTATTGTTACATGTGTTTATTTTCTCAACATCCTAAGGTATTCACGTTGATTAATGCCAAAAATGCGTAACACTCATGATTGTTCATGTATTTTGATAATTTTACATACAAGATTCCATTTCAAAGCCATCAAAATAATGGTGAAAATAGCATTCTACGCATTTGATATACACCAATTACTATGTGTATATTCATCTTATTTTAATGTTTACTTTAAGAAACGGTCAATATTTAGATCAGAAATCTTGCGGAGTTTGATTCTCTTTTTCTCTGTCAAATTATTGACTAAATGCGTTAATTAATGAACTTTAAATTTCATGATGGGAATAAATTTTACAAATCAAGCATGTCTTTGATTATTATATATGATTTTCACACAGCAATCCTAAATTATTAACTTGATTGTACATTTGTATTACACATACTGTACATGCTTGATCATCTGTTCACGGGTTTCGTTTACTTTTACACGGAGTATTCATTCTATTTTTTGTACACACACTATTTCATATTAAAGTAATCAAAATACTGTTCTGAAGAACTTTTAGACAAGATTCATTCTATGTATGCACAAATAATGAATTATTTGACTTTAAAATCGCCCAAAATGGTCAATATATGGGTCGGTAACGCATGGTTCTCTCGTCGCGGGGTTTGAATATATTTTATATGTCAATATATTGACTAAATGGCCTATTTACAAATAATCTTTTATAATGGGAATAAATTTGTAAACAACAAGCCCGTTATGTCTTTAATTATTGTGTACGATTTTAAAACAATATCCTAAAGTATTGATCTGAATGTATTACACATAATGTACATGCATGGTGATCAGGTCACTGGTTTTGTTTACTTTTCCACGGAGATTGCTGTTTATCATTTACACGCAGAATTTGATTTCAAAGCAATAAAGTGCCGTCCTTAACAACTTTTAGATATGATTTGCTCTACATATTTTCAAAAAATACGTTATTTGACAATGAAATAGTCCTCAATGGTCAATATCTAGCTCGAAAATGCATGGTACCCAGGTCACGGGTTTTGTTCACTTTTCCACGCAGTTTTCATTCTATTTTTACAAACATTATTTCATACTAAAGCAATCAAAATTTTGTCCCGAAGAACGTTTAGATATGAATCGTTATTTGTTTACAAAAATTATGAATTAATTGGCTTTAAGATCGTCCAAGATGGTCAATATATGGGGCGGTAATGCATGGTTCTCCAGTCGCGGGGTTTGAATATATTTTTAAACAACAATTTACACGCAGAATTGATTTCAAAGCAATAAAATGCCGTCCTTAACAAATTTTAGATATGATTAGCGCTAGATAATTTCAAATAATACGTTATTTAGCATTGAAATAGTCCACAATGGTCAGTATCTAGCTCGAAAATGCATGGTTCTCAGGCCGCGGGGTTTGTTTATATTTTTGGAATGAAAATAGCTTGTCTGAACGCCCTAATTACTGGTCTTATTGTTACATGTGTTTATGTTCTCAACATCCTAAGGTATTTAAGTTGATTAATGCCAAAAATGCGTAACACTCATGATTGATCATGTATTTCACGGACAATATTTTGATAATTTTACATACAAGATTCCATTTCAAAGCCATCAAAATAATGGTGAAAATAGCATTCTAGGCATTTAATATACATCAATTACTATGTGTATGTTCATCTTATTTTAATGTTTACTTTAAGAAATGGTCAATATTTAGATTGGAAATCTATGATTCTCCGGTGGGGGAGTTTGATTCTATTTTTCTCTGTCAAATTATTGACTAAATGCGCTAATTAATGAACTTTCATGATGGGAATAAATTTTACAAATCAAGCATGTCTTTGATTATTATATATGATTTTCACACAGCAATCCTAAATTATTAACTTGATTGTACATTTGTATTACACATACTGTACATGCTTGATCATCTGTTCACGGGTTTCGTTTACTTTTACACGGAGTATTCATTCTATTTTTTGTACACACATTATTTCATATTAAAGCAATCAAAATACTGTTCTGAAGAACTTTTAGACAAGATTCATTCTATGTATGCACAAATAATGAATTATTTGACTTTAAAATCGCCCAAAATGGTCAATATATGGGTCGGTAATGCATGGTTCTCCCGTCGCGGGGTTTGAATATATTTTATATGTCAATATATTGACTAAATGGCCTATTTACAAATAATCTTTTATAATGGGAATAAATTTGTAAACAACAAGCCCGTTATGTCTTTAATTATTGTGTACGATTTTAAAACAATATCCGAAAGTATTGATCTGAATGTATTACACATAATGTACATGCATGGTGATCAGGTCACGGGTTTTGTTTACTTTTCCACGGAGATTTCTGTTTATCATTTACACGCAGAATTTGATTTCAAAGCAATAAAGTGCCGTCCTTAACAACTTTTAGATATGATTTGCGCTATATATTTTCAAATAATACGTTATTTGGCATTGAAATAGTCCTCAATGGTCAGTATCTAGCTCGAAATGCATGGTACTCAGGCCGCGGGGTTTGTTTATATTTTTGGAATGAAAATAGCTTGTCTGAACTCCTTGATTATTGATCTTATTGTTACATGTGTTTATTTTCTCAACATCCCAAGGTATTCACGTTGATTAATGCCAAAAAATGCGTAACACTCATGATTGATCATGTATTTCACGGACAATATTTTGATAATTTTACATACAAGATTCCATTTCAAAGCCATCAAAATAATGGTGAAAATAGCATTCTAGGCATTTAATATACATCAATTACTATGTGTATATTCATCTTATTTTAATGTTTACTTTAAGAAATGGTCAATATTTAGATCGGAAATCTATGATTCTCCGGTGGCGGAGTTTGATTCTATTTTTCTCTGTCAAATTATTGACAAAATGCGCCAATTAATGAACTTTCATGATAGGAATAAATTTTACAAATCAAGCATGTCTTTGATTATTATATATGATTTTCACACAGCAATCCTAAATTATTAACTTGATTGTATAACACATACTGTACATGCTTGATAATCTGTTCACGGGCTTTGTTTACTTTTCCATGGAGTATTCATTCTATTTTTTGTACACACACTATTTCATATTAAAGCAATCAAAATACTGTTCTGAAGAACTTTTAGACAAGATTCATTCTATGTATGCACAAATAATGAATTGTTTGACTTTAAAATCGCCCAAAATGGTCAATATATGGGTCGGTAATGCATGGTTCTCCAGTCGCGGGGTTTGAATATATTTTATATGTCAATATATTGACTAAATGGCCTATTTACAAATAATCTTTTATAATGGGAATAAATTTGTAAACAACAAGCCCGTTATGTCTTTAATTATTGCGTACGATTTTAAAACAATATCCTAAAGTATTGATCTGAATGTATTACACATAATGTACATGCATGGTGATCAGGTCACGGGTTTTGTTTACTTTTCCACGGAGATTTCTGTTTATCATTTACACGCAGAATTTGATTTCAAAGCAATAAAGTGCCGTCCTTAACAACTTTTAGATATGATTTGCTCTACATATTTTCAAAAAATACGTTATTTGACAATGAAATAGTCCTAAATGGTCAATATCTAGCTCGAAAATGCATGGTACTCAGGTCACGGGTTTTGTTTACTTTTCCACGGAGTTTTCATTCTATTTTTACAAACATTATTTCATACTAAAGCAATCAAAATTTTGTCCCGAAGAACGTTTAGATATGAATCGTTATTTGTTTACAAAAATTATGAATTAATTGGCTTTAAGATCGTCCAAAATGGTCAATATATGGGTCGGTAATGCATGGTTCTCCAGTCGCGGGGTTTGAATATATTTTTAAACAACAATTTACACGCAGAATTGATTTCAAAGCAATAAAATGCCGTCCTTAACAAATTTTAGATATGATTAGCGCTAGATAATTTCAAATAATACGTTATTTAGCATTGAAATAGTCCACAATGGTCAGTATCTAGCTCGAAAATGCATGGTTCTCAGGCCGCGGGGTTTGTTTATATTTTTGGAATGAAAATAGCTTGTCTGAACGCCCTAATTACTGGTCTTATTGTTACATGTGTTTATTTTCTCAACATCCTAAGGTATTCACGTTGATTAATGCCAAAAATGCGTAACACTCATGATTGTTCATGTATTTTGATAATTTTACATACAAGATTCCATTTCAAAGCCATCAAAATAATGGTGAAAATAGCATTCTACGCATTTGATATACACCAATTACTATGTGTATATTCATCTTATTTTAATGTTTACTTTAAGAAACGGTCAATATTTAGATCAGAAATCTTGCGGAGTTTGATTCTCTTTTTCTCTGTCAAATTATTGACTAAATGCGTTAATTAATGAACTTTAAATTTCATGATGGGAATAAATTTTACAAATCAAGCATGTCTTTGATTATTATATATGATTTTCACACAGCAATCCTAAATTATTAACTTGATTGTACATTTGTATTACACATACTGTACATGCTTGATCATCTGTTCACGGGTTTCGTTTACTTTTACACGGAGTATTCATTCTATTTTTTGTACACACATTATTTCATATTAAAGCAATCAAAATACTGTTCTGAAGAACTTTTAGACAAGATTCATTCTATGTATGCACAAATAATGAATTATTTGACTTTAAAATCGCCCAAAATGGTCAATATATGGGTCGGTAATGCATGGTTCTCCCGTCGCGGGGTTTGAATATATTTTATATGTCAATATATTGACTAAATGGCCTATTTACAAATAATCTTTTATAATGGGAATAAATTTGTAAACAACAAGCCCGTTATGTCTTTAATTATTGTGTACGATTTTAAAACAATATCCGAAAGTATTGATCTGAATGTATTACACATAATGTACATGCATGGTGATCAGGTCACGGGTTTTGTTTACTTTTCCACGGAGATTTCTGTTTATCATTTACACGCAGAATTTGATTTCAAAGCAATAAAGTGCCGTCCTTAACAACTTTTAGATATGATTTGCGCTATATATTTTCAAATAATACGTTATTTGGCATTGAAATAGTCCTCAATGGTCAGTATCTAGCTCGAAATGCATGGTACTCAGGCCGCGGGGTTTGTTTATATTTTTGGAATGAAAATAGCTTGTCTGAACTCCTTGATTATTGATCTTATTGTTACATGTGTTTATTTTCTCAACATCCCAAGGTATTCACGTTGATTAATGCCAAAAAATGCGTAACACTCATGATTGATCATGTATTTCACGGACAATATTTTGATAATTTTACATACAAGATTCCATTTCAAAGCCATCAAAATAATGGTGAAAATAGCATTCTAGGCATTTAATATACATCAATTACTATGTGTATATTCATCTTATTTTAATGTTTACTTTAAGAAATGGTCAATATTTAGATCGGAAATCTATGATTCTCCGGTGGCGGAGTTTGATTCTATTTTTCTCTGTCAAATTATTGACAAAATGCGCCAATTAATGAACTTTCATGATAGGAATAAATTTTACAAATCAAGCATGTCTTTGATTATTATATATGATTTTCACACAGCAATCCTAAATTATTAACTTGATTGTATAACACATACTGTACATGCTTGATAATCTGTTCACGGGCTTTGTTTACTTTTCCATGGAGTATTCATTCTATTTTTTGTACACACACTATTTCATATTAAAGCAATCAAAATACTGTTCTGAAGAACTTTTAGACAAGATTCATTCTATGTATGCACAAATAATGAATTGTTTGACTTTAAAATCGCCCAAAATGGTCAATATATGGGTCGGTAATGCATGGTTCTCCAGTCGCGGGGTTTGAATATATTTTATATGTCAATATATTGACTAAATGGCCTATTTACAAATAATCTTTTATAATGGGAATAAATTTGTAAACAACAAGCCCGTTATGTCTTTAATTATTGCGTACGATTTTAAAACAATATCCTAAAGTATTGATCTGAATGTATTACACATAATGTACATGCATGGTGATCAGGTCACGGGTTTTGTTTACTTTTCCACGGAGATTTCTGTTTATCATTTACACGCAGAATTTGATTTCAAAGCAATAAAGTGCCGTCCTTAACAACTTTTAGATATGATTTGCTCTACATATTTTCAAAAAATACGTTATTTGACAATGAAATAGTCCTAAATGGTCAATATCTAGCTCGAAAATGCATGGTACTCAGGTCACGGGTTTTGTTTACTTTTCCACGGAGTTTTCATTCTATTTTTACAAACATTATTTCATACTAAAGCAATCAAAATTTTGTCCCGAAGAACGTTTAGATATGAATCGTTATTTGTTTACAAAAATTATGAATTAATTGGCTTTAAGATCGTCCAAAATGGTCAATATATGGGTCGGTAATGCATGGTTCTCCAGTCGCGGGGTTTGAATATATTTTTAAACAACAATTTACACGCAGAATTGATTTCAAAGCAATAAAATGCCGTCCTTAACAAATTTTAGATATGATTAGCGCTAGATAATTTCAAATAATACGTTATTTAGCATTGAAATAGTCCACAATGGTCAGTATCTAGCTCGAAAATGCATGGTTCTCAGGCCGCGGGGTTTGTTTATATTTTTGGAATGAAAATAGCTTGTCTGAACGCCCTAATTACTGGTCTTATTGTTACATGTGTTTATTTTCTCAACATCCTAAGGTATTCACGTTGATTAATGCCAAAAATGCGTAACACTCATGATTGTTCATGTATTTTGATAATTTTACATACAAGATTCCATTTCAAAGCCATCAAAATAATGGTGAAAATAGCATTCTACGCATTTGATATACACCAATTACTATGTGTATATTCATCTTATTTTAATGTTTACTTTAAGAAACGGTCAATATTTAGATCAGAAATCTTGCGGAGTTTGATTCTCTTTTTCTCTGTCAAATTATTGACTAAATGCGTTAATTAATGAACTTTAAATTTCATGATGGGAATAAATTTTACAAATCAAGCATGTCTTTGATTATTATATATGATTTTCACACAGCAATCCTAAATTATTAACTTGATTGTACATTTGTATTACACATACTGTACATGCTTGATCATCTGTTCACGGGTTTCGTTTACTTTTACACGGAGTATTCATTCTATTTTTTGTACACACACTATTTCATATTAAAGCAATCAAAATACTGTTCTGAAGAACTTTTAGACAAGATTCATTCTATGTATGCACAAATAATGAATTATTTGACTTTAAAATCGCCGAAAATGGTCAATATATGGGTCGGTAACGCATGGTTCTCCCGTCGCGGGGTTTGAATATATTTTATATGTCAATATATTGACTAAATGGCCTATTTACAAATAATCTTTTATAATGGGAATAAATTTGTAAACAACAAGCCCGTTATGTCTTTAATTATTGTGTACGATTTTAAAACAATATCCTAAAGTATTGATCTGAATGTATTACACATAATGTACATGCATGGTGATCAGGTCACTGGTTTTGTTTACTTTTCCACGGAGATTGCTGTTTATCATTTACACGCAGAATTTGATTTCAAAGCAATAAAGTGCCGTCCTTAACAACTTTTAGATATGATTTGCTCTACATATTTTCAAAAAATACGTTATTTGACAATGAAATAGTCCTCAATGGTCAATATCTAGCTCGAAAATGCATGGTACTCAGGTCACGGGTTTTGTTCACTTTTCCACGCAGTTTTCATTCTATTTTTACAAACATTATTTCATACTAAAGCAATCAAAATTTTGTCCCGAAGAACGTTTAGATATGAATCGTTATTTGTTTACAAAAATTATGAATTAATTGGCTTTAAGATCGTCCAAGATGGTCAATATATGTGGCGGTAATGCATGGTTCTCCAGTCGCGGGGTTTGAATATATTTTTAAACAACAATTTACACGCAGAATTGATTTCAAAGCAATAAAATGCCGTCCTTAACAAATTTTAGATATGATTAGCGCTAGATAATTTCAAATAATACGTTAATTAGCATTGAAATAGTCCACAATGGTCAGTATCTAGCTCGAAAATGCATGGTTCTCAGGCCGCGGGGTTTGTTTATATTTTTGGAATGAAAATAGCTTGTCTGAACGCCCTAATTACTGGTCTTATTGTTACATGTGTTTATGTTCTCAACATCCTAAGGTATTTAAGTTGATTAATGCCAAAAATGCGTAACACTCATGATTGATCATGTATTTCACGGACAATATTTTGATAATTTTACATACAAGATTCCATTTCAAAGCCATCAAAATAATGGTGAAAATAGCATTCTAGGCATTTAATATACATCAATTACTATGTGTATGTTCATCTTATTTTAATGTTTACTTTAAGAAATGGTCAATATTTAGATTGGAAATCTATGATTCTCCGGTGGGGGAGTTTGATTCTATTTTTCTCTGTCAAATTATTGACTAAATGCGCTAATTAATGAACTTTCATGATGGGAATAAATTTTACAAATCAAGCATGTCTTTGATTATTATATATGATTTTCACACAGCAATCCTAAATTATTAACTTGATTGTACATTTGTATTACACATACTGTACATGCTTGATCATCTGTTCACGGGTTTCGTTTACTTTTACACGGAGTATTCATTCTATTTTTTGTACACACATTATTTCATATTAAAGCAATCAAAATACTGTTCTGAAGAACTTTTAGACAAGATTCATTCTATGTATGCACAAATAATGAATTATTTGACTTTAAAATCGCCCAAAATGGTCAATATATGGGTCGGTAATGCATGGTTCTCCCGTCGCGGGGTTTGAATATATTTTATATGTCAATATATTGACTAAATGGCCTATTTACAAATAATCTTTTATAATGGGAATAAATTTGTAAACAACAAGCCCGTTATGTCTTTAATTATTGTGTACGATTTTAAAACAATATCCGAAAGTATTGATCTGAATGTATTACACATAATGTACATGCATGGTGATCAGGTCACGGGTTTTGTTTACTTTTCCACGGAGATTTCTGTTTATCATTTACACGCAGAATTTGATTTCAAAGCAATAAAGTGCCGTCCTTAACAACTTTTAGATATGATTTGCGCTATATATTTTCAAATAATACGTTATTTGGCATTGAAATAGTCCTCAATGGTCAGTATCTAGCTCGAAATGCATGGTACTCAGGCCGCGGGGTTTGTTTATATTTTTGGAATGAAAATAGCTTGTCTGAACTCCTTGATTATTGATCTTATTGTTACATGTGTTTATTTTCTCAACATCCCAAGGTATTCACGTTGATTAATGCCAAAAAATGCGTAACACTCATGATTGATCATGTATTTCACGGACAATATTTTGATAATTTTACATACAAGATTCCATTTCAAAGCCATCAAAATAATGGTGAAAATAGCATTCTAGGCATTTAATATACATCAATTACTATGTGTATATTCATCTTATTTTAATGTTTACTTTAAGAAATGGTCAATATTTAGATCGGAAATCTATGATTCTCCGGTGGCGGAGTTTGATTCTATTTTTCTCTGTCAAATTATTGACAAAATGCGCCAATTAATGAACTTTCATGATAGGAATAAATTTTACAAATCAAGCATGTCTTTGATTATTATATATGATTTTCACACAGCAATCCTAAATTATTAACTTGATTGTATAACACATACTGTACATGCTTGATAATCTGTTCACGGGCTTTGTTTACTTTTCCATGGAGTATTCATTCTATTTTTTGTACACACATTATTTCATATTAAAGCAATCAAAATACTGTTCTGAAGAATTTTTAGACAAGATTCATTCTATGTATGCACAAATAATGAATTATTTGACTTTAAAATCGCCCAAAATGGTCAATATATACTCAGGTCACGGGTTTTGTTCACTTTTCCACGCAGTTTTCATTCTATTTTTACAAACATTATTTCATACTAAAGCAATCAAAATTTTGTCCCGAAGAACGTTTAGATATGAATCGTAATTTGTTTACAAAAATTATGAATTAATTGGCTTTAAGATCGTCCAAAATGGTCAATATATGGGTCGGTAATGCATGGTTCTCCAGTCGCGGGGTTTGAATATATTTTTAAACAACAATTTACACGCAGAATTGATTTCAAAGCAATAAAATGCCGTCCTTAACAAATTTTAGATATGATTAGCGCTAGATAATTTCAAATAATACGTTATTTAGCATTGAAATAGTCCACAATGGTCAGTATCTAGCTCGAAAATGCATGGTTCTCAGGCCGCGGGGTTTGTTTATATTTTTGGAATGAAAATAGCTTGTCTGAACGCCCTAATTACTGGTCTTATTGTTACATGTGTTTATTTTCTCAACATCCTAAGGTATTCACGTTGATTAATGCCAAAAATGCGTAACACTCATGATTGTTCATGTATTTCACGGACAATATTTTGATAATTTTACATACAAGATTCCATTTCAAAGCCATCAAAATAATGGTGAAAATAGCATTCTACGCATTTGATATACACCAATTACTATGTGTATATTCATCTTATTTTAATGTTTACTTTAAGAAACGGTCAATATTTAGATCAGAAATCTTGCGGAGTTTGATTCTCTTTTTCTCTGTCAAATTATTGACTAAATGCGTTAATTAATGAACTTTAAATTTCATGATGGGAATAAATTTTACAAATCAAGCATGTCTTTGATTATTATATATGATTTTCACACAGCAATCCTAAATTATTAACTTGATTGTACATTTGTATTACACGTACTGTACATGCTTGATCATCTGTTCACGGGTTTCGTTTACTTTTACACGGAGTATTCATTCTATTTTTTGTACACACACTATTTCATATTAAAGCAATCAAAATACTGTTCTGAAGAACTTTTAGACAAGATTCATTCTATGTATGCACAAATAATGAATTATTTGACTTTAAAATCGCCGAAAATGGTCAATATATGGGTCGGTAACGCATGGTTCTCCCGTCGCGGGGTTTGAATATATTTTATATGTCAATATATTGACTAAATGGCCTATTTACAAATAATCTTTTATAATGGGAATAAATTTGTAAACAACAAGCCCGTTATGTCTTTAATTATTGTGTACGATTTTAAAACAATATCCGAAAGTATTGATCTGAATGTATTACACATAATGTACATGCATGGTGATCAGGTCACTGGTTTTGTTTACTTTTCCACGGAGATTGCTGTTTATCATTTACACGCAGAATTTGATTTCAAAGCAATAAAGTGCCGTCCTTAACAACATTTAGATATGATTTGCTCTACATATTTTCAAAAAATACGTTATTTGACAATGAAATAGTCCTCAATGGTCAATATCTAGCTCGAAAATGCATGGTACTCAGGTCACGGGTTTTGTTCACTTTTCCACGCAGTTTTCATTCTATTTTTACAAACATTATTTCATACTAAAGCAATCAAAATTTTGTCCCGAAGAACGTTTAGATATGAATCGTTATTTGTTTACAAAAATTATTATTTAATTGGCTTTAAGATCGTCCAAAATGGTCAATATATGGGGCGGTAATGCATGGTTCTCCAGTCGCGGGGTTTGAATATATTTTTAAACAACAATTTACACGCAGAATTGATTTCAAAGCAATAAAATGCCGTCCTTAACAAATTTTAGATATGATTAGCGCTAGATAATTTCAAATAATACGTTATTTAGCATTGAAATAGTCCACAATGGTCAGTATCTAGCTCGAAAATGCATGGTTCTCAGGCCGCGGGGTTTGTTTATATTTTTGGAATGAAAATAGCTTGTATGAACGCCCGAATTACTGGTCTTATTGTTACATGTGTTTATTTTCTCAACATCCTAAGGTATTTAAGTTGATTAATGCCAAAAATGCGTAACACTCATGATTGTTCATGTATTTCACGGACAATATTTTGATAATTTTACATACAAGATTCCATTTCAAAGCCATCAAAATAATGGTGAAAATAGCATTCTAGGCATTTAATATACATCAATTACTATGTGTATGTTCATCTTATTTTAATGTTTACTTTAAGAAATGGTCAATATTTAGATTGGAAATCTATGATTCTCCGGTGGGGGAGTTTGATTCTATTTTTCTCTGTCAAATTATTGACTAAATGCGCTAATTAATGAACTTTCATGATGGGAATAAATTTTACAAATCAAGCATGTCTTTGATTATTATATATGATTTTCACACAGCAATCCTAAATTATTAACTTGATTGTACATTTGTATTACACATACTGTACATGCTTGATCATCTGTTCACGGGTTTTGTTTACTTTTACACGGAGTATTCATTCTATTTTTTGTACACACATTATTTCATATTAAAGCAATCAAAATACTGTTCTGAAGAACTTTTAGACAAGATTCATTCTATGTATGCACAAATAATGAATTATTTGACTTTAAAATCGCCCAAAATGGTCAATATATGGGTCGGTAATGCATGGTTCTCCCGTCGCGGGGTTTGAATATATTTTATATGTCAATATATTGACTAAATGGCCTATTTACAAATAATCTTTTATAATGGGAATAAATTTGTAAACAACAAGCCCGTTATGTCTTTAATTATTGTGTACGATTTTAAAACAATATCCGAAAGTATTGATCTGAATGTATTACACATAATGTACATGCATGGTGATCAGGTCACGGGTTTTGTTTACTTTTCCACGGAGATTTCTGTTTATCATTTACACGCAGAATTTGATTTCAAAGCAATAAAGTGCCGTCCTTAACAACTTTTAGATATGATTTGCGCTATATATTTTCAAATAATACGTTATTTGGCATTGAAATAGTCCACAATGGTCAGTATCTAGCTCGAAATGCATGGTACTCAGGCCGCGGGGTTTGTTTATATTTTTGGAATGAAAATAGCTTGTCTGAACTCCTTGATTATTGATCTTATTGTTACATGTGTTTATTTTCTCAACATCCCAAGGTATTCACGTTGATTAATGTCAAAAAATGCGTAACACTCATGATTGATCATGTATTTCACGGACAATATTTTGATAATTTTACATACAAGATTCCATTTCAAAGCCATCAAAATAATGGTGAAAATAGCATTCTAGGCATTTAATATACATCAATTACTATGTGTATATTCATCTTATTTTAATGTTTACTTTAAGAAATGGTCAATATTTAGATCGGAAATCTATGATTCTCCGGTGGCGGAGTTTGATTCTATTTTTCTCTGTCAAATTATTGACAAAATGCGCCAATTAATGAACTTTCAT
Source organism: Lutraria lutraria (assembly GCA_964023205.1). Taxonomy (NCBI): domain Eukaryota; kingdom Metazoa; phylum Mollusca; class Bivalvia; order Venerida; family Mactridae; genus Lutraria; species Lutraria lutraria. The sequence goes on from OZ026848.1 coordinate 1,006,672, forward strand.
GATAGGAATAAATTTTACAAATCAAGCATGTCTTTGATTATTATATATGATTTTCACACAGCAATCCTAAATTATTAACTTGATTGTATAACACATACTGTACATGCTTGATAATCTGTTCACGGGCTTTGTTTACTTTTCCATGGAGTATTCATTCTATTTTTTGTACACACACTATTTCATATTAAAGCAATCAAAATACTGTTCTGAAGAACTTTTAGACAAGATTCATTCTATGTATGCACAAATAATGAATTGTTTGACTTTAAAATCGCCCAAAATGGTCAATATATGGGTCGGTAATGCATGGTTCTCCAGTCGCGGGGTTTGAATATATTTAATATGTCAATATATTGACTAAATGGCCTATTTACAAATAATCTTTTATAATGGGAATAAATTTGTAAACAACAAGCCCGTTATGTCTTTAATTATTGCGTACGATTTTAAAACAATATCCTAAAGTATTGATCTGAATGTATTACACATAATGTACATGCATGGTGATCAGGTCACGGGTTTTGTTTACTTTTCCACGGAGATTTCTGTTTATCATTTACACGCAGAATTTGATTTCAAAGCAATAAAGTGCCGTCCTTAACAACTTTTAGATATGATTTGCTCTACATATTTTCAAAAAATACGTTATTTGACAATGAAATAGTCCTAAATGGTCAATATCTAGCTCGAAAATGCATGGTACTCAGGTCACGGGTTTTGTTCACTTTTCCACGGAGTTTTCATTCTATTTTTACAAACATTATTTCATACTAAAGCAATCAAAATTTTGTCCCGAAGAACGTTTAGATATGAATCGTTATTTGTTTACAAAAATTATGAATTAATTGGCTTTAAGATCGTCCAAAATGGTCAATATATGGGTCGGTAATGCATGGTTCTCCCGTCGCGGGGTTTGAATATATTTTTAAACAACAATTTACACGCAGAATTGATTTCAAAGCAATAAAATGCCGTCCTTAACAAATTTTAGATATGATTAGCGCTAGATAATTTCAAATAATACGTTATTTAGCATTGAAATAGTCCACAATGGTCAGTATCTAGCTCGAAAATGCATGGTTCTCAGGCCGCGGGGTTTGTTTATATTTTTGGAATGAAAATAGCTTGTCTGAACGCCCGAATTACTGGTCTTATTGTTACATGTGTTTATTTTCTCAACATCCTAAGGTATTCACGTTGATTAATGCCAAAAATGCGTAACACTCATGATTGTTCATGTATTTCACGGACAATATTTTGATAATTTTACATACAAGATTCCATTTCAAAGCCATCAAAATAATGGTGAAAATAGCATTCTAGGCATTTAATATACATCAATTACTATGTGTATATTCATCTTATTTTAATGTTTACTTTAAGAAATGGTCAATATTTAGATCGGAAATCTATGATTCTCCGGTGCCGGAGTTTGATTCTATTTTTCTCTGTCAAATTATTGACAAAATGCGCCAATTAATGAACTTTCATGATAGGAATAAAGTTTACAAATCAAGCATGTCTTTGATTATTATATATGATTTTCACACAGCAATCCTAAATTATTAACTTGATTGTACATTTGTATTACACATACTGTACTTGCTTGATAATCTGTTCACGGGCTTTGTTTACTTTTCCATGGAGTATTCATTCTATTTTTTGTACACACACTATTTCATATTAAAGCAATCAAAATACTGTTCTGAAGAACTTTTAGACAAGATTCATTCTATGTATGCACAAATAATGAATTGTTTGACTTTAAAATCGCCCAAAATGGTCAATATATGGGTCGGTAATGCATGGTTCTCCAGTCGCGGGGTTTGAATATATTTTATATGTCAATATATTGACTAAATGGCCTATTTACAAATAATCTTTTATAATGGGAATAAATTTGTAAACAACAAGCCCGTTATGTCTTTAATTATTGCGTACGATTTTAAAACAATATCCTAAAGTATTGATCTGAATGTATTACACATAATGTACATGCATGGTGATCAGGTCACGGGTTTTGTTTACTTTTCCACGGAGATTTCTGTTTATCATTTACACGCAGAATTTGATTTCAAAGCAATAAAGTGCCGTCCTTAACAACTTTTAGATATGATTTGCTCTACATATTTTCAAAAAATACGTTATTTGACAATGAAATAGTCCTAAATGGTCAATATCTAGCTCGAAAATGCATGGTACTCAGGTCACGGGTTTTGTTCACTTTTCCACGGAGTTTTCATTCTATTTTTACAAACATTATTTCATACTAAAGCAATCAAAATTTTGTCCCGAAGAACGTTTAGATATGAATCGTTATTTGTTTACAAAAATTATGAATTAATTGGCTTTAAGATCGTCCAAAATGGTCAATATATGGGTCGGTAATGCATGGTTCTCCAGTCGCGGGGTTTGAATATATTTTTAAACAACAATTTACACGCAGAATTGATTTCAAAGCAATAAAATGCCGTCCTTAACAAATTTTAGATATGATTAGCGCTAGATAATTTCAAATAATACGTTATTTAGCATTGAAATAGTCCACAATGGTCAGTATCTAGCTCGAAAATGCATGGTTCTCAGGCCGCGGGGTTTGTTTATATTTTTGGAATGAAAATAGCTTGTCTGAACGCCCTAATTACTGGTCTTATTGTTACATGTGTTTATTTTCTCAACATCCTAAGGTATTCACGTTGATTAATGCCAAAAATGCGTAACACTCATGATTGATCATGTATTTCACGGACAATATTTTGATAATTTTACATACAAGATTCCATTTCAAAGCCATCAAAATAATGGTGAAAATAGCATTCTACGCATTTGATATACACCAATTACTATGTGTATATTCATCTTATTTTAATGTTTACTTTAAGAAACGGTCAATATTTAGATCAGAAATCTTGCGGAGTTTGATTCTCTTTTTCTCTGTCAAATTATTGACTAAATGCGTTAATTAATGAACTTTCATGATGGGAATAAATTTTACAAATCAAGCATGTCTTTGATTATTATATATGATTTTCACACAGCAATCCTAAATTATTAACTTGATTGTACATTTGTATTACACATACTGTACATGCTTGATCATCTGTTCACGGGTTTTGTTTACTTTTACACGGAGTATTCATTCTATTTTTTGTACACACATTATTTCATATTAAAGCAATCAAAATACTGTTCTGAAGAACTTTTAGACAAGATTCATTCTATGTATGCACAAATAATGAATTATTTGACTTTAAAATCGCCCAAAATGGTCAATATATGGGTCGGTAATGCATGGTTCTCCCGTCGCGGGGTTTGAATATATTTTATATGTCAATATATTGACTAAATGGCCTATTTACAAATAATCTTTTATAATGGGAATAAATTTGTAAACAACAAGCCCGTTATGTCTTTAATTATTGTGTACGATTTTAAAACAATATCCGAAAGTATTGATCTGAATGTATTACACATAATGTACATGCATGGTGATCAGGTCACGGGTTTTGTTTACTTTTCCACGGAGATTTCTGTTTATCATTTACACGCAGAATTTGATTTCAAAGCAATAAAGTGCCGTCCTTAACAACTTTTAGATATGATTTGCGCTATATATTTTCAAATAATACGTTATTTGGCATTGAAATAGTCCTCAATGGTCAGTATCTAGCTCGAAATGCATGGTACTCAGGCCGCGGGGTTTGTTTATATTTTTGGAATGAAAATAGCTTGTCTGAACTCCTTGATTATTGATCTTATTGTTACATGTGTTTATTTTCTCAACATCCCAAGGTATTCACGTTGATTAATGCCAAAAAATGCGTAACACTCATGATTGATCATGTATTTCACGGACAATATTTTGATAATTTTACATACAAGATTCCATTTCAAAGCCATCAAAATAATGGTGAAAATAGCATTCTAGGCATTTAATATACATCAATTACTATGTGTATATTCATCTTATTTTAATGTTTACTTTAAGAAATGGTCAATATTTAGATCGGAAATCTATGATTCTCCGGTGGCGGAGTTTGATTCTATTTTTCTCTGTCAAATTATTGACTAAATGCGCTAATTAATGAACTTTCATGATAGGAATAAATTTTACAAATCAAGCATGTCTTTGATTATTATATATGATTTTCACACAGCAATCCTAAATTATTAACTTGATTGTATAACACATACTGTACATGCTTGATCATCTGTTCACGGGCTTTGTTTACTTTTCCATGGAGTATTCATTCTATTTTTGTACACACACTACATGTATTTCATATTAAAGCAATCAAAATACTGTTCTGAAGAACTTTTAGACAAGATTCATTCTATGTATGCACAAATAATGAATTGTTTGACTTTAAAATCGCCCAAAATGGTCAATATATGGGTCGGTAATGCATGGTTCTCCAGTCGCGGGGTTTGAATATATTTTATATGTCAATATATTGACTAAATGGCCTATTTACAAATAATCTTTTATAATGGGAATAAATTTGTAAACAACAAGCCCGTTATGTCTTTAATTATTGCGTACGATTTTAAAACAATATCCTAAAGTATTGATCTGAATGTATTACACATAATGTACATGCATGGTGATCAGGTCACGGGTTTTGTTTACTTTTCCACGGAGATTTCTGTTTATCATTTACACGCAGAATTTGATTTCAAAGCAATAAAGTGCCGTCCTTAACAACTTTTAGATATGATTTGCTCTACATATTTTCAAAAAATACGTTATTTGACAATGAAATAGTCCTAAATGGTCAATATCTAGCTCGAAAATGCATGGTACTCAGGTCACGGGTTTTGTTCACTTTTCCACGGAGTTTTCATTCTATTTTTACAAACATTATTTCATACTAAAGCAATCAAAATTTTGTCCCGAAGAACGTTTAGATATGAATCGTTATTTGTTTACAAAAATTATGAATTAATTGGCTTTAAGATCGTCCAAAATGGTCAATATATGGGTCGGTAATGCATGGTTCTCCCGTCGCGGGGTTTGAATATATTTTTAAACAACAATTTACACGCAGAATTGATTTCAAAGCAATAAAATGCCGTCCTTAACAAATTTTAGATATGATTAGCGCTAGATAATTTCAAATAATACGTTATTTAGCATTGAAATAGTCCACAATGGTCAGTATCTAGCTCGAAAATGCATGGTTCTCAGGCCGCGGGGTTTGTTTATATTTTTGGAATGAAAATAGCTTGTCTGAACGCCCTAATTACTGGTCTTATTGTTACATGTGTTTATTTTCTCAACATCCTAAGGTATTCACGTTGATTAATGCCAAAAATGCGTAACACTCATGATTGATCATGTATTTCACGGACAATATTTTGATAATTTTACATACAAGATTCCATTTCAAAGCCATCAAAATAATGGTGAAAATAGCATTCTAGGCATTTAATATACATCAATTACTATGTGTATGTTCATCTTATTTTAATGTTTACTTTAAGAAATGGTCAATATTTAGATTGGAAATCTATGATTCTCGGGTGGGGGAGTTTGATTCTATTTTTCTCTGTCAAATTATTGACTAAATGCGCTAATTAATGAACTTTCATGATGGGAATAAATTTTACAAATCAAGCATGTCTTTGATTATTATATATGATTTTCACACAGCAATCCTAAATTATTAACTTGATTGTACATTTGTATTACACATACTGTACATGCTTGATCATCTGTTCACGGGTTTTGTTTACTTTTACACGGAGTATTCATTCTATTTTTTGTACACACATTATTTCATATTAAAGCAATCAAAATACTGTTCTGAAGAACTTTTAGACAAGATTCATTCTATGTATGCACAAATAATGAATTATTTGACTTTAAAATCGCCCAAAATGGTCAATATATGGGTCGGTAATGCATGGTTCTCCCGTCGCGGGGTTTGAATATATTTTATATGTCAATATATTGACTAAATGGCCTATTTACAAATAATCTTTTATAATGGGAATAAATTTGTAAACAACAAGCCCGTTATGTCTTTAATTATTGTGTACGATTTTAAAACAATATCCGAAAGTATTGATCTGAATGTATTACACATAATGTACATGCATGGTGATCAGGTCACGGGTTTTGTTTACTTTTCCACGGAGATTTCTGTTTATCATTTACACGCAGAATTTGATTTCAAAGCAATAAAGTGCCGTCCTTAACAACTTTTAGATATGATTTGCTCTACATATTTTCAAAAAATACGTTATTTGACAATGAAATAGTCCTCAATGGTCAATATCTAGCCCGAAAATGCATGGTACTCAGGTCACAGGTTTTGTTTACTTTTCCACGGAGTTTTCATTCTATTTTTACAAACATTATTTCATACTAAAGCAATCAAAATATTGTCACGAAGAACGTTTAGATATTAATCGTTATTTGTTTACAAAAAATATGAATTAATTGGCTTTAAAATCGTCCAAAATGGTCAATATATGGGTCGGTAATGCATGTTTCTCCCGTCGCGGGGTTTGGATATATTTTTTTAAACAACAATTTACACGCAGAATTGATTTCAAAGCAATAAAATGCTGTCCTTAACAAATTTAAGATATGATTTGCGCTAGATTTTTTCAAAAAATACGTTATTTGGCATTGAAATAGTCCTCAATGGTCAGTATCTAGCTCGAAATGCATGGTACTCAGGCCGCGGGGTTTGTTTATATTTTTGGAATGAAAATAGCTTGTCTGAACTCCTTGATTATTGATCTTATTGTTACGTGTGTTTATTTTCTCAACATCCCAAGGTATTCAAGTTGATTAATGACAAAAAATGCGTAACACTCATGATTGTTCATGTATTTCACGGACAATATTTTGATAATTTTACATACAAGATTCCATTTCAAAGCCATCAAAATAATGGTGAAAATAGCATTCTAGGCATTTAATATACATCAATTACTATGTGTATATTCATCTTATTTTAATGTTTACTTTAAGAAATGGTCAATATTTAGATCGGAAATCTATGATTCTCCGGTGGCGGAGTTTGATTCTATTTTTCTCTGTCAAATTATTGACTAAATGCGCTAATTAATGAACTTTCATGATGGGAATAAATTTTACAAATCAAGCATGTCTTTGATTATTATATATGATTTTCACACAGCAATCCTAAATTATTAACTTGATTGTATAACACATACTGTACATGCTTGATCATCTGTTAACTGGCTTTGTTTACTTTTCCACGGAGTATTCATTCTATTTTTTGTACACACACTATTTCATATTAAAGCAATCAAAATACTGTTCTGAAGAACTTTTAGACAAGATTCATTCTATGTATGCACAAATAATGAATTGTTTGACTTTAAAATCGCCCAAAATGGTCAATATATGGGTCGGTAATGCATGGTTCTCCAGTCGCGGGGTTTGAATATATTTTATATGTCAATATATTGACTAAATGGCCTATTTACAAATAATCTTTTATAATGGGAATAAATTTGTAAACAACAAGCCCGTTATGTCTTTAATTATTGCGTACGATTTTAAAACAATATCCTAAAGTATTGATCTGAATGTATTACACATAATGTACATGCATTGTGATCAGGTCACGGGTTTTGTTTACTTTTCCACGGAGATTTCTGTTTATCATTTACACGCAGAATTTGATTTCAAAGCAATAAAGTGCCGTCCTTAACAACTTTTAGATATGATTTGCTCTACATATTTTCAAAAAATACGTTATTTGACAATGAAATAGTCCTAAATGGTCAATATCTAGCTCGAAAATGCATGGTACTCAGGTCACGGGGTTTGTTCATATTTTTGGAATGAAATAGCTTGTCTGAACTCCCTAATTACTGATCTTATTGTTAAAAATGTTTATTTTCTCAACATCCTAAGGTATTCATGTTGATTAATGACAGAATTGCGTAACACGGATAACGGCCGGCACAGTTATATAATGGATACTAGTTTGCACATTAACGTCTAAAATTATCATAATCAATGATAACTATGGATATTATTCATATCCCGGGTGTATTCGGATATTTTGCGTTCTAGACATATCATGAATTGAAACGAAATTAATTGTACTGACGTCGCAGGATTGTTAATGTATTTCACGAACAATATGATCAATATTTTGGCATTTTACCAATAACTATTGGTGTAATCATCGTATTGTTTGTTTTAACCTTAACGAGCCGAAAATCTAGGTTTTCCTGTGTCTTAAGTTGAACATTCTTTTTTTCAATTTTCCTTCAGTACATGTATATTTTCAGACTTTTAAGTTTCGAACTGAACTTTATATGGTTATAGGTTGAGTTCAATTTAAAATCCTATTTTCTCTAACTTTAAGTTCTTTGATTTATTTCACGCAAAAAAAACTTCTTATTTCCTTCCAATATTTATATCATAATCATTTTAACTTTTTTATAAAGGTTGATAGGCGCATGTTTGTGTATGTCGCGAACATAATTTAACCGGGAGAAAGTCATCCTTTATGATTTCATTCTACGCAAACCTTATCCACGAACGCCATATCTAGGCAATAGTATTTTTTTCAAAAAGTCATATTTTGATTACCCTATGCTTTTTCCTCAAATCTAAGTATTAGGTATCCAATTACTTAAAATATTCAAAAATTTAAAAAAATAATTTCTTCCTAGCCCTAAAAAAATAGTGCTTGTGAAGTTAAATTATGTGAGGGGACCTATCATTGTGCATATTAGGTGTGCAGTGATCGAGAATAGCCACCTACTTCAGAAATCCATCCTAAATAATCCTAATCCAAATTTTATTTCACAAACACAAATATAACACAACACAAACACTACGCGCAAAACACTAAGCACAAACACTACGCGCAAAACACTATAGCACTAACACTAAGCACAGACTCTACGCGCAATCACTAAGCACAAACACCAAACACACATAACACACTGTCGAAAAAGCAGTCTAGCTCAAAACTTCAATTTAGTTTAGATGTTATAGCATGCTGTTTTGTCCTGAAATGTAATGGCAAATCAGTTAATTAAGGGATCAAATACAAGTTTCAAATAATTAAGTTCTGAGTACAAGTTATCAAACACTGCGGGGTAAGTTCAAGGGCACAAGTTATCAAATAACTATGAACTTGTCAATAAGGCAGGTACATGTATCTTTCAGTAATAAATGACAAGTCATTATGAACAAAACCAGTAATGATAATGTAAATGCTAGGAAAAGAGCTATTGGTAAATATAAATGCTGTCAAACCTGTGAACAAATACCACTGTTGAAAAAGATATAATGTGGCCTTTATTGACAGGTAACTTTCATTCAGATGTTATTTTGTTCTTTATAATCAATGACGGTTCCTCAGAGAATGACCTTTATTCACAAGGCAGTCGTTTTCGGAGATGGCCACTCACACAGGTTTGGCTGCATGTAAGTTTAATCAAGACAAAAACTTTCCATCAGCTATACATGCATATATAATTATCTATCAAAGGAAGTATATCTACATAATTCATGTACATGTAATATGTAAAAAGTAGGCAAAAGTATACTTATCCAGACAAACATGTATCCCTACTACAATGCAGCAATCACTACGGTTAATTCATGAAATCTGAAACACATAAATATCAATAAATACTCAATGAAAAACAAGTAGCTAGGTACAAGTACTAAAATACTGATCATTAAATAAAAGTAATAAAATACTGATCATTAAATAATAGTAATTTATTACTAATAGAAATATGTATGTACATCTATCCAAAATGAAAACTTTACTCTTTATCTGTTTCGATATTTAAAACACCATTTTGTTTTAAGTGTTACTCATGACAAGCATGTTGTTATGCAATGCATAAACAAATTATGGTTCTCAATATTATTTGTCTAATTTTTCCTTCAAGACTAAATATAGTTTTCTTTTTTGCAAAGCACGTGCTCAACAACAGGTGTTATATGCGCGCAAGAAATTATTAGCTGATAAGCGCACATATTAATAATAAAAACATTTCTATGTAGATACAAGATGAGTTTATTATTCAAAAGTGTCGTCTGACTTATGTAGTCGGTTCATTTGGAATGATATTTACTACATGTATATATGATTAAAGAAATACCGATCAAATGTGTAATTGTAAACATATCGACTGAAACTCAGCTTGTAATTGACAAATGGTCAAAAATATCTATAAGAAAAAGAAATGAAATGCCTTTTTCTTAACAATAATTGTTTGTGAAACATGGATACCTCCTGCCCCCCTAAAGGCCAACTGGATAGTAAGACCTTGACCTTTGACCTATTGAACCTAAAATCAATAGGGGTCATTCACATGCAATGGACAACCTCCCAACCAAATCTGAGGATCTAAGACCGAATCGTTCTGTAGTTATTTGTCGGACAATATTTTATGCTGAAGGTCACTGTGACCTTGAAAAAGACTCTTAGAATTAAGTACCGGTAATAAAGTACAAAACATATGTAATTGAGAACTGATGATTAATTACAAAACATACGTAGTTAAGTACTAGTAATTAAGTACTAAGACTGAATATAAAACACAAGTAATTAAGTAAGTGTAATTTAGTAAAAACACAAGTAATTGCGATCTTATGAATAAGACAAGTAAGTATCTTTCTGTACATAATTTTAACAAATATGAATAGTGTGCATGTAAGTTTCGATCAATCAATAAATCTGCTAATTCTACGTATGTATTAAGTAGAAGTTAGTGAAAGTATACTCATCTGCACAAACGGTTATCCCTACTGCAAGACTATGTATAACTATTGTTGATTTATAAAATCTGAAAAAAAGTATCATATCAATAAATAATTCAGTTACACGTTATTTGGTACAAGTGTTAAAATACAAGTGCGTGTAAGTTACAAGTAGAAATGTGTAAAGTACATTGATTATAAATGATAACGGTAAATTAAACGAAAACTATCGACTGTGAGTTAATCGCATTCAGCGAGCATGTAATTATTGAGCTTTGGCAGTCAAATAATTATCCTATTCTGCTGCTAATACGGTATGATGATTATCCCTTAATTTTGAATTGGTTGGTAAATTGCATTTAAGATATCATGATATGAATTTGATACGCAATTAACATTAAAAGTGTTCACATTCATGTTCGAATTTTTTTCTAAAATGTCACGAAATGGTACAAAAGTACAAGTAAGAAAATACTTGCAATTAATTACAAGCAGAAGTTGGTAAGTACATCGAAACAAAATAGATACGTCTCTTTTTTGTAAGCATACTTCTTATATCTGTTATCTTATAATAGGATTGGCACCCTAGATAGCATTATTTTAAGACGCCCAAGAAAAACCTTGCGCGATGCACTCTGGGATAGCGTGAAGCATAACTAGACTTCTCAAAACTAGGCAAATGCATGAAAACTGAGTTAATGGTATTATATATTCATAAATAAAACAAATATATTGTTATAATTTAATAAAACCTCATATGGATAAAGAATATTAATTAAAAGCATGTCTTCCTTACAGTGGACGGACAGTCTGACCTGTTTCGTTATTAACATAGACGGAGGATCGCCTTGGATACTGATTTTGGCACACAGTCATTCTTTTTCGAAATAATTTGAAAAAGTTGATTGTTTACACTTCAATTTGTACTTTATGACAATAAATGCCGAATTTTCAGCCGAAAGGACTCGTCGGTTATAAAAAAACGTTTGAAACACGGCTTTCTACAGTCTCTCTGTTGTGTTTCTCCGTTTTAAAAAACTGCTATGAAATATTCATACCCGTTATTAAATATGTATTGATATGACAAAGATGTTTTTTCTGAACAACAGAAAAACAGGCATAGAGATATTGTTGCTTACATTTTTGTAAAACAATGTCTGCTTTCGTTCGAAACGTACACTCTAACCTGTATTGAGAGGGGCATTTTAAAAAAGTCAAACTACATTTTTGTATTATAAAACAGCATAATAATTATGTAATTATCTGAACGAATTTATTCACAAGCCAATATGAGAGGGTCATTGGAAAAGAAATGTCACGTAAATATCCTTTCCCACGAGAAACTTGCGTGTCAAAACATAAATTTTGAACCCCGTACTCGAATTCAACAAGACTACGATTGGCAACAATCTATTATCTGTGTATATATAATGTCAAATTTCTTTTTGTAATAAAGAAAGATCGTTTTTCACAGTATAAACGACATTCTCGTAGAAAGCGAATTAACGTGATTTTTGAGAAACGGACGTGAAAACTGGTTATAAAACGATATGTTTCAATACCATATACAAACTTCACTATCCACGAGTATATTTCGAAGATGGTCGTGAATATTCACCAAAATGTAAGCGACTTTCCCAAGAAAATAAAAACGGTTATTTTCTTGAAAAAAGGTTGTTTAGATCATGTGTTTTAATCCAAAATACCATTAAAAGTATGGAACACCCCCACTGACTTATATAGTACATTTTCAATTAGTTATGTTTGAAACTACGTTTGTTACGTTCACTAAGCAAATGCAACAATCAATAAACGCGACAATTTGTTATGTGGTCAGATATTTTATTCTAGTGTAAAACCAATTCGGCCTGACTTGTTACTTTTGTTTCCATTACAACATGTAACGTGGCTTACATTGAGGGAATGGTGCTCAGACAATGATGTCTAAAGATGTTTTCAATAAATATAAAACTGTATTCATGTAATTAGGACTCATTGGAGTTAAAATTGTAGATCGCCAACTACAATGTAGCAGCCAATCACAAGCATCCGTAAATTACTCGCTGGTACCCGTAAATAACTCGATGATAGCCATAAATAGCTCGCTGGTACCTTATGGATAACTCATCACAACTTGCAGACACTTGTAGTTTAATTGGGTGTTCTTCGTAATAAGAAATCCTACTGCTACTTTAAGTTTTCTTATTTACGAATTTCCGCTTTCAGTTAAAAAATATTGCATTTATATACATATACAATTTGTGTATCAAAAACTTGCTCATGACAACTTAATTATTTATAATCTTCACCATTTATATGCTCGAAAGCGAACATTTTTCCTTAGAACATATTTGCGTCAAAAACATTTTTTCTTTTGTTTTCAAACCAACAGTTTTACACAGCAATTTGAACGTTTCGAAAACATTTGACCATTCAATAACCCTGTCGTCCTAGGGTGGTGTAACAGTTAATCAACTTTTCATAAACGATTCCACAGAAGTAAGACGACCATATAATAATTATGACAAATTTCGGTCTGATATGAAGAGTACAATTACATTTTCATTATGTTGCCATGTTGTCCCCGTACATGCCAAGAACAATATTTTAACGTTGTGTACGTCCTGTCTGTGCTGAAAAGACCACGGGATTCACGAAACAACTCGAGCACTAGATGCACTCGGGATTCACGTGATTCCCATGACCAAGTCTTCCCTAAGCAGATAGACATCGGTTAATATCTTTTATTATCATAATGTCAAAATGCTGTGTCAAAATGACCCTCGCCTCCCAGAATACAAGGACAGTGAAAAGTGAAAAATACATGGCTGTTCGTCACTAAAGCCCTATATATGCGTTATTGCTACTTTATATGTATATAAATCATATCCCTGCATATTTTAGTGTTTTTGTGAAAATTAAAACATAGCACGTCTGAAAGCTTTCGGTTTTTATTATCTTATAATATACAACTACATGTATATCTTGATACATAATGATTGTTACGAAGGAAAACGACGCGCATATTGAGGATCACTTATGTGTAGAAATAATCATCCGGGTCACCACTAACACGACCCTATTTACTTCTTCCTACCAAAGACATTAATTTGGGTTCGATAATTTTTGTGGTGTTTTAGTTGCATATGATCTATAATGTATATTCTCCGAACTAAAACTGTACATATGAAGACAGTTCCATCGACCCTACATTCTGGGGATGTCAGTGAAAACCATTTTGACTATAAAGTGTATAAAACTATATCTGACGGTCCTAATATTAACAGAATAATTGTTTGTACTCGTATGTGATATGAAGCTATGTACCTAAATTTAAATAATGAATATTAGAAGCGACCTGTAAATTTTGATAAGGAACTATGAACAGAAATGAAAGATATACAACATATACTCGTATAGCTTTATATATTTAACAGTCCAAGTTTCATTCTGTTCTTATACAAGGAATACAATACAAGGATAAATAATTTACAAATGCAATTATATCGTCTGTGTTTCTCTTGTTTTGTGTGTACATGTATTTATAATTACATATTGTATTGGGTTTATATCATGTATACTTCATACTGTATACTGTTTCTTAGATTGTATATACATTTTTACGTTGGTGCACTTTTGTTGCATTGTTCTTAATAAATGCATGTTCTTTTCTGTTCCGTCTTTATTTTTCAACATGATTACAACATAATTACATGTCTACACATTTGTAGTTTGAGTGCGTCGTAAATCTTATAATCTGTTCTCATTCAATGACATTCCACAGGTACAACCGAATATTTACAAATGCCACATGTTTCTCGTGATTTCAGTGATTATACAAATTCTCCCAACCCTAAACATCTGAGGATACAGAATGTACAGTATAACTCAACGAATGAAGACCACTGTCCAGACCTGTTATTTATTTTGTTAAAGTGACTTAATGTGTCCAAACAGATAACTAATTGTAAATGTTGGTTTTATCGTATTTTATCTCCTAATTTTACGCAAAGTGTTTAGTATTCTAGTAACTATCTACAAGACACTGTATTTCAGCAATTCGTCTGCTGCAAAATAAATAACAGTCAATGTTTGGTAACCAGTCATAAAAGTTCCCCGCAAGACTGTTATTGTTATCTCCCTTATGTAAGAACTAAGCGTATTTCACTCAATGTTTCCATTATTTGGTATCCTTGATGTTTTAAAAGATCGGACGCACTTACATTATCATTTTTCATAAATGTAGTAAGGTAAAATAAAGGATAAATATTTTCATACATATATATTCACCACTATATACTGAGTATATTATTATAGATGTTTCTTTATTAATTTGTTGTGTCCAGTTTTATTGTAGTTGTCAATTTTCTTGTTTACCCGTCTTGATACACATTGCATTCTATTAAGTATGTACTTAGTACGTAAATATTGGTCAACTTCTCTAATGCTTTAAATCTTCCAACCTCGCTTTATTGTCTTATATAGAGTCAAACCTGTGTTAGAAGCCACCTCCGATTGAAGAACACCGTATGATGAAAGGATATATTTAAAAAAAAAAAAAAACGTTATCAATAATTAAGAACAAAACGATCTCAAATAAGGGGTACATGTCAATAAAGGTCACATTTTTGTGTAAATGTTGTCTTTGTTTGATTGTTTGACTGTAGTCTTGTGCACTGATGTCAACATTGTTCCGGTGTTCAGTATCAATGATAGGCAGTACAGAATTACGTGGAATGTAAGTTGCATCCGAATCGGTGAACATTACACACATATTCAGACTTTGTTTCTCAGTTTTATATATATTTCAGCTGAACTATGGTTTCAAATATAATACAGATTTGTGTGAGGAGTCCAGTGACCAATGGTTGTTACTATTGTCATCAAATGTTTGTAACGTTGACAGAATATCGGTTATTTTTAGTGTATCAACTTATCGACTTAGTAGAATGTTACTATTACCAATTCTAAATATTTTGTTCAGATGATAACTATTTCGAGTTCATTCGCGTGTAGTCCATGCAACTAATTAGACCGTTTAATTGTGACAGTGAGATGCTTTTTTATTTGGCCCATATATTCTGCTAAATTGATAAGTTGATACATTTTAACAATTCACTTACAATCCTCGTATTTTTGTGTTTGAAACACTAATGAAGTGGCATTAATTAAGCGTAAAACATTACCATATGGGTACGATATAAACAGCGACTCTCAATTCAATATTGTCTGCCCTCCGTACCAAACAAGAGAGGTATTGAAAGTTTGTTCCTTGTACGATAGTATACTGACTAGATAGCTTCACGCATTCCACGTCAACCATGGCAAATAAGAGACCACCACATTGTAACATACTGTAACCAACCTGAGTATGTACTGTTTTCTTGAAAGATAGAAACATGTGTTAATTAATACATTTATAAATTATAAATTTCACTGCTCACAAAACTTTATAAAGGGAGTCAATGCAAATGTTCCGTGTCTGTTTTCTAGTAATGTCCAATGTTTAAAGTATCCAGTTAGAAAAAAATACAATAATAGCATCCGGATGCGTTCAAGAAAATGAATTCTGTAGCTAACAGCGCATTCATGTTATGGGGTTTTAAGTATGTTTATACGTGTACATAACATATCCGTGACAACTTAAATTATATTGTCTAAAATTAACGAGATGCTTATTAATTAGAATTAAATATTTGTAAAAATACAATGATGAAACTATATGAATTTCTAGGCGAGCATGTATACAAAGAACCCATGACATGAACTATCATGTTATTCATATTTTTTTGAAATAGTGTACATACATTTAGACAAGGACCTATTTATAACATACATGTATGTATATAAGCTCTTGATTTAGATTTTTTCGGAATTTTCAAAAATAATGAAAAATGGTTCATATTCGCGAACTTTGTATTAATAGGTCTGACTTCACTAAAATGTATTCTGACGACTTTTGTTTCATGTTAGCCCATTGCACATTTAGAAGCAATATCGAAATAAAATTATAAATGTGGTTATCTTTGTAGTTGTAAATTTGCTTAAAGCTAAGTTATTATAATTCATTTGAAATAATAATCCAATTTAAATAATGGGTGGAAGTAAACGGGACAAGAGAGACAGAGGTTTGTGTTTTCGGTTTTACTTGAGAAATTCTGATTGCAATAATTTCGGACAGTTATTTATTTCGGATATTAAGTGACGTAAAACGTTTACTAACAAAATGAACAGAATGAAAAGCTCTTTATTTATGAAAGTTCAATTAATTGGAAATGAAAGTAATGAAATTGTACCAGTCGTTATGAAACACCTGTTTTTTAACTGTAATCTATAGGAAGAAAATAATGTATCCGATGTGGGGCTCAAACCTGCAACACTCTGCTTGCAAGTCAGATGCTATACCAACTAAACTAATTGGGCTGATGAATGTACCAGCCAAAATACTATAAACCACAAAGCTACAGGACAAATTAAGTAATCCTACCCTTGCACAATCAAACACTGGAATCTTGCGTGGTAGTGTCATCTGTACATAAGACTTGTTTCCCTTGTGTTATATATATATAGTATATAGTGAACAAAGTCAATGAGCCTTATCCCTGTGGTATAATCAGTCTGTTGAATGTGTCCTGTAGTAAAAGGAGAAGTCATCCGATTGAACTTGGAGGTCTTGAAGATGACACATCACAGGGCCTTCTTTTCCTTCTATAACAGAGGTGGAAATTCTCAAGTTTCCCAATTGCAAAAAGGCTGTTTTTTTCCATATTTGAGGCAATAACTTCCCAAAAATACAATAATTGATGCTATTCTATTTCTAACTTGATTGTCTATCTTTCTAAAAATTTGGCCAAATATCGCGCTTGAATTTCACAAAATGAAAGGCTAAGGCCCCTTCCCACTTTTCGGAAAAAAGGCCCTGCATTATTTTGCAACATATATTTAGCTAAATATTTAATCGATATATATTTTTTTATTAAATAAATGTGTAATTTACAAATATGCCTTATTCTTGTTGGTATGAAAATGTATATACTGTATATGATAGAAGAAGGAAGAAGATCTAAGAAGCACAAGTCTGATCTAGATTTTCAACAATATGAAGTGGATGAAGATAGTCAGGATGTTGAAGTTGGAGGTGGTGGTAAGATTTTCCATGCTTGAGCGAAAAAATATTTTTAATACGTAATAGTTTAAGTAACATACAGTATTAAAGTATACGTCTTATACTTTTTGATAGCAAGAGTTACATTTCTTTGACAAAATAATTGGCCATGTTTATCATTGGCGCCCGTTTTATTTTGGCGATTTTGACAGTCGGCATCCAAACAGCCAAATATAGACCACGACAATATAAAACATCGCCAATGATAAACACGGCCAATTATTTTGTCAAAGAAATGTAACTCTTGCTATCAAAAAGGTGTTACGGTTTATAACTTAAATCATTGACACATTTAGACTTACTAAATAAAACCCGATATAACAATATAATATTATGTGTTTTAATTTTGGCGGTAAAGTAGGCAGGACATGGATTTATTTTGGCGGTTGGCTATGAAACCGCCAAATACAGAACCCACCAATTCAAGAATATTTTAAAAACACCAAATTTTGCACCAGCAGAAATAAAGACATATACCGGTATACATAATAGTTATACAGTAGTATTTTGGGTGTCTTTCTGTATGTTGTTTGGACATAGACCTGTATTAGTGTAAGCTGTAGATGCTGTATTCCTTTACAAATATTAACTCTTTAACTCAGTTAAATCGAAAATAAATTAGGATTGAAGGTCGAGTTGGGTCTAGATTTTATAAATGATGAAATTCTGTTTTGGCTTTATACATGTCTTATTTGCCATTTTCAGTCGTACCTGATGCTGCAACTAGGCATGTTGATGAAACTTCAACAAAAGAAGATGAGTTTGGTGCTAAAGATTACAGAAAATTATTGGATCTGAAATTAGATCACAGTTCAAGGCCATTGTGGGTGGTAAGTTGTGATGGAAAGTTAAATTGGAGTTCTGTCTTACATCCTGTGTTGACTATGTAAAATTTTGTAGGTTCATTCACATCATTATACATTTATTTAAACTTTTTATTATCATTTCACTTAATGTGATGAAGGAACCTGTATAATTTGTATTTCTTGAGAAATTGGAAGATTTTTCCTATTCTTTTGCTTACAATGATTGATCAATGTAACATTTCAGTAACATTCTCTTCGAAATTTTAGTTATATTTCAAATTAATTAATTATTGTTTCATTAGAATTTTCTGTATTTTAAGGCTCCAGATGGTCACATCTTCCTGGAAGCCTTTTCTCCAGTGTACAAGCATGCACATGATTTCCTAATAGCTATATCTGAGGTTAGTACTTCTTCTTTCTGTTACTGTGGTGATATGGGACCTTATTGCTTTAACTTTAGTATGTCTAAGAAGAGATTACAACTTAAATAACAGAATTTCCAAACTTTAGCCTCTGGATAAGCTTTTGAATTGATGTCTGGATTTTTTTAAAACACCTAACAAGCTTTTATTGATGATTATGGTGCCGTCTTCTGCTTCCAATGTATCCATTATAAAAAACTTTTGTCTCAAACCTTGAGTTAATTTATATTTCTTTCAGCCTGTGTGTCGACCAAGTCACATCCATGAGTATAAACTGACAGCATATTCATTATATGCGGCCGTGTCTGTTGGCTTGGAAACAAAAGATATTATAGAATATTTGAGACGATTATGTAAAACAACATTACCCTCAGGAATAGAAGAATTTATTAAAGTAAGTTTTGATGTCTATTATATTTTGTCTTTGTTAATGAGATTTATGCAAACAATTTTTTACAGTGTTTACCGTAATTTGTGAATTAAAATATCTGTTGAATGATCTGAATTTAGTATAATTTGATGCTGTTTTACTGTGCTGAATTAAAAGCATTTATTTATTAACCATGTCATCAAAATGGTTCTGGTGTACTGAATGATGGCAAACATTTATATTTGTTGCGTATGGTTTCTTTTTTATTGTAATATTTTTTTCAGTTGTGCACATTGAGTTATGGTAAAGTTAAGCTGGTATTGAAACGTAACAAGTATTATGTAGAGAGTCAGCATGCGGTATGTCATCATCCTTCTTCAATGTGAAACAAAGTGAAAATTAAATATAAAATGTTGGAAGACGCTTATTTAAAGAAAATACCTTGTAAGGAACTTAAAATTAAACCAAATCAAGCTCAATATAAAAGGTTAAATTGTTATCAAAGCTTGTTATTATCTGAATTACAAGTTGAATGTTTTTTGTTGAAATTTTTTAAGAATTTTTATCTTTCATTGTAAATCTTTTATAATAATACAAGCTGCTATATTTTATACTTGAAGTATGTCCACATTGTTGATTTTATGACACATTACAGGAAGTGGTACAGAAATTACTCAAGGATCCTGTGATACAAGAATGTAGATACCGTCCTGAATTAACTGAAGGTGAAAGTTCTGATGTTATTCAAGAAAGTGTCACTAAAACCACATCTATACAGGTATACATACAGCTTTAATGTGTTGTACTCCAGCTGTAATGCTGTTATTGGTTGATTATATAGTGCGATTTATTAACCTGTCAAAAGCTGAATACTTACACAGTCGTTGAATGAGATTATTTTTAGCTTTGTACCACAGTTGATAGTTTTCTTTTGTTTTACCATTAGGGAATGTTCCATTTCGCATTTATATTTTATATCACTTAGCGCATCATTAACTACATGTACATTCAACAGCCGGTTTAACGAAAACCTCACCAAAGCTAAAAATAAGTGTAAGCATTGACTGGGAAAGTATGCATCTTTGACAGCCTTGCACAATATCTCACTGGGTTCTTGTAGGAAGAATACTTAAATAAGTTATTCCAAGAAGATTAATTCTAGTGACAATAGCTTATCATGTAATAATCATTTACAGTTTAACAAACCATCAACAAATGGAAGTACATCATTACCTAGTACAAGTAGTGATCCTTCAGCTGGACCATCAGGTGATGACGGCGGCACAACTAGTAACACGGATACCGTACCATCGGATATATTTGATTACTATGATAAAATTGATAATGAAGATGAAGAAGGTGAAGACTTGAAAACTGTATCATTTGAAGTTAAACAAGATCGTATTGAAGACATACAAAAAAGGTGTGTGTAATACAACTTGACAGCTGTCAATAATCATGTGATTGTCTGATATTGATACAGTAAATGACTTGATTTAATGAACTTACATTTACTAAGAAGGAAGTGTGATGCACCAAGAAAAAACCGTATTAAAATCAGTGTTTTCATTACAAGCCAATTGCTGATGAAAACCATTGGTTAAAAACCCAACAAAAATTGGTTACAATCCCTGAAGTTGGAAAATTTTAAGTATGATATTCAAGTAGGCGGCCTGTTGACTCCAGGCCAAATTTGTTATTTTCATAGGAAAATCTGTAGTACTGAATATTAATGAAAACCATACAAAATGGAAAAAATATCCTTTCAATGTGCTATTGTAGATTGACACTGTGCTTCTACAAATTGAAGTGAATTTCAGTTGGTAGAAAATTAATGCAATCTACTGATACAAATTATGTATTTGCTAAAGAGCATTGTAAGTGATACTGTGCTAGATAAGGAATATTTAGCTTCTTTTGTTTCGCAGATGTATAGAAATTGAGTATCCATTACTGGCAGAATATGACTTCAGAAATGACACAGTTAACAAAGATATCAAGTGAGTATAGAACCATGATTTGTAGGTTATTACTGATATATAGGATTGGTGAATTAGGCTCTACATATGTTTAATATCAATGATTTTGCACAAAATTCTCCTGATTAAGACATGATTTACCCATCACTCTCTAATAGGTAATAGGCTCAGATTATTTGTCTGATACAGAAGTCATGATGACAAGATATGCATTCCCTGCAAATTCTTTCTATTTTGCAAAGTCTGTAGAATAAGGTAAATATTGAAATGAATTTATTCATTTTGCTTAATTAATTTCTCTATTCAAGTTCCATTGCATATGAACTGAAATTGGTATTTGGGATTAGAACTGATTACCAGTAGACACAAAAGAAAGAAGTGTGATATATAGACATAAATATTGATGAAATAAATAGAAGTTGATACCAATTAAGTGTTTTCACATCCTTTTAAGCATTGATCTCAAGCCATCTACAGTACTAAGACCTTACCAGGAGAAAAGTTTACGTAAGATGTTTGGTAATGGACGAGCACGTTCGGGTGTAATCGTGTTACCTTGCGGCGCTGGTAAGACACTGGTTGGTGTGACAGCTGCGTGTACTGTGAGAAAACGTTGTTTGTGTCTCGCTACATCTGGTGTAGCTGTGGAACAATGGAGATCTCAGGTAATGTTGTGGGTATTAATGTGTATGGTACGAAGAAATCACATTGCATAATGTTAAATCATTTAGAACACCAAATTTACAACTGTTTTAAATGTGGTCTTCTGCAACATATAAGCATTAAAGATCAAGTCTGTGGTGAACCCTAGTATCAGCTTATCTGAATGAAAATGTACACATATATATTACATAATAATATATGATCTGATATAATATAGGTACATGTGTATATAAGAATAGAAATATATGAATGATGTAGTGTTAATCACTACCTAGACAGTGTCAAACTCAATCATATTGTTTACTGACAGTTATACTGTTATGCCATAAAGTTTTTATGAAGTTAGTTATCATGATATTCTAGGACTGTTGTTATTCAATGCATTACTAAAATGAAATAATGTTTAATACTGGTATTGTGAAAGTGTGTGTACATGTTAATTTCCTGTCAATTTTTTACTGCTTACTACAGCCCTATTTTTACTGTTTTGAGGAACAGGTATCAGGCCCCTTTGATGGGGAAATTTGCGTCATGAAATACTAAATTTGGGGACTTTTTCTCTCAGTGGGGATTACTTGGGGAACAGGTGAGACTACCAGATCCCAATATGGCATAAAAGGGCCTGTACTAGTATTCAGACTTCACCTTATCTGAGAGTTTTATTTGTCATGTATCAAGCTTTGAAGCTGATAGTCTCAATATACATGATTTCATATAATTACAGTTTAAGATGTGGTCAACAGCTGATGACAGTATGATCTGCAGATTCACCTCTGATGCTAAAGATAAACCTATCGGTAAATTTTTAAACTGTGGTTTTTTGTATACAGTCAAACCTATGTTAGCAGCCACCTCTGAATAAAGGTCACTATATGAAAACGGCCATTCTTTTAAGAACTGTCATTGATTATTAAGAACAAAATCACCTCGAAATAAAGGTCACTTGTCAGTAAAGACCATATTTGTCTCCCAAGAGTGGCCTTTGTTCACAGGTTTGGCTGTATGTATGATATGGAATTAATGATTTATCATCTGAACTGGAGTGTTCTCATATCTGGGTTCATCTAACTAATCCACAATGCAGACAAATTAGCTACTGGTCCTCATTTTTTACTCAATCCTTATATCTAAAAATTCAAATTTTACTAATCTGGAAACCTTTGACCTTTGATTGGTCTAGATAAGTCAGTATTACACAGGTCACACTGTATATAATGTTGTTACAGGTTGCTCTATATGTATCAGTACCTACTCTATGTTGGCACATTCCACAAAGAGGTCCTGGGAAGCTGAGAAGGTTATGGAGTGGATGCAAAGTCAAGAATGGGGAATCATGGTGTTAGATGGTAAGGGACTGTCTGTACTTCTTTTACTTCACTTTACTTTTCTTTCTTTTATCAGTCAGTTCTAACACATACCTCAGGTATGTGATGTTTCTGTGTTGTGGAATATAGTAAAGTACTCAAATGGAAAAAATATAACACTTGTTACAAAGTACTTTTGAACTTTTTGCTTTCGTTTTCTCTGTTAACGAGACCTCAAATGATTAAGTCTTCATAACTAAAATGGTAGATAATCTAATTTATAACCATGAAGAATCTGACTTTATACTGTCCATATTTTGTTTACACTTAAGCCTCCAGTATTGTGACATAGGAAATACATTGAGTTACCAAATTAGTCTGTGGCAGAATATTTAATTGTTGAATTATTACGAATTGGTTTACATAGGAAAACTGTGTAACAGGTACATTTACATAATACAGATAATTGATCATTTAGATACCTAATATAAAATAAACATTTTACTTCTAACAGAGGTGCAAACAATTCCAGCGAAGATGTTCCGGCGTGTGTTAACTATTGTGAATGCCCATTGTAAGCTTGGTTTGACGGCTACATTAGTGAGAGAGGATGATAAGATTGCAGATCTCAACTTTCTTATTGGACCCAAATTGTATGAAGCTAACTGGATGGAACTTCAGAATCTTGGTTTTATTGCCAGAGTACAATGTGCTGAGGTAGGATTAATTTGTGTGTAGGATTATTATTATAATACCAGATTTGTATATAAAGTGCTCTTTTCATATAAAAATTACACATATCAATCATTAGATTATGAAATTGAAGCTCTTGTTTACAAAAGCGAAAATACGAAAATATCCGTGATGATCCAAATGTTAATAACAGCAAAAATATCCGTGGTATTCCGAATGTTTAATCTCGGAGACGAAAGGATTATAATAGATGTCCGCCATCTTGGAATTTAAAATGTTCGACTGATGCCTTTTTCAATGCCTTAACCAATTTGTCGTGCCCAATTGCCAGAGTTGTTTTAGTATAATCAAGTTCGTGAACACCCGATTACAGCTGTCGGACATTGCCGAGTATATAACAGTGCATTGTGGGATTGTCAAACAATATCGTTTGAGCTATTTTAGCAGTTGCGAATCCATGCATGTATATAAGTCCTTGATGTTAGGGATATGTTTGAATGTATGTTATGCTGAGGTACAAGTGTAATGTAGTATTGTAACCTATTTATTTAACCTTTTAGTCCAAAAGTTTGTAGAAACTAATTCTTTGTGACAAGAGTATATTTATGATTGTGCATTAAGTTTAGTCCATCTTGTTGATCTCAGTGCTTAAACTTTGTGTAAATTTTGTTGTTGTTTTTTGACAGGTTTGGTGTCCTATGACTCCAGAATTTTACAGAGAATATCTTACTACAAAACAACAGAGGAAAATGGTCAGCCAATATTCCAATATATAAGTTAATTTATAACTATATTTGTCAGTTTTGTAACTATAAGAATGCTTATTATGGTTTTGTATATATGTTAAAGATAATGTAAATCTAGTAATTTTCTTCACATTTTCTATAGATTAATTAAATTTTGATTATTCAGATTATTTTGATGTTCCCCCTATAAACTTATTTAATTTATTACCTCCCCGGTTTTAATATGTATGAACAATTTTAAAGTAGTTGTATAAAAAATATTCACAAGTTGTTTCTGTTCAAATACTAACTCCTTCCTTATTATATTTCTGGTATTGTTATATTACAGTTACTTTATGGAATGAATCCAAACAAGTTCAGAGCTTGTCAGTTCCTTATCCGGTACCATGAGAGAAGGAATGATAAAATTATTGTCTTCTCAGATAATGTGTTTGCCCTTAAAAACTACGCTAAGAAACTTGGCAAGTAAGTTTAGTTTGATTATACTTAGTTCTAACATACCAGCCTGGAGGAATTTTGTCTTTAGTTTACATTATACATCGTCCTTTTGGGTTATAAGATGTGCAATAATTCAGTAACAGAATGTAAGGCTAAACTTATGAAATTCTTCTTTTTCAGGTTACAGTCACCTAAATTCATGTTTAGTTTAAAACAATACCATAGATAGAATGTCATTTTAGGACATTTCCTATTTTATGTTTTCAATATTTGTGATATTTTAGTGATATTTTAATGAAAAGAAAATATGCTACAATGTAATGTTCTTCACTATGTTGCATATTATTTATGTATTCTTCAGACCTTATTTGTATGGTCCTACAACACAAGGTGAAAGATTACAGATTTTACAGAATTTTCAACATAATCCAAAAATCAACACAATATGTGTATCAAAGGTAAGTGAAATAAACTGAAATATAGGACCATAAGGTCCCTACCACATTATCTTTTCCTGGCGTGTAATGTGCATCAACAACCAGGGTGACTTTTTCAACTTACACTATGGAGAGAGAGACTAGGTGTACACGTAGGTAGAACCTCGAATCATCTGTTAGCTAGTTGTACAGCTTCCACACCTATGAAATTTGGCCTAAGGTGGAATTCGAACTCTCAGCAGTGATTGTTAGTCTGGGACAATAACCTCTATTAGATTAACATATTTTGTATGTATAAAGTACTGAACTATTTATTTATCAAGCTTCTGTTTTGACCATGACTGAACTTGGTTCTCTTACGTTTTGTGAAGGTTGCTAAAACAGAATATGTTTCTAGAGTCTAGCCAAGTTATCTAAGAAAACACCATGAACGAATGCATTCTATTGATGTTAGGAGTTAACATACAGGCAAAGTATTCGGGTCTTAAAGAATTGTAATCAGTGAGAGTCAGCTTTTTTATAAATATTTTTTCAGTTGTTTAAGACAAATAATTGTTTTATGCAATTTTTCTATTGACCTTTAAGTATGAGACATTAGTTGTTGTTCCAATTCCATACATGTTCGTATATAATCGGCATGTACATGATGATTACAGGTTGCTGACACGTCATTTGATCTTCCTGAAGCAAATGTATTAATTCAGATATCGGCACATGGAGGATCACGTAGACAGGAAGCACAAAGATTAGGTCGTATCCTTCGTGCAAAGAAAGGTAAACTATTAACTTATTAATCTTTTGAACCTCAGAACCTTACATGTATATTGTATGAAGTTAAGATACTTCAAGAAAAAAAATAATGTTCCAGGATTGTCTGTTATTAGAAGTAACTTAAACCCCCAACAGGGGTATAAAAGGCAGGTAATGGCTGGTAGGTGGTTTCCCTTGATTTTTAAACTGTTTTCAGCTCAGGGAGAGATTTTTTAAAAAACCTGATATTAAATGGTGTTTTTGAATCACTGAACAATATTCTGAATGAAGCAAAATGATTCTTTTATCAGTCCAGATAAGAAACTTCAAAATGTATGAAGATTTAGGTTCTTATATTTTCAAAACAATTTATAACAGAAATTCAAATTTGAATTAGAGGGAGGAGTTTATGTGGTTTAAACCCATCATCTGCTTCAGCTATTTATAGATTCAGTACAGTAAGTCAGCATTCACTGTATG
The DNA here is from genome assembly GCA_964023205.1 of Lutraria lutraria. Classification (NCBI taxonomy): domain Eukaryota; kingdom Metazoa; phylum Mollusca; class Bivalvia; order Venerida; family Mactridae; genus Lutraria; species Lutraria lutraria. The sequence goes on from OZ026848.1 coordinate 1,033,648, forward strand.
TCTTTCACTGATAAAACAATGTAGAGAGAGAGAGTTCATTTGATAAAACAATGTAGAGAGAAAGTTCATTTGCATCCGATAGTCTGATCGGAAGTTGCATCAGATAAAGACCAATTTGAATTTTAAAGAAAGCATAAATGTCTTATTTGTACACCATAAGATATTCATTGACAAAATGTAACCATTAATCTTGCTATACTAGAACATCGGGCTCAACTTCTCCATTATATTGTCACAATTCTTATGTTTATTTATAGAAACTTTGTTGAAAACCCCAGTTTGTGTTATAAATAGTAACCATGATGTTTAATCAAAGAATATATCTGTATCTCAGATTTTTCATCTTTTGCAGTAATTAATGTGTTAATTAGTTTTGTATTCAAATATATATATTGAACATGTGTTTATTATACGTCTTGTATATTTAGTTATTTATCTAAAGTTGTATATAACATGCTGTTAATACAGATACAGAAGTTTAAGGTGAATTTTCATTTATGCAAATATCCAACTAGTTACACAGTATAACTATAAAACCTGGGTATATATACAAGTCTAGTCCTATCAGTAATATGGATGGACCGGAGGACCACTGGTTACCTCGATATAACAATATCTCCAGTTCCATCATTAGCCCATCCCTCTTTATTTTTAAGTTTGTTCATTTTTTATCAAGCCTACTTGTGGTCATCTCAACATAGTCCGTACAATAGTAGTTCTGTGGGTCTGTGTTAGTCAGTATGTCCGACAAGACTTTCCTTGTCCAGGCTGTATCTCCCTTATGCATTGACATATTTAAACTATGAGACAGTGTGTCACGACATGACATGCAAGACCCAGGTCCATTATAGCTCCAAGGTCAAGGTCACACTTGGAGGTGAGGCTGTATCTTCTGTACACATTGAAGGATTTTGAAATTACTCGGCACAGATGTTCTCTTCAATGAGAGGATGTTTCCTGCGTAAGACCAAGGTCAAAGATGAAGATTACACTTGGAGGTCGAATGTGTTTTCCCTCTCTGGACTGTACCGTCTGTATGAATTGAAGGATTTTGAAATAACTGGGCATATATGTCAACTTCTATGAGACAATGCGTCCTGGGCAAAACCCATATCCATAGGTCAAGATCACACTTTGGTCCATTGTATTTTCCTTGTCTGGACTGTACCTTCTGTTTGCACTAAGGATTTTGAAATAACTTGGTATTTAAGTTTACTTCAATGAGATGGTGTGTCATGAACATCACCCATACTTGTATTTCAAAGTACAAGGTCATAAGCTTTCTTAACAGCGGCTAGACATGTTTCCCTTGGGCATAATTGTATGAGAACTGTTTTTTCAGAAAGTTCTGAATTTTGCTTGGTGCATATTGAAGTATAAAACCTATTGTAGAATGCATATTGTTATTCAGAGAAGAATAGATTACTAGAATCAGTTATTATACAGTTGTTCCACCTTTATTCATGCATGATGTAAGGTTTTTCTTATAACTTCCTTGTAATACAACAGTTACTTAACTGCTATTTTACATACTGTTTGTTATCTGTGTTTATATACTTGTTCACATTCTATTTTTAGCAACGCATGGGGAAAACCCAAGCTACATTGCTGTGAACATTATTTGTATTTAATTTTGTGTTTGAATATTTTATTACATGCATGTCCAGAAAATTGCATTCTTGACATATTAACATCTAAATATTTGCATTTTGTGCTGTTTTGTTTTTACATAACATGCATCTATTTCATAATATTGTTTGATATTCAGAGATTTATAAAAACGGAAGACAAAGTTTAAAGATGATCATAAGTTTATGCATAAAATAAAACATTGCCAAGTTTTACTACAAGTGTATTCTATATATACACGTCCAGTCTGTACAATGTTGTGGATGGACCGGAGGACTACTGGTTACCCTACGATTTGTCTATACTCCCAGTTTCCATCATTAGCCCATCCGTACTTTTATTTTGGTTTCGATATATTACTTTTATTAATAAGATGCAATGTGTGCTGAGCTGACCTTGTGTTGTAGACCTGAGCTGATCTCTAAAGTTGTTTAGATTCTAGAGTTGGGATATTTTGATTTACCTGTATATATTGTACATTCTTGTTGTCCATAGAGCTTTCATTTACCTGAACATTGTACATCAACATCAGAATGATAAAAAAATATTAACATGTTATCATCCTGTCAATATAACTGAAATAATGTTGAAAATGGCATTAAATGCAATGAAATAAAATAAATAACAAATTTATTGTTTAACTTAATGGCTTAAAATGTGTGGACTGTAATACCAGTCTTTAATAAGGAATACCAATCATCCCATTGTTGTTTACATATCATCATATCATATAACTTCTCCTATCATCATACTGTGTTTGTTGACTATTTATGATATAGAGATATACAGTGCAACCTCTTCATAGCGGACCTCTCTTGAGCAACAACCTCCCTGCAACAACAGCATGATTTTTTCCTGTTGCACGATTTAACTATTAATTTGACCTCTCTAGAGCAACAACCTCTCAACAACAACATAGTTTTTCTCTCCCAAATGTTGTTGCTTTAGAGAGGTTGTACTGTATTTATATATGTTAACATGTAAACTTAAATTATCAAATTACGTACATATTGTATATTTTACCTTCTCTTCTAAAAGTTCAGTCTGTATGTTTAATCTTTGTTTTTTATTGAAATATTTCAGGTGCCGTTGCTGAGGAATATAATGCATTTTTCTACTCGTTGGTATCCCAGGATACAATGGAGATGCAGTATTCATTAAAACGTCAAAGATTCTTGATCAATCAAGGTTACAGTTATAAAGTCATCACTAAACTTGTCGGCATGGAAGAGGTTTGTAACTCATCTTGTAAATCATCTTTTAATTATGGCCCCTGTCATTCTTCGGCCCCACCGTACGAAGAATGGTGGAAGAGCATAAAGTGTTACTCCTGTTCGTCCGTCCGTGCGTCTGTTCAAATTTTGGTTTCCTAGCGATAATAGAAGAAATATTTCATATTTTACATGAATGTGTATAATAATAAAACACAGCTCAAGTTCGATTTCTGTTAAAATCCAAATATTTTCACAGGAGATATCACCCCCTTTTTGACTCAGCTCTCAGCATCCATGTGCTCTAGAGACATTTCTAGTTTAAATTTAAACTTTGTTAGCTCAGCTGTCATGATTGGATTTATTAATATGAATTTGGAGAAAGATGAGATTAGTTTAAGAATTTATGTTAAGTTGGAAGTACCTAGAGAACTTCCAGTACTGGTAAGTTAATAATGGGTCCAGATTCTGTGATTGATGTGAGTTAAAATATCTAGTGTAGGGATACAGTGTTGTCATAGTGTAGATCTTTGGACACAGGATTCAAACAGTGTGTATTTAGGCCCGTCACTGTTGAAAGTCTATCATCCCATTCCTGGCTTAAAATACAATTACTGATTAGTATCGTTAAGTAACCTACAAAATAAATTGAATGATAAATAAAAATGATAAAATTTAGTGTGTTAGTTGATGCCAGCTAATTACTTGTGTCTTTTTAAAGTTGCTAATTATTGGATTGTTTTATAGGAAGATTTAGCATATGGTACAAAAGAAGAACAAGCCCAGTTGTTACAGGAAGTGATAGCAGCCTCTGATCAAGATGCTGAAGAAGAAAGAATTGCTGGTGAAGTACCATCAGGAAAATCTGTAGTAAGTTTTTATTTATCATCATTTCTTGTATATTGATGGCATGCCCAGCATACTTTTAATGAGGTTTTAATTGTATGAATTTTATTGCTGATTTATGTTTGTTGGCTGAAGATTTGATTTATTAGTCAATATCAAAACCATGATTTTAATAACAGGCACCCTTATCCTATAGCCTTAAAGTACTACTGTACAAAATAATGATACTGCTCGGCATTCTGTTAAAATGTTCTCAGTGTAGTCTCAGTCAAAAGGTCCTGTACAGTTATGATTTAAACCCCAAGCACTTAGGTAATAAATTTCAGTATTTCAACTTCATCTATTTGTTGAGTCATATGTATGGGATTACTTTGTAACGTAACATTCTGATGAATAGATACAATTGTATAATGCATAGATAATACAAAATATAGTTTACTTTAGTATATTGTTAGCTTATCTGCGATCATTGTGGTGTCTGCGTCGTGCAAAAACAACTTTAGTGTAGCTCATGCTCTGAAACTGTAAGAGGTAGCATCATGAAACTTCATAGATGATAGATCTCACTGAGGTGGGGAACAAACGAGCGTTGGCACCACTAACAGCGCTCTTGTTGGATTTCTGCTGAACAGCAGCTTTTTTGGTTACTTTGACTGATGATCTTTTTTGTTTTCATGTTCAGTTTGGAAAGAGAGTTGGTAGTATGAGCTCTATGTCTGGTGGAGATGGAAGTGTTTACATGGACATGAGAAAATCATCCGGCAGACATTCACATCCTTTGTTCAAGAAATTCAGGAAATAAGGGATCCATGAAATAATGTCTAGCCAATGTACTGTTAATCTACAGTATACAAATCAACAAGTTACATGTCAAAGGTTGTTTCTGACTTAATTTACTGCTAGGCTGCTGAACACATCCCACTTAATGTCTTATTAGGCCAGCTGTGATTCAGATCTTATTAGGCCAGCCGTGATTCAGATGCCGTCAGCCTAGAAAATGACGTTGCTTTTGATACTTAGATAGCCTGTCAGAAAATGATTTTATTTGGACAAAGAAAAACCTCTTGTGACATTATTCTCATTAAGAGTAAATGATATCATGTGACTTTTTTTCCCAATACTGTCAGTGAATGCATGTAATTTGGTGTCTGTTCAAGATTAATTAAAATGATCAAATCTAGTAATGTTTAACATTGACCCTAAGGTTGTAATACATGTATGAATTTATATTGCTCTGTCATTTGATCAATAGCAGACAATATGTAACTTAATAGTTGAGTTGCAGTAACAGATGGACAAGTAATAAATATGTATGTTGCATTGAATGCAACCATTATTATGGTGAATACGGATGACATTACTAAAATCTTGTATTCTTGAAAACAGTTTTGTACTCATCTTGTATCATTTGTAACTTTACAAATAAAACAACATGAAATTAACATCTAAATGATTGTCTTGTGTCATTTATGTATTTATACAAATAATATATATCAGAAAATTACCATTACTTACTGACCTAATAGCTTATCAGGCAGACATGTATACTTTGGTGATTGGGCAATGTAAATGATGGCTTCCTATTCAGTGTTGTTTGTATTGTAAATTTAGTAATCAAACAATCCTACTTTGTATAAGTCTGTGCATTTTAGTACAAAGAGAATAACTTTAGTAAGACAGGGAATAACTTTGTTCCTGACTGATTTCTCTGATTGGTACAAGCTTGAATATTAGCAGAGTGGTACAAACTAAAAGGGAAAGGAATAAAGAAATAACATAAATTGGTGTTTTAATTGTTTATTCTGACCTTGCATAGATCATAGACCTTGTTTATATACAAATATCACAAGATAAATAGGCCTTCATTGTTACATCACAAGGCACCGTCTTCTTGGAGCAGAAAAAAAGTACAATCAGTTAACTAAAAGACAAAGAATCAGTTAGGTAACCATGGTGTCAGTATATAATATATATGATTCACATAGTGACTTACATGTAACTACATATACAACAAACTTCTAGAACTGAACACATAACAACAAATATCTATTGCATTCATGCGGTACATATAAGGTGGAAGTAATACACAGCTCAACTTTAATAATCAGTCACCTGGATTCTTTAAATTCTTACATACAAGTACTTAATACTAAGACAATCATTCCTTATGATAACATGTAAAAAGCCATTATCTTTTACAGTAAATGAAGTTTATGAGAGTGAAGTGGGATTATATTAATTTTTGTTGTTGTTGAAAAATATATCAAATAGTAAATGATAGTCCTGTTCACAAATGTTCAGAAAAGACCATGTTGACCCATTATTAATGTTGAGGAGTGTATTACCATGCTGTTAACATATAAATAGTACTGAATAGAAAAAATGTTTCCATGAAAATTAGGACAAGACATCCTTTGCACTTTGATTTGTTGCTAGTTATATTATTGCTTCACATGTTAAATAAATGATACACTACACACATATAATATCTAAGTTATAAACTGAAGCATTAAAGTATGGTAAACAACTCTCATTTAAATATAAACACTTACAGGCTATAAAAAATGGGATGTAAAACTGTATCAGGCTGCACTGATATAAATCGAAGAGATCAGTAAAGTTCTCACAAGAATTTCGAATTTAAACTCAAATTTGAATCACTTGTTGCTTGGACAAAGAAATCTAAACTGACCAATGACAGTTAAGCATTTCAGAAGCAGGCATATAATACCACCTTACAAACCTCATTTCAAAATGTTGGTATAGCATACAAGCAAAATGTACCATTTAATGAAAATGCTGAATATGGACAGTGAAATAAGACCGCAATGACATAAAATGTACATAGGAACATTTAATCACTGACGTACATTTTTATAATAATCTTGGTGGTTTTATTGGTTACGGCCGGTCCAGTAGTTAGTGCTCTGGATTTGAAACCCCTTCTGACTACATGTAAGTACGACTGACATCAAATGTAAATATATACTAACAATAACAACAATTATAGACATGTATGTATGTACACATGTATGTACTACATACAGCTAAGTTTCTACATATCTAAATACACAAATAAGGATTTTTCTAAAATAGAAGCTATTATAAACATTTCAAAATTGTAAAACTTAAGAGAGATAATCCATAGCTGAAACATGAGACAAAAACTTACTTGATTTTAAGTAGAGATGACGAAAATGAACAGGAGAGGTAATGAAACAGACCCAATTCTGAGATTACATCTCCCAATTATTTATAAAAAAAATACTTATGGTATGCTTTGTAACAAGGATTTGCTTTAAGAGACAGAAAATTCAATCATACAACAAAATTAGAAATGTATTAATAATCCACCTATGTATTATAACACGGTAAATCGAAGAAATTGTTGTATAATAAACTGGTTTGGTACATCTGAATATAAGATACTAATAAATCAATGATGATGATTTGTGCCCCGATCTATCTATGATACAATACAATGATAGAATCAAATTTGTTGTATTGTAGAGAATACAAATAAAATGTACTGTGGCAAGAGATTTTTTATGATACAGGTTTAGACTGGTTAAACATACCGTAAGTTTATTTAATAAGGAGTAGGTAGGAACACAGCAATAGAAAAGGGTAAGTAATAAGGTAAATAACTTGTAAATAGTAAGGTCATGTACAGGACTCTTAGTTGAATATCACAGATGCTGAAAAATATCCATCATTCAAAACATAAAAATAAGACCAAAGTTCTTATTTCTTAGATATATGACTTGATTTATAAAAAAATTAAAATTACTCAATTTGCTTTAAAATAAAAATTATTTTATTCATCAAAAGCACAACAGAGTAAATACAGTAAAATTTTGATTAATCAAAATCGATGGGACCGAAATATTATTTCGGATAATCCAGGGTAATGCATCCCAAACAAATGGACTGCCCTGTAATTTGATTGAAATCTAATCACTTGAAATGACACTCGTACTGACTGACCCTTTTTTGGAGCTGACCCTTACATTTTTTACCAGCAACATCTGTATGAAGATCAGTGAGAATGATTCATGCTTCAAAAGTACAGAAAGTATATTCAGAATTTTTTTTTAAAAGAAATGGAAAACTTTGCAAAATACCAACCCAATATTTTTTAAGTCAAGTAACCTATAAACATGACTATTTTTTTCAAGCCTAATGTAAGATTGTCTAACCAAATCAATTAATCAAATCAATTAATCAAATCCATTGTGAAATATAAGGAGAGAAAACGGAAGCATTATGGACTTAATATAATCTTTGAAGTTTACTCAATGAAAAAAAAGATAAATTAATAAAAATTGCATAAAATGGAATTACTAAAGACAGAAACAACACATACTGTACAAACAATAACATGGATTTAAAGTTTTTTTAGTGACAGTATTCAATAACTGACCTAATTGATAAAATGTGTTTGATTAATTTATAGAATTTAAAATTGTGGTATGCAAAATCTTCTAGAATTAAAATCAATAGGTAAATTATGAAAACTATTGCAAGGAGTAAACATATATAAAGACTTTCAAACCAGTCACCAAAAAAAATGAAGCCTTACAAAACAAAGAAGTAAAAAGTCCATACAGTTACGAGTTAAATACAATGTACAGTACAACCTCTCCAGAGCGGCCCTCTTGAGCAAAAACCTCCCACCAACAATAGCCGTACTTTTCCCACTGTTTATTTTACTATTTATTTAACCTCCCTAGAGCAACAACCTCTCAACAACAACATCATTTTGCTACTCTCAAAGGGGTGTTGCTTCGGAGAGGGTTGTGCTGTATATCTTGGAATGTATTCTATACAACAGACTTTAATGCTGCATCGACAGAAGTTAAAGAACTACACCTTAATTCATTAATAACCCTCCTTTTAACAAACAAAAATAAATATTCTAACATAACAAAAATCCAGCTTACATATAAAGCACACTTTCTCAATAAAACAATCTAACAAATACAAAATATACAAGATCTCACCAAGACTAACAAATGTATTATATGTATATGACTGTAACAGCCTAATAATTAGGCACTAATTACATTGATTCACACACAAATTTTTAAAATCCTATTCAAATAAGCCATTATTATCATAAATAGTGCTCGAAATTCCATTTCTGAGCATCGGAATTATCACAATCCTTGACAACGGGAAATCCGCTAGAAGATACTCCGGATACGTCTAAACATCGTCCACTACTAACATGTACCAAAGTATTCTCCACCTGTGAAGGTAGATAAATATGTTCCAATCAAATCAATGAAAAATAAACTGACATGAAAAGTCAACATACAGCCCACCCTGTGAACAATGGCCACCCTTAGGAAAGACACACTGTGGCCTTTATTGAAGGGTGACCTTTAGTTAGATGTCATTTTGAACTAAATAATCAATATGACATCTAATACAGGCTTGACAGATGGAAAAACATTTTTTATGATCATCTTAAGTAGATCCCATTAATGCAATGGTTATATGTTCATGACAAAATTCTTTAAAACACTGCCATATACAAAATAAATACTAGTATCACTTTATCATTCATTATCTGACTCAATTCTAGCGTAGAACATTACAGAAACCTGGAATCATTAATCATTGGAACCAGTTCAGACATTTGATTGTTTGAGTTTACGCCCTTTTTCAACAGTCATATGAGGTAGACAGTTCACCCAGCCATTGTTCCTGGGAAGAACCAGTGGTAGATTACCACAACTGTAAGCAACTGCCTACTTTCTCACATAAAGAGACATGTCGGTAACTGGGCTCGACCCCACGACCACCTGTCAGTGAGAAGTTACAGTGATCGACATTAATTACGCTACCACGGAGATGGGTCTCACACATTTTATAATAATGATGAGCCATTTTCCCTACTTAAGAATCAGTCTGAATACAAAAGGATATACCCGGTACCTAAAATCCTGATAATTTACCAAATTTTCCAACCTACCTTATCATGTTTAAATTGTTGTTTCTTATTACCAGGAGAACAGCGTACAAGTGTCAGTTTGTCTCCATTATTTCCACCACAAGATAAACAAGAATCTTCTCTCCTTAATTCATCTTTTAAACTCAATGAAAACACCTGAAAAAAAGGATCAATTTTAAAATTAAAGGACTGTATAAGAAATTGTAGCTTTTTTAACAAAGCCAATTAAGAGCATGTAATGAGTAACATAAAGGCATTCTCCAGATGTCTGTGTCAGGACCTGAAAAGTCAAAATGACCAAGGAATAAAAAGCAGTTTGTTTCTGGTTACCTACGTTAATTTTTCCCCACAGCTCCAGTATTTTATAAGGCCCTAGAGAAGGTACAACTACTTTCTCACTATTTTACTAAAAAACGTCCCGACCTACACAATTTTTAATGAGCATGTAACTGGAAACAATTTTTTTATAGGCCCAATGTCTTAAAAAGCGTCATCTTAAAAATCATGCAGCAAATACAAGCCAAATTAGGCTGAAAGCATCATCTGGAGGAAAGTATATACAAATTATGATCATCATCAATGAGACCAAATAACAAGCTCAAAGTGTGTGCTCCAATATTCAACTCCAGAACATTTCACATTTGGTAACACATTAAAGTATTTTGTACAACTTTTTTTAAATTGTGGCTTCACCAAAAGCAAAAAAGGTGGATGGGCTAATGCTGGAACTGGAGGTATAGATAAATCGTAAGGTAACCAATGATCCTCCGGTCCATCCCTAATACTGTACAGGAATAGACTACTATATATAAGCCAGGTCTTGTAGCTTTACTTTACAGCAAGTTCATTTTACGCATAAATTATCATTCACCTACAAAGATTGTTTTTGAATCTACTATATTAATACAAAATAACACAGTAATGTGAAAGTGATACATGTATATTCAATGTAAAAATCACATGGTAAATAATACAACCAGTAACCTTATAAAATAATCAACTGATCATTTTCTGGACATACCAATCATTACACTATCATCGTCTCAACAAACAGGATATTCATTTTCGAATGTCCAAAATGGGTTTTCCATTAAAAATACTATATCTAAAAATAGTGCTGAATTTCATTGATTACATATTTATTACGCTCTAGTTGTATCCACACAACACAGTTTAGTATTAAATCTTGTGAGACTACATTCTGTGGCAACAATTGCTGTTAAACAACAAAGAAACCAATTTAAATGTTAAAAAATTAATTACATTGTATATTGTTTTCTATTTTTTCAATTTCACATTCAAGAATTAATAATTGAATAATTACAAATGTTTAGTAGTTTTCAATTTTTCATTCATAAATGATTTACATAGACTTACAGGGATATATTATAGGAATATTGTTAGGCTTGTCATTATCTACCAGTACCAGGAATCTCTCTGAGAAGTATTTCAATACAAATAATTTGTGAGCTTCTGGGGGGGTCCTCCATCCCCCTGTAACCCTTATCAGCGCTTTGCCCTAGACCCACCAGGGACCCAGCGGCCCTAGCTTTTGAAAGTCAACCACTAGGAATTTTCTGATCGTTGACACCTATAGATCAATTGGTCAATTTTCAACACAAACATCGCCATAATTATGTACCTTGTGGAAGCTATGGCTTGGAAAAATCAGTTATGAAAGATAATACAATTCACGATTATGATTAATGGTTCTGAAATATAATACAAACAGATAGAAATATAGGACTTAAGCTCCGCATTTATCAATGCAATCTAGATAATTTCAAGTAAATACCTAAACAGAGTTCACAGGTTCCAGTCAAAAATATCGATGACCAGTAATACCTATGGATAGACAGAGAACATTACCAATCCCCTTTCCCTTTTGACAGGATAATAACATGTTAATATGCTTTTTTATTCTGATTGTGATGTACAATGTGAAATCAGGTACATGAAAACTCTGTGGACAACAAGAGTCTATACAATAGATACAGGTAATGAAAATATCATAAATCTAGGTCCTATAGAACCTTAGAGACAAGTATCAGCTCAACACACATTGCATCTAATAATAAAAATAACACACATTATATATCAAAACCAAAATAAAACTACGGATGGGCTAATGATGGAAACTGGGAGTATAGACAAATCGTAGGGTAACCAGTAGTCCTCCGGTCCATCCACAACATTGTACAGACTGGATGTGTATATATAGACTACACTTGTAGCAAGACTTGGCAATGTTTTATTTTATGCATAAACTAGCGATCATCTTTAAACTATGTCACCTATTTTTATGAAACTTTGAATAGCAAACAGTATCATTAAATAGATGCATGTTATGTAAAAACACAACAGCACAAAATGCAAATATTTAGATGTTAATATGTCAAGAATGCAATTTTCTGGACATGCATGTATTAAAATATTCAAACACACAATTAAATACAAATAATGTTCACAGCAATGTAACTTGGGTTTTCTCCATGAGTAACTAAAAATAGAATGTAAACAAGTATGTAAACACACAGCAAACAAACAGTATATAAAATAACCTTAATTAAAAAATGCAGAAAACACATTCGACCTCTAAGTGTGATCTTGATCTTTGACCTACAGACCTTGGTCTTGCATGTGACATATCTTCGCATTGTAGAGAACATTTGAGCCAAGTAATGTCAAAATCCTTCAATGCGTATAGAAAACTCAGCCTGGACAGGGACAATACATTTAACCTCTAATTGTGACCTTGACCTTGGAACTGTGGACCTGAGTCTTGTACACAACACATCGTCTCATAGTGTTTAACAGTTATGCCAATTTTTTTTCAAATAATTATGTCAATGTATAAGGGAGATAAGGTCTTTAATACATGCGCACTTTTTTGAAGCTTGACCTCTAAATGTGAAAATGACCATGGTGCTACCGTATAGGGTCTTGCACACAACACACTGTTATTTAAGTTATTTTCAAATATGTTAATGCATAAGGGAAATACAGCCCGGACAAGGTCTATAATATTCATTTTGACGTTAGACCTCTGTGACCTTGAACTTGAGCCTACTGACCTGAGTCTTGCTCATGACCAATGGTCTCATGCTGGTTAACTTTATGCCTAGTAATACCAAAATCCATCAAGAAATGACAAACTCATGGAGTGGACACAAAAATATAGACCCCATTTTTTACCTATCCAGGTGTGACCTTGACCTTGGAGTTTTGACACACTGTCTCATGGTGTTTATTAATCAAAATCTAATGCCAAGTTATTGATAAATATGTCAATGCATAAGGGAGATACAGTCCGGACAAGGTCTTTAACACTCTTCTATGACATTTGACCTCTAAGTGTGACCCTGGAGCTATGTACCTGGGTCTTATGCACAACAAACCATGTCATGATGTTTAACAATCATGCCAAGTTATTTCTAAATATGTCAAGGCATAAGAGAGGTACAGCCCAGACAAGGAATATCCAGACGGACAGACATACTGACTAACACAGAGACACAGAACTGCTATTGTATGGACTATGTTGAACTGACCACAAGCGGGCTCAACAATAAATAAACTTAAAAAAATAATTAAAAAGAGGGATGGGCTAATGATGGAACTGGAGATATTGTTATATCGAGATAACCAGTGGTCCTCCGGTCCATCCATATTACTGATAGGACTAGACTTGTATATATACCCAGGTTTTGTAGTAATACTGTGTAGCTAGTTGGATATTTGCATATATGAAAACTCACCAGAAAACTGAGTTACTATATCAACTGCATACTATGAACAATATCAGATAAATAACTGAATATATATAAGATATAAAATAAAAACAAGTTCAAAATTAATAGTTGAATATAAAACTACTAAACGCATTAATTACTGCAAAAGATGAAAAGTCTGAGATACAGGTGTACTCTTTGATTAAACATCATGGTTACTATTTATAACACAAGCTGGGTTTTCCCACAAAGTTTCTATAAATAACATAGAAAAATATGACAAGATAATGAAGAAGTTGAGCACAATATTTTAGTATAGCAAGATTAATGGTAACATTTTGTCAATGAATGATTATGGTATACAAATAAGACATTTATGCTTTTCTTTAAAATTCAAATTGATCTTAATCTGCGCTTTAGTTACATGTACTAATAACAGACATTCCTGGAACTATATTTTTTATCTTAAAAGTATCTTAACTTCATACAATATTCATGTACATGAAATCTGAGGTTCAAACCCAACAAGTATTGCTGCAGAATTCTGACTAATTAAACCATTTATTTCATTTGATTTAACACCATTTTCAACATTATTTCAGTTATATCATGGAATGCAGTTATCATAACCAGCTTCCCTGGGTTTCATATAGGCCTTGATTAGTACTAACCACATTGTATCCACAAGCTATTGCCAAGCTACCCGACATAATTCAGAGTTGGAGGACAATTTAAGATAGGATGTAATATCTTCAGTCAAATTTGTCATGGACAGTGTAAGCCTCACCCAGGATTCGAACTCACAACCTCCTGATCAGTAGACCAACGCTCCAACCACTGAGCTAACTGGACGGGCTCTAATTAAACCATAATCAAATCATTTATAGTCTGTGTACATAAATCATTTAAATATGTCATTACCTACTAATAATCTTGTTCAGACTAATATTCTAGTTATGCCATACTCTCAATGAGAAGATGCATTTATAAGATTGTGGTAGTGCAGGCAGGGACTGACAGACAAAATATTACACACATTACAAAGCAATTTCCTTTTCTAGAATTGACAAGAACAATTTAAATGAAATTATTATACACATTCATTCGTGTATGATATACAAGATTATCAGAGTCAGAACTAAAAAAATATTTAAAAAAAACGGATGGGCTAATGATGGAAACTGGGAGTATAGACAAATCGTAGGGTAACCAGTAGTCCTCCGGTCCATCCACAACATTGAACAGACTGGACGTGTATATATAGACTACACTTGTAGTAAAACTTGGCAATGTTTTATTTTATGCATAAACTAGCGATCATCTTTAAACTTTGTCTTCTGTTTTTATGACTCTCTGAATATCAAACAATATTATGAAATAGATGCATGTAATGTAAAAATACAACAGCACAAAATGCAAATATTTAGATGTTAGTATGTCAAGTATTTAATTTTCTGGACATAATAACATATTCAAACACAAAATTTAACACAAATAATGTAGGATGTTCAATGCAATATAGCTTGGGTTTTTCCCATGAGTAACTAAAAATAATATATCTACCATATCTACCAATGATCACTAACCTTATGTCAAATAATTGTAAAGTAACATTTTTATAACAGGGAAGATTTAAGAACAATATAACATCATGGATGAAAAATGTAGAACAGCAGTATAAGAACTGATTCTTATCATTTATTTTATTTAATCTTACTCCATTCTACAACAGGTTTAATACTTAAAGGTGCATCAAGCTATTTCCAAAGGTTTCTTAAAATACAACTGTTGTCATACAATTAAAAAAATCAAAGTACTGAAATTACTCATGAAATTGAACTTATACAAACTTGCACTGCAACATAAAACAGGAACTAGTTAAACAATTGTATGGCGGATGTACGGTAGCTGAATGTAGTACTAAAAATTCATGCGCACCGAGCAAGAGACGACGAAGGAAAGCTGAACTGTCACTCAGTTCCATAAAAATAAAATTAACAAAACAAAACAACGTAAATCAAATAAAAAGGGATGGGCTAATGATGGAACTGGAGATATTGTTATATCGAGGTAACCAGTGGTCCTCCGGTCCATCCATATTACTGATAGAACTAGACTTGTATATATACCCAGGTTTTATAGTTATACTGTGTAACTAGTTGGATATTTGCATAAATGAAAGTTCACCTTAAACTTCTGTATCCGTATTAACAACATGTTATATACAACTTCAGATAAATGACTAAATATATAAGACGTATAATAAATACATGTTCAAAATATATATTTGAATACAAAACTAATTAACACATTAATTACTGCAAAAGATGAAAAATCTGCAATATGGATATTTTTCTATCAAACATTATTGCAAGTATTAATAGTATAATTTGGGTTTTTCCACATACCGGGTAGTTTCTATACATAAACGTAGATAAATATGACAAGATAATGGAGAAGTCGAATAAAATGTTTTAGTATAGCAAGAGAAATGGTTTTATGTTGTCAATGAACAAGTGTTATCTAAAACTCAAATTGATCTTAATCTGTACTGAAGTTACAACTATAACTAACATCCGACATTCCTGGAACTATATTTTTTTTATTTTAAAGCATTCTGAGTCTCAAAACCAAACAAGTACATGTATAATTGTTGCCACAGTCAGAATAATGGTCTGTGTACATTAACCATTTAAATATGTCAAAAATCTACTAATACTTGTTCAGAATAATACTTCAGCCATGTCATAGTCTCATTTATAAGATTGTGGTAGTGCAGGCAAGGACAGACTGACAGACAAAATATTAAGTACATTACAAAGCAATTTCCTTTCTTAGAATTGACAACACCAATCAAAACATAAAATTATCATACACATTCATTCGTGTATGATATACAAGATTATCAGAGTCAGAATTAAAAAAGTATTTAAAAAAAACGGATGGGCTAATGATGGAAACTGGGAGTATAGACAAATCGTAGGGTAACCAGTAGTCCTCCGGTCCATCCACAACATTGTACAGACTGGACGTGTATATATAGACTACACTTGTAGCAAAACTTGACAATGTTTTATTTTATGCATAAACTAGCGATCATCTTTAAACTTTGTCACCTATTTTTATGAATCTTTGAATATCAAACAATATTATTAAGTAAATTCATGTTATGTTAAAATACAACAGCACAAAATGCAATTATTTAGATGTTAATATGTGAAGTATTCAATTTTCTGGACATAATAACATTTCAAATGTAAAATACAACAGAAATAATGTAGGATGTTCAATGCAATGTAGCTTGGGTTTTTCCCGTGTGTAACTAAAAATAATATATCTACCACAGATAACTAACAGTATGTCAAATAATATGTTTTGTTACATGGACTATAATCATAAAGACATTACATTACATATATGGATGAAAAATGTAGAACAGCTGTATAGGAACTGATTCTAATTATTTATTTTATTAAATTTTACTCTAAAGAGAAATACACCTGCTACAGCAGGTCTTATACTTAAAGATGCATCAAGCTATCTTTAGAGATTTTTGAAGTTCAGTTGTCATACAAATAAAAAAATCAAAGTACTGAAATTACCGGTACTCATGGAAATTGAACTTACACAAACTTACACTGCGACATAAAACAGGAACTGGTTTAACAATTGCATGGCAGATGTACAGTAGCTGAATGTAGTACTAAAAATTCATGCACACCATGCAAGTGACGATTAAGGAAAGCTGAACAGTCATTCAGTTCCATAAAAATAAAATTAACAAAACAAAACAACGTAAAGTAAATAAAAAGGGATGGGCTAATGATGGAACTGGAGATATTGTTATATCGAGGTAACCAGTGGTCCTCCGGTCCATCCATATTACTGATAGGACTAGATTTGTATATATACCCAGGTTTTATAGTTATACTGTGCAACTAGTTGGATATTTGCATAAATGAAAATTCACCTTAAACTTCTGTATCTGTATTAACAGCATGTTATATACAACTTCAGATAAATAACTAAATATATAAGACGTATAATAAATACATGTTCAAAATATATATTTGAATATAAAACTAATTAACACATTAATTACTGCAAAAGATGAAAAGCCTGCAATATGGATATTTTTCTATCAAACATTATTGCAAGTATTTATAGTATAATTTGGGTTTTTCCACAAAGTTTCTATAAATAAACATAGATAAATATGACAAGATAATGGAGAAGTTGAAGACAATGTTCTAGTATAGCAAGATTAATTGTTACATTCTGATAAAGAATATTTATGGTATACAAACAAGACATTTATGCTTTCTTTAAAACCCAAATTGATCTTTATAATCAGTACTAAAGTTACTACCGATAACAGACTTTCCTAGAAATATAAGTTTTATTTTAAAGTATTCTGGGTCTAAAAACCAAACAAGTATTGTTGTTGCCACAGTCTAACAAATAAAACTACAATTAAGGTCTGTATACATTACCCATTTAAATATATGTCAAAAATTAGCTAATACTTATTCAGAATAATATTCTAGCCATGCCATACTCTCTGTAAGAAGTGATTTACAAGATCATGGTGTAGTCAGGCAGCAACAGACCAACTGACAAAATATTTAGTACATAACAAAGCAATTTCCTTTTTTAGAATTGACAACAACAATTTAAACATAAAATTATTATACACATTCATTCATGTGTAATATAGAATATTATAAAAGTCAGAACTAAAAAATGTTTTTTCAAAAAACGGATGGGCTAATGATGGAAACTGGGAGTATAGACAAATCGTAGGGTAACCAGTAGTCCTCCGGTCCATCCACAACATTGTACAGACTGGATGTGTATATATAGACTACACTTGTAGCAAGACTTGACAAATACTTCTTACTGTGCATAAATACAAGTCACCTGCTATTGCTTTATACATGAAATAATCTGTTTGCTTAGAATGTTGGTAAATTAGCAATAATCTTAAAAATGTATAAAACAATACACAAACATCCATATGATTAAATTTTGCTAACAACGGAATGATTAATTAATACACATAAAGGATTTTAAGCACTACATTTTTGTGCATGCTTGTCAAATATAACAGAACTTAAAATATTGCAGGACTGGTTTTCCTAGTGACTTTCTATAAATAAATACTGGTAAATAGTTGCTTAAAATACTTTAGAATGATGTGAATACACATCTGAAGTAATATACAAAACTAATCAGTTGTCTCTAATCAATTATGAACGGGAAAATTAACTATAAATCAGTAATTAAGGCATAAATCAGTTATTCAGACATCAATCAATCATATATCTATTTTTAGAAATAGTATGAAAATTCCCAGGGATATAAATAGCAACAATATTTAATTTTATACTAAAAATAGATTATCAAAGCTTCACCCGCTTATTAGCTCATGAATAGTCTATATTGTGTAAAACTAGTGTATTTTTGTTGGAAGTAATATTAATATGTTAGGACTCCAAAATTATACATCTATTTATGAGATATAATGATATTGCATAATATGTATATGAGTGTTGCTAGGATATCGGTAGCAGGGAAGATACATGTATAACATTGTGTATAGCTTAATGATTTAATTTTGTGTCTACAAAGCAAGTTTAAAATGTCCAATTGTTGGATTTTTTTGCACTGGAAGCTAAACATCTGCACTAAAGAAATCAGTTTTATTATGAATGTGTGTACAAGACCAGGATATAGTGCTATCACACTGCGGAACATGTATGGAACATGACTAAATATGTCATAAAGTCACTGTGACAATACCATCCTGGCATTAAATCTGTTCCGCAGGAATTGAAGAAGCCATAGCAACAAGTGTGCTATGTGTTTGCTAAGGATTGGACCAGAAGCTATTGAATTAACAGGCTGATTATAAGCTGATAGAGACTAGATTATGTACCAATGCTTCAACAACACATACACAAATGTCTAGATACATGACTGATGCAGGTACGATTTCTTATCAGCGTGAATGTCACAGCATGTGTACTTTTCTATCACATTGTGTTTGTAATTCTTTCTAACATTTTATGCATTAGGATATGTACATGGATGTAAAATTAGAAAATAACAAGAATTAATCAAAATAACTTTTATCTATCACATTACTATATGTAAATGTATATTATACATAAACTTAATTTGATGATACAATTCTATAATTACTTCTTGTTTGGATTTAAAGGCGGGGAGAAATACTTAAATAAAGTGACCTATTTTCTTATGTCACATTAATTCATTTTTTTTATAACAAGGAATCTATTCTAATCCTTCAAATTGTTTATCACTTTAATCAGAGTAGTTTGATTTTGACCTTTAATATTTTATTTCCATGTTGCTTAGCAACCACATGACTCACCTCATTAGCACTGGCACCTCCCTGACAAGAAAACACACCCACATCGAACACTGTCTTCTCATCTTTACCCATTGTGTCCAAACACAAGTTACTGCCTGGATTTCTAACCTAAAAACATTTTTTTTTAAATAAGACAATAAAACTTATTGATACCAATGCCAGAGCAATACAAAATTAATGTGAATAAACATTTAATATGACTACATAAAACATTGTTTTTATTATAAGGTTTTTAAATGCATATACACATGTATAACACATAGGTCAGCAATGCTTCAGTCTCATTTATAGACCATTTTTCACAATTTAGATTTAAAACAAGACAAAATTAATCAAATGCAAATCCTGGATGATTACAGTTATCAGAAGAAATTATGGTATACTGAAGGCTTTCAATGAAAATCATCATTTTCAAAATAGCGCCTGATTATAACCAGTTCAGTTTGATTTTACATCATCAATGAACCGTTTTAAGAATTTTGAAACCATCCCATCCCTTTTACAAATTCATCTGTGTACTTGTATTATATCAATGACCGACTTACCATGCCCCAAGCATGAACATCTTCATCTGGTATAAACTTCTCTGGATAAACATTATCTAAAAACCACTTGAAACTTTTACATCCTAACCTCTCTCTTAACTCTTTCCTTTCCGTCAGATCACCAGGATCTTGATCCTAAATAAAATACTTCTTCATGTTATATTCAATAACAAAACAAGCAAACCTGTATACAAAGTGTGGGAAAAAATGAGGTTGTAATATATGTATACTCTTCATTCAGAAGAAGATTTGTTACATCATATAACTGATTACTTTGTTTGTAAAGAAATGTGGTTGTAATACATGTGTACTCTTCATTTAGAGGTAGATTTGCTACATCATATAACTGATTACTTTGTTTGTAAAGAAATGTGGTTGTAATACATGTGTACTCTTCATTTAGAGGTAGATTTGCTACATCATATAATTGATTACTTTGTTTGTTAAGAAATGTGGTTGTAATACATGTATACTCTTCATATAGAGGTAGATTTGTTTCATCAATTTACTGATCATTTGTTTAGAGGAAATGTGACTGTTAATGTACACTCTTCATTTAGAGGTAGATTTACTACATTATATAAATGTTTATCTGTTTAAGGGTATCTGCTTTTCATAAGATGACTGTGTTCACAAGGTGACAGTTATCTCAGGTCTGTCTGTATATCTGTGTCCAATAGCAACAACTAAAAATAATATTCCTATCATTCTGCATCCTGTTTCCGAGGAAAATCAAAAGCATTAGTTGATCTATGTCAGTATCCTGTTTAGATCAAGTAACTAACTTGCTTATATGTCAATGTAACATACAATCCCCCTATAGTCTTACCAATAAATCTCTTCTATGCATATAAAATAATCTTTTATATCCATCCATCCAAACTTCTGCCAGACGCATTGAATTAATTCCATGGGTGTCTTTGTTACCTACATAAAAGAATAAAGGTATCATAGATATATCTATACTGTCATGTACACGTATATCATATGTCAGAAATGTCCAGATCAATGGAGACCTTTTTTGTATAATAATCCTGGTGTATTATATCTATTGAGTTAAATTATGATCAATATATGAGATTGAAGATGCACAGCTGAAGTAAATAGAATAAAAAGCCAGCAGTGGTAGGATATTATCATGTCTGAATGATAAACCTCAAAAACCCTCATACTTTCAAAACTAACTCTTGTTAAGGTAACCCTGGAGGGACACTGGTTAGGTAACCTCATAACAATGGTTCAGTAATATCAGTGCACATATAATTGATGCACTATTCAACCCAATTCAAATAGAAAAACAAATATATGGACAAAAGCAAAGACAAACAAACATATAAATATGAAAATTGTACCTGGGAAAGTATAAGGATGACTGGAACGGAATATATGTCCTACTCTTGAACATGGAATAAATTCTAACTTTCCACCACACATCCATACCTACAACACACAGAAACATAAGTATATTATCTTCATGTACAGTACATTATATGGGTATGAGGTGGTAAGACACTGGTGTGTGTTTCAAGTACCTGTGCATTTTAATTACAAGATGTCTTGGTGATATTTTCTGTTCCCTTTCTTATTAAGCATATTCTTAGCATTGACCAAGTACATTTCAATGTCAATGAATATATAAAGAATGATCTGCATCAAAGGATTGGATACCAGTTTAGTCCTTATTCATCCCTTGGTCCATGGATATGATCCAGTCTAGTCCTTATTCATCCCTTGGTTCATGGATATGATCCAGTCTAGTCCTTATTCATCCCTTGGTCCATGGATATGATCCAGTCTAGTCCTTATTCATCCCTTGGTCCATGGATATGATTCAGACTAGTCCTTATTCATCCCTTGGTCCATGGATATGATTCAGTCTAGTCCTTATTCATCCCTTGGTCCATGGATATGATCCAGTCTAGTCCTTATTCATCCCTTGGTTCATGGATATGATCCAGTCTAGTCCTTATTCATCCCTTGGTCCATGGATATGATCCAGTCTAGTCCTTATTCATCCCTTGGTTCATGGATATGATCCAGTCTAGTCCTTATTCATCCCTTGGTCCATGGATATGATCCAGTCTAGTCCTTATTCATCCCTTGGTCCATGGATATGATTCAGACTAGTCCTTATTCATCCCTTGGTCCATGGATATGATCCAGTCTAGTCCTTATTCATCCCTTGGTCCATGGATATGATCCAGTCTAGTCCTTATTCATCCCTTGGTCCATGGATAGTATTCAGTCTAGTCCTTATTCATCCCTTGGTTCATGGATATGATTCAGACTAGTCCTTATTCATCCCTTGGTCCATGGATATGATTCAGTCTAGTCCTTATTCATCCCTTGGTTCATGGATATGATCCAGTCTAGTCCTTATTCATCCCTTGGTTCATGGATATGATTCAGACTAGTCCTTATTCATCCCTTGGTCCATGGATATGATTCAGTCTAGTCCTTATTCATCCCTTGGTCCATGGATATGATCCAGTCTAGTCCTTATTCATCCCTTGGTTCATGGATATGATTCAGACTAGTCCTTATTCATCCCTTGGTCCATGGATATGATTCAGTCTAGTCCTTATTCATCCCTTGGTCCATGGATATGATTCAGACTAGTCCTTATTCATCCCTTGGTCCATGGATATGATCCAGTCTAGTCCTTATTCATCCCTTGGTCCATGGATATGATTCAGTCTAGTCCTTATTCATCCCTTGGTTCATGGATATGATTCAGTCTAGTCCTTATTCATCCCTTGGTTCATGGATATGATCCAGTCTAGTCCTTATTCATCCCTTGGTTCATGGATATGATCCAGTCTAGTCCTTATTCATCCCTTGGTTCATGGATATGATCCAGTCTAGTCCTTATTCATCCCTTGGTTCATGGATATGATCCAGTCTAGTCCTTATTCATCCCTTGGTCCATGGATATGATTCAGACTAGTCCTTATTCATCCCTTGGTCCATGGATATGATCCAGTCTAGTCCTTATTCATCCCTTGGTCCATGGATATGATTCAGACTAGTCCTTATTCATCCCTTGGTCCATGGATATGATTCAGTCTAGTCCTTATTCATCCCTTGGTCCATGGATATGATCCAGTCTAGTCCTTATTCATCCCTTGGTTCATGGATATGATCCAGTCTAGTCCTTATTCATCCCTTGGTCCATGGATATGATCCAGTCTAGTCCTTATTCATCCCTTGGTCCATGGATATGATTCAGACTAGTCCTTATTCATCC
Source organism: Lutraria lutraria (assembly GCA_964023205.1). Taxonomy (NCBI): domain Eukaryota; kingdom Metazoa; phylum Mollusca; class Bivalvia; order Venerida; family Mactridae; genus Lutraria; species Lutraria lutraria. Next base: position 1,057,213 of record OZ026848.1, read on the forward strand.
CTTGGTCCATGGATATGATCCAGTCTAGTCCTTATTCATCCCTTGGTCCATGGATATGATCCAGTCTAGTCCTTATTCATCCCTTGGTCCATGGATATGATTCAGTCTAGTCCTTATTCATCCCTTGGTTCATGGATATGATTCAGACTAGTCCTTATTCATCCCTTGGTCCATGGATATGATTCAGTCTAGTCATTATTCATCCCTTGGTTCATGGATATGATCCAGTCTAGTCCTTATTCATCCCTTGGTTCATGGATATGATTCAGACTAGTCCTTATTCATCCCTTGGTCCATGGATATGATTCAGTCTAGTCCTTATTCATCCCTTGGTCCATGGATATGATCCAGTCTAGTCCTTATTCATCCCTTGGTTCATGGATATGATTCAGACTAGTCCTTATTCATCCCTTGGTCCATGGATATGATTCAGTCTAGTCCTTATTCATCCCTTGGTTCATGGATATGATTCAGACTAGTCCTTATTCATCCCTTGGTCCATGGATATGATTCAGTCTAGTCCTTATTCATCCCTTGGTCCATGGATATGATCCAGTCTAGTCCTTATTCATCCCTTGGTTCATGGATATGATTCAGACTAGTCCTTATTCATCCCTTGGTCCATGGATATGATTCAGTCTAGTCCTTATTCATCCCTTGGTCCATGGATATGATTCAGAATAGTCCTTATTCATCCCTTGGTCCATGGATATGATCCAGTCTAGTCCTTATTCATCCCTTGGTCCATGGATATGATTCAGACTAGTCCTTATTCATCCCTTGGTCCATGGATATGATCCAGTCTAGTCCTTATTCATCCCTTGGTCCATGGATATGATCCAGTCTAGTCCTTATTCATCCCTTGGTTCATGGATATGATTCAGTCTAGTCCTTATTCATCCCTTGGTTCATGGATATGATCCAGTCTAGTCCTTATTCATCCCTTGGTTCATGGATATGATTCAGTTTAGTCCTTATTCATCCCTTGGTTCATGGATATGATTCAGTTTAGTTCTTATTCATCCCTTGGTTCATGGATATGATCCAGTCTAGTCCTTATTCATCCCTTGGTTCATGGATATGATTCAGTTTAGTTCTTATTCATCCCATGGTTCATGGATATGATCCAGTCTAGTCCTTATTCATCCCTTGGTTCATGGATATGATTCAGTTTAGTCCTTATTCATCCCTTGGTCCATGGATATGATTCAGTCTAGTCCTTATTCATCCCTTGGTTCATGGATATGATCCAGTCTAGTCCTTATTCATCCCTTGGTTCATGGATATGATTCAGACTAGTCCTTATTCATCCCTTGGTCCATGGATATGATTCAGTCTAGTCCTTATTCATCCCTTGGTCCATGGATATGATCCAGTCTAGTCCTTATTCATCCCTTGGTTCATGGATATGATTCAGACTAGTCCTTATTCATCCCTTGGTCCATGGATATGATTCAGTCTAGTCCTTATTCATCCCTTGGTCCATGGATATGATTCAGACTAGTCCTTATTCATCCCTTGGTCCATGGATATGATCCAGTCTAGTCCTTATTCATCCCTTGGTCCATGGATATGATTCAGTCTAGTCCTTATTCATCCCTTGGTTCATGGATATGATTCAGTCTAGTCCTTATTCATCCCTTGGTTCATGGATATGATCCAGTCTAGTCCTTATTCATCCCTTGGTTCATGGATATGATCCAGTCTAGTCCTTATTCATCCCTTGGTTCATGGATATGATCCAGTCTAGTCCTTATTCATCCCTTGGTTCATGGATATGATCCAGTCTAGTCCTTATTCATCCCTTGGTCCATGGATATGATCCAGTCTAGTCCTTATTCATCCCTTGGTCCATGGATATGATTCAGACTAGTCCTTATTCATCCCTTGGTCCATGGATATGATCCAGTCTAGTCCTTATTCATCCCTTGGTCCATGGATATGATCCAGTCTAGTCCTTATTCATCCCTTGGTTCATGGATATGATTCAGTCTAGTCCTTATTCATCCCTTGGTTCATGGATATGATCCAGTCTAGTCCTTATTCATCCCTTGGTTCATGGATATGATTCAGTTTAGTCCTTATTCATCCCTTGGTCCATGGATATGATTCAGTTTAGTTCTTATTCATCCCTTGGTTCATGGATATGATCCAGTCTAGTCCTTATTCATCCCTTGGTTCATGGATATGATTCAGTTTAGTTCTTATTCATCCCATGGTTCATGGATATGATCCAGTCTAGTCCTTATTCATCCCTTGGTTCATGGATATGATTCAGTTTAGTCCTTATTCATCCCTTGGTCCATGGATATGATTCAGTCTAGTCCTTATTCATCCCTTGGTTCGTGGATATGATTCAGTTTAGTCCTTATTCATCCCTTGGTTCATGGATATGATTCAGTTTAGTCCTTATTCATCCCTTGGTTCATGGATATGATTCAGTCTAGTCCTTATTCATCCCTTGGTTCATGGATATGATTCAGTCTAGTCCTTATTCATCCCTTGGTTCATGGATATGGTTCAGTTTAGTCCTTATTCATCCCTTGGTTCATGGATATGATCCAGTCTAGTCCTTATTCATCCCTTGGTTCATGGATATGATTCTGTTTAGTTCTTATTCATCCCTTGGTCCATGGATATGATTCAGACTAGTCCTTATTCATCCCTTAGTTCATGGATATGATCCAGTTTAGTCCTTATTCATCCCTTGGTCCATGGATATGATTCAGTTTAGTCCTTATTCATTCCTTGGTTCATGGATATGATTCAGTTTAGTTCTTATTCATTCCATGGTTCATGGATATGATTCAGACTAGTCCTTATTCATCCCTTGGTTCATGGATATGATTCAGTTTAGTCCTTATTCATCCCTTGGTCCATGGATATGATTCAGTTTAGTCCTTATTCATCCCTTGGTTCATGGATATGATTCAGTTTAGTCCTTATTCATCCCTTGGTCCATGGATATGATTCAGTTTAGTCCTTATTCATCCCTTGGTTCATGGATATGATTCAGTCTAGTCCTTATTCATCCCTTGGTTCATGGATATGATTCAGTCTAGTCCTTATTCATCCCTTGGTTCATGGATATGGTTCAGTTTAGTCCTTATTCATCCCTTGGTTCATGGATATGATCCAGTCTAGTCCTTATTCATCCCTTGGTTCATGGATATGATTCTGTTTAGTTCTTATTCATCCCTTGGTCCATGGATATGATTCAGACTAGTCCTTATTCATCCCTTAGTTCATGGATATGATCCAGTTTAGTCCTTATTCATCCCTTGGTCCATGGATATGATTCAGTTTAGTCCTTATTCATTCCTTGGTTCATGGATATGATTCAGTTTAGTTCTTATTCATCCCATGGTTCATGGATATGATTCAGACTAGTCCTTATTCATCCCTTGGTTCATGGATATGATTCAGTTTAGTCCTTATTCATCCCTTGGTCCATGGATATGATTCAGTTTAGTCCTTATTCATCCCTTGGTTCATGGATATGATTCAGTTTAGTCCTTATTCATCCCTTGGTCCATGGATATGATTCAGTTTAGTCCTTATTCATCCCTTGGTTCATGGATATGATTCAGTTTAGTTCTTATTCATCCCATGGTTCATGGATATGATTCAGACTAGTCCTTATTCATCCCTTGGTTCATGGATATGATCAAGTTTAGTTCTTATTCATCCCTTAGTTCATGGATATGATCCAGTTTAGTTCTTATTCATCCCTTAGTTCATGGATATGATCCAGTTTAGTTCTTACTCATCCCTTAGTTCATGGATATGATCCAGTTTAGTTCTTATTCATCCCTTAGTTCATGGATATGATCCAGTTTAGTCCTTATTCATCCCTTAGTTCATGGATATGATCCAGTTTAGTTCTTATTCATCCCTTGGTCCATGGATATGATCCAGTTTAGTCCTTATTCTTCCCTTAGTTCATGGATATGATCCAGTTTAGTCCTTATTCATCCCTTAGTTCATGGATATGATCCAGTTTAGTTCTTATTCATCCCTTAGTTCATGGATATGATCCAGTTTAGTTCTTATTCATCCCTTGGTCCAAGAATTAGATACCAGTCTTGTATGTATAAATCATACACATTTAATGCTACTTCAAAGCTTACATTTCATTAACTCATTAAAAATCATAATAAAACAGAAAACAAGCATTTAAAGTTTTACATATTGTTTATTTAGACACAATTGCCATCCTATCAGTTTCAAATGGTACAAATAGTATTAAGTTATACAGTCAGTCATTTGTAATGCATATGCAATATGTAATCCAAGTTAACACGGGAAAAGCAGTGCACTGAATTAATGATAACTTTATGAGCCTACTGCTCAGTACAAAGAAAATAATATCTTTAATTATTCCAGTTTATAGAAATCAATTAAATTTTATTTTATAATGTACTGTGCACTCACCCTGAATGAAATTTCTAGATTTTCTCCACCCCAGACATCCATGCCTTCATCATAGGCCCCGATTTCAAAGAAATATTTACGATCAGCAGCAAAAAGACCCCCAGCCATAGTTGGTGATCTGAAAAAGGTAACAAAACTTATAAGTAAAGAATATCAATCTTCAAAAAATTTATCAAATGGCCTCATTTAGTCAAAATTACCTAAGAAGATAAATTTCCATTGCATTACTATTTTTGATGACGTAAGGAAGATGTTAAAGTTAATGATTTCTTGAGTTATACAAAGGAAACCAGTCATATTTTGAAGGGTGAATCTACTGACTGTATAGAATATTGTTTAAATACATGCATCAAGTTAATTGCAGATTTAGCAAAAGGTTGAAAACATGAGGAATTTAATAACAATATATCAGTTAATCATAAAAACCACAGTAAATAGTGTACTTTAAATCACAGAAATAAAAGACACTTCTACTCAAATAAGTAAAAGATGTAAGCTGAATGTAAGAATATGCAACTAGTTGCAAAATGCATAGAGTTCTAGGTCAAAAGTTCTGTAATTAACACGCAAAGAAGACCATGGGCCGTCCATGGCCACGGTCCCTAATGTCCAAGTTTGACCAGTAAAAAATTAGATATTAATGAATATATTTGACTGTTGACTGTAAAAATTTGTACTCTATGTGTAAGTCTGACCGGTAAAAGTCTAGAAATCATTGTTGTCTAAGTTTGACAATAAAAGTCTATAATCAATGTCTAAGTTTGACCAGTAGAGGTTTAGATATCTATATTTATCAATACATGTTTCAATGAATTATGTTGTTTATGTTGTTTGACTACATATCCTAAAATATGCTATACATATTTTACGTTATTTGTTGTCAGTTTATCATGACTGCAACAGTATGACCATTTATGGTCCTTTTTTGCATTGCACTGACCTAAGACCATGCATCTTTTCTCAGTATATAGCTATGCAATTATACAATGTTATATTTGCACTGTTCTGTGAATATGTATATAATATATTTTCCAATTTGTGATCAAAATGAACTGAACTGTCCAAGTTTGAACACCTGAGCCCCTACATTTGTATCACACTCAATGACATAGATAATAAAGATAAGATAAAAATCACACGTCCACCATTGACCATGTAATATTGTAGTTAAATCCCCTAGGGTAATAAAGTTGACAGCTGTTCATTTATAAAGATTACAAACAACTATTAAAATACCACCATGTGTCTGATTGAAGCATGTGTTGTCTATCTCAAAAATCAATTAACCAATCAATAAATAATTATTTTACGCTTCCTGAAGCCTATGATTTCTAGATTTTTATGTATTTGAATAATTTACAGTTAACTAGTAAAACATTACAGCATTGATTTTAATTACAATTCAATTTATACTAGAAGCCCAAGGGCAACATGTCGAGCCCCTGTTTAGCCAGCTTGTGATCTTGACCAAGGAAAATATATTTGACCGAATGTGTAATCTTGACCTTTGACCTATCAAAATCTGGGTGTTGCCCAAGACACATGGTCTCATTGTATTATGGCAAGTCATTTTTAAATAATTCAATGCATAAGGGAGATACAGCCCTGACAAGGTGTATAATGATTATTTTTTATGTTTGACCTCTAAGTGTGACCTTGACCTTTGAGCTAGAGACCTTGATCTTACGCACTGCACACCGCCTCATGGTGTTTTACAATTATGCCAAGTTATCTTAAAAAGTTTCTATGCATAAGCGAGATACAGCCCGGACAAGGTGTATAATGCTCATTTTTGACGTTTGACCTCTAAGTGTGACCTAGACCTTTGAGCTAGAGACCTGGATCTTACGCACTGCACATCGTCTCATGGCGTTTAACAATTATGCCAAGTTATCTTAAAAAGTTTCTATGCATAAGGGAGATACAGCCCGGACAAGGTGTATAATGCTCATTTTTGACGTTTGACCTCTAAGTGTGACCTAGACCTTTGAGCTAGAGACCTGGATCTTACGCACTGCACATCATCTCATGGCGTTTAACAATTATGCCAAGTTATCTTAAAAAGTTTCTATGCATAAGGGAGATACAGCCCGGACAAGGTCTATAATGATCGTTTTTGACGTTTGACCTCTAAGTGTGACCTTGAGCTTTGAGCTAGAGACCTGGATTTTGCGCACTGCACTCCGCCTCATGGTGTTTAACAATAATGCCAAGTTATCTTAAAAAGTTTCTATGAATAAGGGAGATACAGCCCGGACAAGGTCTATAATGCTCATTTTTGACGTTTGACCTCTAAGTGTGACCTTGACCTTTGAGCTAGAGACCTGGATTTTGCGCACTGCACACCGTCTCATGGTGTTTAACAATTATGCCAAGTTATTTTAAAAAGTGCCAATGCATAAGGGAGATACAGCCCGGACAAGGATCCGGACGGACACACTCACTCACTCACTCACTCACTCACTCACTAACTAACTAACTAACGTACAGACACGCAACCGCCATTGTGGCGACTATGTCGAGCTCACCGCAGGCGGGCTCGACAAAAACCGTATGTCTATAAAACACAGGGATGATTAACTCAAAGCTATCGTAAAGCTTACGACTCTCATACCACGGTAGTAAGGAGGTAGTATCGATTTTTGTGGCTAACTCAACGAGGTTATAAGATACGACGTCCTCGTAAAATTGACAAATATTTACGAGAAAAATATCTAGGTGTTAAGAGGGTCGTAAGTTATGTGTCGACATTTTAGACTTCTATTTGATTTGGAGGTTAATAATTTATCATCTTTTTTAAGAAAATGTCTTACATAAGTAACTGTTGTACTTTTATGTAAGGGTATTAAAAATATAAAACAAGAGGGCCAAGATGGCCCTATATCGCTCACATGACAATCACTGTTCACTCATTAAAACATTGTTTTGAACCGGTGACCTAGTTTTTGACCCCAGACGACCTATGTTCGAATTTGTCTTACATATCATTAAGACAAACAGCCTGACTAGGTTTGGTGAAGATACGATCAAAATTTGAAATCAACAGTGTTAATAAGGTTTTCCTAAGATTTGACCTTGTGACCTGGTTTTTGACCCTAGGTGACCCATATTTGAACTTGTCCTTAATATCATTAAGACAAACAATCTGACAAGGTTTGGCCAAGATCCAATCAAAACCATGACATTTAGAGCTTTTACAAAATTTTTACCTAAGATTTGACCTTTTGACCCAGTTTTTGAACCCGGCTGACCCATGTTCATCCTTGACCCACATATCACTGAGGCAAACATTTTGACAAGGTTTGGTGAAGATCCAATTAAAACTGTGACATCTACAGTGTTAACAAAGTTTTCCTAAGATTTGACCTGGTGACCTAGTTATTGACCCCAGATGACCCATATTTATACTTGACCGTTATATCATTAAAACAAACGATTTGACAAAGTTTGGTGAAGATCCAATAATAACTGTGAAATCTACAGTGTTAACATGGTTTTTCATAAGATTTGACCTAGCGACCTAGTTTTTGACCCAAGATGACCCATGTTCGAACTCGTCCAAGATATTATGAAGACAAACATTCTGACAAGGTTTCATGATCATCCAATCAAAACAGTGACTTCTAGAGTGTTCACAAGGTTTTCCAGCAATTTGCCCTAGTGACCTAATTTTACTACAGAAATTACCCATTATCAAACTTGACCTACATATTATTAAAATAAACATTCTGACAAAGTTTCATGAAGATAAATGCAAAACAGTGATTTCTAAAGAGTTCACAAGGTTTTCTCTTATTTGGCCCTGGTGACCTAGTTTTTGACCCCAAATGGCCCAATATCGAACTCGTCCGAGATTTTGTTGATATTAACGTTTTGACCCAGTTTTGCTAAAATTGAGCCAAAAATGTGGCCCCTAGTGTGGTCACAACAAAAAGTTTGACGACGCACGACGCACAACACACGACGCCGGACGGAGAGTGATCCTAATAGCTCACTTTGTGACATGTGAGCTAATAAATGAATCTTTACCGATTGTAACATAAACTTATGACGGTTGAAATGCATTCTACAGTTTTGCGTTTGATACTATGATGTTTTTACGCGTGTTAAATAAATAAATAACATAAATTTGATCTTGTAATCCGTTAATATTCATTAAAAAAAATATCCGTTTCGAAGTACTATTATGTTGTTACTTTTGGCGTGTGTTGCAGGAGAAACAACTGTATGTATGCGTATTTGTATTATGGTTTGATTATTTACACGATTATTATCATGTATAATAAATAGTTTATAGATCTCAGCAATTTGACTTGAATTCCACTATTTCAAGCATTCATGGTTAGATACGATATCCAGCAGTATAATGTAATTATTTAGTGTCGGCGAAATTGTGCTGCCTTTACAAACTAGTATGTACCATTCCTGATGGCCCGACAATATTTAAGAATATTCACCATATAACATCACTTTTCCCATTATGTCAGATTCATTAAAACGTGCATATATTAATTGTGAATGAATAATTCAGATTTGAGGCTATAACATATTTGTTCACATATCGACCACAATGACGGATTTTAAATTTATCAAAAATATTTTTTCTTTCGATATTAATAATATGATTGGTTAAGTTTCTTGAATTGCGAGAATGATATCAAATTAAATTAATATAATTTTGAAGTGGTAGTTTGAACAATGTTTTACAACTTCAATCAACGAAGACTTTTAGTATGTTGTTTATTATAGATAAGAAAGCTATGCAACCAATGGAAAAATAAAAATGGTTTTAAGAAAACTGTGATTCAGAATTAATAAACATTATACTTCAAGCCCTTTTGCAGAATTAATATTTTTGACATGTAGTGAATATTTCACGATGAAGGAAAAAAAGACACGTCCAATACAAAGTCAAACAAAATAACTTAATGTGTTCAACGTGTAAAATACACGAAGAACAAGTTTTAAAGTTCACCAAGTTTAGACAAAATGTAAGATTTTTCCTAAAGACATGGTAAATGTTAATTTGCAACGAACCTTCAGCTAGCGGCTCTATTTTAAACTAGAAGTTTACTTTCAATTTCTCTTTATCTCTACACGTGTGTGTAAAGTGCTTACGAGGTCGTAAATCACGAAAGTGTTACGACTTCCTTACTAGGTCGTTTGAGTTAGCCAAATAAGAAGGTTGTAACGATCTCGTAAAAATCCTGTTTACAACATCGTATCTGCTGCGACATCGTAATGTTTGAGTTAGTCACCCAGGGCCGTAGTGTGCAGGAGGGGTTCAACAATAATTTCGGCTATAATGGTAATTTTTATAAAGGGCTATAAGCCTATAACAGATACTGATTCCCATCCCCCAGTGATTTTTTTTCATTGTTTTAAATTATCCATTTTCACAATTTCACAAGAAAAAAATCCCAATCTGGTGCAAAAAATCACTGTCCCCCATTAACAGAAAAGTATTAAATTAGCCCCCCCCCCCCCATCATTGGGCTTCTTACGGGCCTGAAATATAATGTAAACAACCAGTAAATGTTTCTAATAAGCTGGATTAATGATGTTAATATCACAGTTATCTATAAGCAGGTTCTTGTTACAATATACTGATGTTAATTTACTTTCTATTGTATCATACATACAATGTATACACATCTCTAATTATAATATAATGTATATAAAAAGTTGATACAATAATTACTGCGATATTATGATCTAATTGAATATTAAACTACTTGGTATACCACATGTATTATCATGATAGGATATTAATTCTATCATTGGTGTTAGTTAGTAGTGATCCAGTTTACAAATTATGACCAGGCTGAAAATATAAATAAGTTTGTTTGGAGTGCTTCTTAGTAACCTACTAACGAAATTCTAGCAAATAAATTAATTTGCATAAAAAAACATTACATACATACAGGTGTAAAATTATAAAGTAACAATAGAGATATTCTGCTTTATAATCAACTAAAAGTTGAAGCATTATCAAAATCTAAGAAGGAAAGAAGGAAAACTATAAAGATGAAGAATGAGAATGAAAGAAAAGTGATAAAAGAAGGAAAAGAAATTGTCTTCAATTCCACTAGACAGCTTTTAAAATTATATTTAGCAAACAGTGAAGTTTAAAGATAAATTGGTCTAATGGTCTACTCTACACTACATAGCCAAATGTTCAGCCATAATCCTTTGTAACCATAGTTTCAATTCTAAGGAATTACATTTAAGAGTCTCTACTCAAGGCATACTAATAAATTGACAGATATCATTCTGCATTTATTTAATTTTGAGGATATTTCTATATTGTATATTCTGTATATCCATCCATCAATAGAATTTCATTAAAATAAAAAAAAACTTCTTTAGTTAGAGATATTCTGAACAAGGCAATGAAAAATATCTAGATATTTGATTTTAGCAAGTTCTAAGCCACACAAAACATGAAAAGAAAAACATCCATCAGCCAATCAAAATCCATAAAATATTTGTTCAACCAATCAAATTCCATGAAATATTTCTTTGAACAATGAAATTCCATGAAATATTTGTTTGACCAATCAAATTCCATGAAATATTTATTCAACCAATAAAATTCCATGAAATAGTTGTCTGACCAATCAAATTTCATGAAATATTTGTTTGACCAATCAAATTCCATGAAATATTTGTTCAACCAATAAAATTCCATAAAATATTTGTTTGACTAATCAAAAGAGGCTGGTCTTATAGATTCTCAATTAATACAAAATAAACATTACTAGAACTGTGACATCATGTTCAACATAACTAACATTTTTTCTTTTATCTTCAAGCATGATATTATCTAACAATACTCCAGAATTCTAGGCAACCAAGTTTATTCTAAGTAAAGCAAAGCTGGTTTAAGATTATGATAAGCAAAACAAAATAAAACACAGTAAAGGTATATATTCAGCCTCAGAGTCCTATATGGATTGCTTGCCATACATACGTGCAACCTTAATACCTTATGGGGTCAATATATTCTCGATTCTGTAAGGAATCTGGGGGTATATCTTCCCATGTGAAGTGTAAACTCCATGAGAATCCACCTGGCTGATAGCCACCATTTCCAGAATATTCTAGCGTACTGTCCGAGATGGCATCAACAATCGGACAGACAACATTAGTACGATCCTCGTGGATTCTAGCTAAAATTGGCTCAATCCTTTAAAGAAATGTAAAATCTTCAGTAAGTTATCAAAGTCTAGTTTTGAGATTTCCAACAGCTAGTGTTCCATGAGTGATTTTCTCCCCTAACGTAACCATAGCAATGGATGGAAGGCAGGGTCCTTAAGTCATTCATTATTGAAAACCAACTGTAACTGTTACTGTGCACATTCAATACTGGCAGAAAGCAGTGACATAGAAAGTTCAATCTAAAATCTGTTAATAAAGCCTTTGAAAAAATATATTTGCAACAAAAAGTGCAAGAATGGTGATTAGAAGCAATTTAGACAAAAATTCATACATGTCAGGATTAAATGAAAAACAATCACACGATACAATATAAAATATACAAAAAGTAAATTTGATGATTGTAAATATTCAAAGCAAATACATGGATGTGCCAATATTAGAAAGTAGAAAATAATGTTTAAATGATCATTATTTCGGGACAGACAAACAAGATCAAATGTACATTCTACATTCTGGTATATTGATTGAAAGATAAAGTAAAATTACAACTCTCAAACAATTAATAATGCGTATACTGACACTAACATTAAGATGGTATGATAAAAATAAAATTTGTCCTCTTATTCATTTGAAGCTTCAACATTACTACTTGTTTGTTCATGAGCCATGACTCACTTAAATAAGCAATTGAAGTAATACTATGTGGACGTTTTTATGGAATGCATATGAAATCATTCTGTCACTGTTGCTTAACATCTTCACAAAACTCTTCTTAAATAGTTGTCATGACAACTGAATTCTTTGCACCTCAATATAATCTCAGAATGCTGATACAACATCTATGAGGAACTTTTCCAGTCATCTTAAAGTCTTCATTATTCCTCCGATTTTGTGGCCACAAAAACCAAAAACAGTTTCTTTCAATCATGATGTATTGTTCATGCCATTTTATTGGTTAAGTTAATCCAAAACCATATTCTGCATTCAATATATTCTCTGCTCTTCACACTTTGAAGTCCATGAAATTCAACCAGCCAGTTCACCCTAAAAATGTCCTCTTCAAGAATAGAAGGATAGATGACTGGAGAACTCAGATATTAACTAAATATTTGAAGTGTTAGTATATTGATGATACCATAATATATATACAGGTAATATTTAGAACTAAAAACAAAATGGAAGAAACCAGTAGATTTTAAGAAGCCAGAAAATGTATCTACAACAAGGAATGTAGCCTACCTATTATAAACATCAAGGAATGCATCCTACCAGTTGTATACAACAAGGAATGCATCCTACCAGTTGTATACAACAAGGAATGTAGCCTACCTATTATAAACATCAAGGAATGCATCCTACCAGTTGTATACAACAAGGAATGTAGCCTACCTATTATAAACATCAAGGAATGCATCCTACCAGTTGTATACAACAAGGAATGTATCCTACTTATTGTAAACAACAAGGAATGTATCCTACCTATTGTAAACAACAAGGAATGTATCCTACCTATTGTAAACAACAAGGAATGTATCCTACCTATTGTAAACAACAAGGAATGTATCCTACCTATTGTAAATAACAAGGAATGTATCCAACCTATTGTAAACAACAATGAATGTATCCTAAAAATTATCAACAACAAGGACTGTATTCAACCAGTTATATACAACAAGGAATGTATCCAACCAGTTATATACAACAAGGAATGTATCCTACCTATTGTAAACAACAAGGAATGTATCCTACCAGTTATATACAACAAGGAATGTATCCAACCAGTTATATACAACAAGGAATGTATCCTACCAGTTATATACAACAAGGAATGTATCCTACCTATTGTAAACAACAAGGAATGTATTCTACCAGTTATATACAACAAGGAATGTATCCTACCAGTTGTAAACAACAATGAATGTATCCTACCAGTTATATACAACAAGGAATGTATCCTACCTATTGTAAACAACAAGGAATGTATTCTACCAGTTATATACAACAAGGAATGTATCCTACCAGTTACAACAAGGAATGTATCCTACCTATTGTAAACAACCAGGAATATATCCTACCTATTGTAAACAACCAGGAATGTATCTGACCAGTTATATACAACAAGGAATGTATCCTACCTATTGTAAACAACAAGGACTGTATCCAACCTATTGTAAACAACAAGGAATGTATCCTAAAAATTATCAACAACAAGGAATGTATCCAACCTATTGTATACAACAAGGAATGTATCCAACCTATTGTAAACAACAAGGAATGTATCCTAAAAAGTATCAACAACAAGGAATGTATCCAACCTATTGTAAACAACAAGGAATGTATCCTACCTGATATAAACAACAAGGAATGTATCCTAAAAATTATCAACAACAAGGACTGTATCCAACCTATTGTATACAACAAGGAATGTATCCTACCTATTGTAAACAACAAGGAATGTATCCTACCTATTGTAAACAACAAGAAATGTATCCTAAAAATTATCAACAACAAGGACTGTATCCAACCTATTGTAAACAACAAGGAATGTATCCTACCTATTGTAAACAACAAGGAATGTATCCTACCTATTGTAAACAACAAGGAATGTATCCTAAAAATTATCAACAACAAGGACTGTATCCAACCTATTGTATACAACAAGGAATGTATCCAACCTATTGTAAACAACAAGGAATGTCTCCCACCTGATGTAAACAACAAGGAATGTATCCCACCTGATGTAAACAACAAGGAATGTATCCTGCCAGATGTATACAACAAGGAATGTATCCAACCTATTGTAAACAACAAGGAATGTATCCCACCTGATGTAAACAACAAGGAATGTATCCCACCAGATGTATACAACAAGGAATGTATCCAACCTATTGTAAACAACAAGGAATGTATCCCACCTGATGTAAACAACAAGGAATGTATCCTAAAAATTATCAACAACAAGGAATGTATCCAACCTATTGTATACAACAAGGAATGTATCCAACCTATTGTAAACAACAAGGAATGTATCCTAAAAATTATCAACAACAAGGAATGTATCCAACCTATTGTAAACAACAAGGAATGTATCCTAAAAATTATCAACAACAAGGAATGTATCCAACCTATTGTATACAACAAGGAATGTATCCAACTTATTGTAAACAACAAGGAATGTATCCCACCTGATGTAAACAACAAGGAATGTATCCTGCCAGATGTATACAACAAGACTGTATCCAACCTATTGTAAACAACAAGGACTGTATCCCACCTGATGTAAACAACAAGGAATGTATCCTAAAAATTATCAACAACAAGGACTGTATCCAACCTATTGTAAACAACAAGGAATGTATCCTAAAAATTATCAACAACAAGGAATGTATCCAACCTATTGTATACAACAAGGAATGTATCCAACCTATTGTAAACAACAAGGAATGTATCCTAAAAATTATCAACAACAAGGAATGTATCCAACCTATTGTAAACAACAAGGACTGTATCCTAAAAATTATCAACAACAAGGACTGTATCCTACCTATTGTAAACAACAAGGAATGTATCCTACCTATTGTAAACAACAATGAATGTATCCTACCTATTGTAAACAACAAGGAATGTATCCTGCCAGATGTATACAACAAGGAATGTATCCAACCTATTGTAAACAACAAGGAATGTATCCCACCTGATGTAAACAACAAGGAATGTATCCCACCAGATGTATACAACAAGGAATGTATCCAACCTATTGTAAACAACAAGGAATGTATCCCACCTGATGTAAACAACAAGGAATGTATCCCACCAGATGTATACAACAAGGAATGTATCCAACCTATTGTAAACAACAAGGAATGTATCCCACCTGATGTATACAACAAGGAATGTATCCCACCTGATGTAAACAACAAGGAATGTATCCTGCCAGATGTATACAACAAGGAATGTATCCAACCTATTGTAAACAACAAGGAATGTATCCCACCTGATGTAAACAACAAGGAATGTATCCCACCAGATGTATACAACAAGGAATGTATCCAACCTATTGTAAACAACAAGGAATGTATCCCACCTGATGTAAACGACAAGGAATGTATCCAACCTATTGTATACAACAAGGAATGTATCCAACCTATTGTAAACAACAAGGAATGTATCCCACCTAATGTAAACAACAAGGAATGTATCCCACCTGTTTCAATCAGAAAATTAGTTATCTGACAAATTTAAAGCATAGGGAAAAACTTATCTGTTCTAGTTGGCATGTATGCGTAAATGCTTCATGACCATGCTAATATGGTGAAAGGAACTAAAGTTAATTTCAAGCAGCACTTATAACACTTTTAATGTAAATGTATATATACAAGTGGCCCCAAGAATTAGATAAAAAGGTGCAAACCTTTATTTATTACAACAGTATACTTCAAAGGAGCATAATTTCCATATGTGTAGATGTCTGTAGTCATAATCAATGCTTAAGTGTTACAGCATTATGTAAGTAAAGCAAGCAAACTATTAAAACACTAATATAGTTAGGACATGATGCTGATCAGACAATCTGTCACACAAATCCCTACTTAACCAGTCATATTCTAATTGATAATACAGTAGAACATTTCTATTCTGAACTTGTTCTGGCAAACAAAATGTTTGGATTAAAGGTTTTCAGATTTTTTTTCACTCTTCCTGGCCTTAGCATTTTTATTTGCATATTTTAACTGATAATGTCAGTCTTTTGGTCGCCAAGGAAACACAGTTAATGCTACTGTTACTAAAGCTCTCTTAAATGAATAAAAGAAGTCTGTTTTGGGATTTTTAATTATCTTACAGGAGTAGACATATGTTTTGTTATTTGTATTTGTTTTTAACGTTCCTTATATATCAGTAATTAGTTAATATAAAGTTACTATCTAAGCAATTTTTGTGAAGTCCAAATTCATAATCAAGTTACATTTAATCTACTGAGAACATACAAAAGTTGCAAATATTTTAAAGAAATGAGGAAAAATACACTTTAATTGGGATTTTTTAAATTGTTATCTTAGTATGCTCTTCGTCCAATTCCTTTAATTAGGTTTAAATTTAATATTTTCACAAACAAACCAACACACTAACAGTGTAATTCACTGCAATTTATTTCATGTACTAACATAAGTTGTCACCTAAAACACTGCGAATGCATGTAGTATGGCAACCCCTTAGAGACTATGGATAAATGAATATTAATAACAGATGATACACTAGGAGTTTAACTAAAGCTACCAATACATGTAGGGAAGTGTTAATAAGTGATTTACATCAATCAAAACAATACCATAATAAGGCACAAAAAACTTTTAGTTTCTGGTTACCTGACCTATCCTAATTTTTCCTGCTACCCGAGACTTTTTTCAGCCCAAGGAATGAAAAATCTTCTTCCTCACTTTTTTGGACACAAAACGATAGTTCAGATTTCTATAACCCTCACTCCCATGGGGCACGTGAATTTTGACGCGGACCTAAGGACTACATTTTTCTACATCCGACATGCAAACTAGTTCCCATTCCATGTTGCAGAGCAAGTCTATGTAAGTTCAGTTTCTAAGAGTACTTTCAGTACTTTAATTTACCTTTTCACACACTTTCAAGAGCAAAGATAAAATAACATGCCCAGACCTACCTGACCTATTTCAATCAGCATGTAACCAGAAACAATGTTTTAGGCCTAAGGGGAAAAACTAAAATGGACTTCATGCATATAAATACAAAGTGAAAATAATACAGGTACAAATGTGTACATATATATTTTGTACCAGTTAATAATCCATGTGTTTTGATAACTGACTAAAAATCTATGGATAATAAATAATCATATGTGCTATGAGGTAAAAGAGAAAACATGAATTACAAGGTAATACAAGTAGTGACGAATAAGGTATTAATTAAAGAAATGGGAAGAATTAGTAAGGAACCAGATACAGTATCCACTAATTCATTAACCACAGCGCAACACGACCATATAAACTAAGTACACTTGTACCTAATTGGCTCAACAGGTGATTTGCGTCGCTTGTTTTCGTGCGATGGTATTGGGCGCCATGCAAAGTGTAAACTCCACCAGAAGCCGCCGACAGAGTATGACCCTGTTCCTCCGTAGTCTAATGAGTATTTATCTATGTTGTCAATCTCAGGACATAATACCGCTGTACGATCCTCTTGGATGCGTGCCAATAAAGGTTCGATCCTGCACAGGAATATGGTAAATCATAAATATTCATGAATAGTAATCTGAGGGTACACTGATGAAAGTGAAACTTACACCAAAATCGGACGATGACAATATTACAATCATTAATTGATCATGAATACAGATAACAATTAAACACAAGAGCGCTGCCAACGCTTGTCTGTTCATTACCTCAGTGAGATCTATCCACCTATAAAGTTTCATGTTGCTACCTCTTATAGTTTCTGAGTTATGAGCTACAACACAGACACCGCAATAGCTCGACTTTTTCTTAAAAAACAGACAAGCTAATAAAAATGAAAAATGAATTTGTCTTATATTTCAGACATTAGAAACAAATGCTGTGAAAATGATTAATCTGATACAAAGCATGTTCTCCAATGATTTTTTAATCTAAGGATAAAGAGATATTGGTTCATTCATACATTCTTAATTGGATCTAAAGTCACGTGACTTGTGTAAATATACAAAAATAATATCAATTGATTTACAAGGAAAAGTAAGAATGTAATTATTTTATTTACTAAACATTCAATAGAATGTGTAATTTATTTAATATGAGTTTAAACCTAAAATCAATAATAAATGTTAAATAAACATAGAATATCCATAGGCAGGAGATTAATGACGATATGGGGTAAATTTAAAAACAGATAAATAAGTTCAATGCTTTCGTACAGAGTACAGTATCTATACCCATACTGGTATTTGTAAGTAAGATACAAATAATGTTCCCGTTAATAGAAGTAAATCATTAGTACAATATAATTATACTTAATACATTGTCGTATATAAAATATTCTTCTCTCCAAGTGTGATATTAAACATAACTTTTTTCGATACCATATTTTATCACCATAGTAACGTCACTTTTAATTGGAAGATAATTAGGGAGAAAATCAAACATGAAACAATTCAAAATAAGAACAAGATTAACACTAGATGTCTTGTAATACTAATATGTAGACAAATAAACGATCTAAGTTTCCTCTGACATGCAGGAACAGTTTTATATAAATTATGTAGCAACTTTACTGAGAATGATGGAAAAACTTGCTGTTGAAAATGTTTTCAATAGTGTACCAATAACAACATTAATTTATTTTTTAGCGTAAAAATTTGCTCAGGCTTCTTAATCAAAAGCACTTCATTTGACCGAATAAAAATCTTATTAGGTTAAATAATTATAGTATTAACGCAGAGGTGTATCATTCAAGTAAGTAAAAAACCTGCTGTGATTTTGTTTTTATTGATACACTACAAGATAAAGATCAGGCTAACACAGTTTCAATATTCAAAATGACTTGTATAATTTCTAACTACATCATACTTTACTTGTTTTACTAAAATTTTATAGGTGTTTAAGTAACAGTGTTAAAACATTACTTAAAATATGACATGAATATATAATAAGTATATCATTTTTATATAATTATAGAATAAAACTTCAATGCTAACAAGAACATGATACATTAAGTATATATTAATGCTGTCATCCAACATACCATCCAGGTCCTGCCTCACAGTGAGAGTCTAAAAATATCAGGACATCCCCAGTTGCGGCCCTTGCTCCCGCCAGTCGGGCACGAATTAAACCGCTTCTTTCTTTCGTACGGACAATCTTCACAACACCATCTGGCCATGTCTCAGCTACATACTTGCTTAATTCTTCACCTAGGCCAGCTAAAAAAATTAAATAAATTGTGTAATACATCTAGCATAAAAAGCAATCGTTAAAAATATTTTGTTTATGGTAATGCCACAGACACTTGTATAGAAAAAATTACCCCACCCACCATGGTCGCTCTTGCTACTATTTACCGGTATATGTATTGATAGCCCGAGCGATCGTGGTGGGTGGGGTAATTTTTTCTAAACAAGTGTCTGTGGGAAATGCTACATGTACCTACTCACCAAAAACGGCCGTACTCGACTATTTTGGCCTCTTGGGTAAATTTTTTTTCCCAGTAAAATAGCATTCTGACAAGTAATTTTGGTTCAATATAAAAAATTGTTGCAAATCTGTTTTTCCGACCTACCTACACACTGAAAATGTACTGGGTAATCTTACTACAAATGAACAATCTAAGGAGTCTCCAAAGTCAAGTGGTTATAGTCTCTAACTAGTAATCACTCGCCCCTCATTACTGGGAGCTTGAATCTGACCAGGGACAAAAGTTCACATGTAAAAAGGTTGTCCTGCTAGATTGTGGTAGATTTGTGGTTCTATATCAAGGTTTACAAGGCCATGAAGGGGTCAGACCTTTAACTTGACAAATGTCTAAGGCTCGCATGGTCACTTTGATTGTCAGAAAAATAATACATGCAGAACAAGTGAATAATGCTTGGTCAAAGGTTAGCGATAAATAAGTAATTAAATAGCATTCCTTAGTCAGTAATTGGGCACACATATAATTTATCTTTTAAAAGATACCAGGAAGACTGACTGTGACATGAATTAATCAAATTCACACTTATATTGGATATTGGATATCTGCTGTATGGACAACACTTATCAGGCTGTCTAGGCTTAACAAGATATTTCAACTTTGCTACCAATCAATATTTTAACATGATAAAAACACAAAACAATTGATAAGCTGGAAATCTAAATATTGACAAAATACTGAATTATATTGACAAAATAAAAATGTAGAAAGTTCATCACACATAATATATACAGTTATTACAGTATAACATGAAGTATTTAAGATTAGGAAATTGTATGTATGGACAAACTGATAAGGTATAACTGTAATGATGATTATCTAGTAATGAGTAATGACTCTACCTACAGTTAACACCCACACTTTGGTACCAGGTGATTTATTTGAGGTGATTTATTTTATTTATCTGTTTTTAAGGGTCCATTCCACAGCTATGGTCATTTCAAAGCCATCCCAGAGAGAGAGGGAAGATAAGATACAGGAGAACCAGGCATTTAAGTTAAGATACAGGAGAACCAGGCATTTAAGTTAAGATACAGGAGAACCAGGCATTTAAGTTAAGATACAGGAGAACCAGGCATTTAAGTTAAGATACAGGAGAACCAGGCATTTAAGATAAGATACAGGAGAACCAGGCATTTAAGTTAAGATACAGGAGAACCAGGCATTTAAGTTAAGATACAGGAGAACCAGGCATTTAAGTTAAGATACAGGAGAACCAGGCATTTAAGTTAAGATACAGGAGAACCAGGCATTTAAGTTAAGATACAGGAGAACCAGGCATTTAAGATAAGATACAGGAGAACCAGGCATTTAAGTTAAGATACAGGAGAACCAGGCATTTAAGTTAAGATACAGGAGAACCAGGCATTTAAGATAAGATACAGGAGAACCAGGCATTTAAGTTAAGATACAGGAGAACCAGGCATTTAAGTTAAGATACAGGAGAACCAGGCATTTAAGTTAAGATACAGGAGAACCAGGCATTTAAGTTAAGATACAGGAGAACCAGGCATTTAAGATAAGATACAGGAGAACCAGGCATTTAAGTTAAGATACAGGAGAACCAGGCATTTAAGTTAAGATACAGGAGAACCAGGCATTTAAGATAAGATACAGGAGAACCAGGCATTTAAGTTAAGATACAGGAGAACCAGGCATTTAAGATAAGATACAGGAGAACCAGGCATTTAAGTTAAGATACAGGAGAACCAGGCATTTAAGTTAAGATACAGGAGAACCAGGCATTTAAGTTAAGATACAGGAGAACCAGGCATTTAAGTTAAGATACAGGAGAACCAGGCATTTAAGTTAAGATACAGGAGAACCAGGCATTTATATCCCTACTCCTTTCTACTACTTCCCCCCCCCCAGTCTTTATCGGGCTGGTGTAAAGCACCATGCAATACATGCCTTGACTTTCTTCCTGTGACTTTCTAGATAAAGTACATGGCTCACTATTCAGGAGGGACAATGAACAAGAGGGCCACATTGGCCCTTTATCGCTCACGTGAGAACCAAGGCCAATAATCAATGACCAGGTAATATAGTTTCCATCTCGTAAATCTCATTTTACGTAGATTTTGAGATCAAAACCAACAATGAAGGTATAATACTGTTAAACAAGCTAAAACGTAGCAAATTTTCTAATCCAAGGGTCCATAACTCTTGAAGTTGCAGTCCGATTCCACCCATAACTTAACATGTCCAAAATGATAAGGTCATACACATTCATTGTAAATATGATTAGGATCGGTGAATAAATGAAGGCGCTAGAGTGTAAACAAGCTAAAATATAGCAAATTTGCTAAGTCAAGGGCCCATAACTCTTGAAGATGTGGTCCGATTCTGCCCATAATCAAATGGTTCGAGATCTTTTGGTTATACTCATTTACTGAAAATATTATTAGGATCGGTGTATAAATGAAGGCGCTAGTGTGTAAACAAGCTAAAATATAGCAAATTTTCAAAATCAAGGGCCCATAACTCTTGAAGTTTGGGTCCGATTCCGTCAATAATCGAACTTGTTCGAAATCTTTTGGTTATACACATTTACTGAAAATATTATTAGGATCGGTGAATAAATGTAGGTGCTAGAGTGTAAACAAGCTAAAATATAGCAAATTTTCAAAGTCAAGGGCCCATAACTCTTGAAGTTCTGGTCCGATATTGCCCATAATCGAACTTGTCCAAGATCTTTTGGTTATACACATTTACTGAAAATATTATCAGGATTGGTGAATAAATGAAGGCGCTAGAGTGTAAACAAGCTAAACATAGCAAATTTTGTAATTCAAGGGCCCATAACTCTAGAAGTTATCATCAGATTTTGCCCATAATCGAACTTAGCCGAGACATTGTGGCCATATACATTGTGAGCAAGTATAATCAAGTGTAAACAAACTAATTGTGGACGGACGACAGACGCCAGACATTCACCGATCCTAAAAGCTCACCTGAGCTAAAAAGTGACACTGAGAAATTTGAAAGGCGGAATCTAGAAGCAAACCAACCACCTCTGTTCAGTAGACCAGCGTGTTACGAATCGACCATCGAACCCCCTTCACAAGGTATAAGGTGAACCTTATATGAACCAGCTATAATCTGACAGTATCTAAGACTCCCTTCAATTTCAACAATCATATAATTATTAGTTTTATTTTTTACATTTTTTTCCTACACAGAAAGTTTCTGATTCAGTAGCCACTGGCATTTTATTAAGACGTTCCGACCTTTTTGTAAGTTAGGACATTCATCTCTTCTCTGTTTACTATACCATGTTCAGACTTTTTACAAAACACAGGGACTGTCGTGGAGTATGTTTTAATGGGAGGTCATGTAAATATGTTATGTAAATGTGTTTATTTTGTAACACTTTAATTGATTTTATTTAAATCCATTATCACAGTTATACAGGGAGGTTAGTTTCCATATACCGGGTACATTTTAGGGGGGGGGGGGGGCTAATTTCCATAAACATTTTGAATAACAAAACCAAGCTTTACCCTGCTTATAATATTATCAACACGAGTATAGCATGTACGACCATGTTTTTTTAGCCGTGATGAAATTATTCAGAATAAATCACTTAGACAAATAGGGTATATGGATATTCGAACAAATCTGACTGAAATGTATAGATGTTAAATTTAACATGCTCATGTACTATATTATACATGCACCCAGTTCATTTATTGTAGTCTTCCGTCACAGCTCAAAACGCATGGTTGAGCTAGACTTTTCAACCTATCCTACTTATAATAGCCTGAAAGAAGTGACACTTATTTCAAGCATATACATAATATGCAGGGTAGTACATGTATATTGATACATAAGTGTTTTTTACTAAGAAAAGGACACTGACAGTCAGCATCTTCACCTTGGAAAATAAGCTTTATTTTCCCTCAAAAAAACCTGCTGATACTTCCTCTACTTGCATTGTGAAAATCTTCAAAATTTCCCCATTTTACCAGCCCCCAAAAAAAGCCCTCCACATACCACAGTATTGATCTTTCAGCTTTCTTATCAGACTATCTGCTAATATATTGAAGTTACAAATTGAGAAGGACTGACTTGAAGTATTAAATGACAGATTAACAAGAATGTCATGTTCAACAGTTTATTTCCACCCACATTGTTTTTACATTTTTCATCATGCCCAACATCAAATACTGCAGACAAAAATTTCTAATGTCACTTAATATCATATCATAATATACAACTTGCATGACATTGTATTGATTTATAGTTTAAACAGGTATACCCACCCTTGGTCTATTAATCTGAGGTCTTTAAATATGCAATGAAAGTAAATGGAATAACAATTACATAATCCATCTAAATATATTTTCATTAGCCCAGCTCCTATGACCAATTAGCAGGGTTTGGGGTTTGTTTTAATGCTAAAAATATTGTTAATTGTTCAAATTACTACAAAATGAACTAATCAAGATGACTGAAATAAACTCAAATAGAAGAAACTGGCTGAGCCTTTCGTGATATGACTGTTCAACCATCATCCATTGATTACTAATATTACTTAAGCATAATTTCCATATTTCGCAGACCAAATTGAAAAAAAATCTTTGACTTCACCCTGACCATGAAAAAATCATTTCACAGATCGTAGGAACCCTGATATAAGGATACAGGGAGGAACCCTGATATAAGGATACAGGGAGGAACCCTGATATAAGGATACAGGGAGGAACCCTGATATAAGGATACAGGGAGGAACCCTGATATAAGGATACAGGGAGGAACCCTGATATAAGGATACAGGGAGGAACCCTGATATAAGGATACAGGGAGGAACCCTGATATAAGGATACAGGGAGGAACCCTGATATAAGGATACAGGGAGGAACCCTGATATAAGGATACAGGGAGGAACCCTGATAAAAGGATACATGGTTTATAAGGATGATTGATCTAAAATGATTCATTTTTATTACCACTCACTTTTTTCGTAATGTTAATTTCCCATAGGCAAACAGGAAACATTTTTAATGTTACATTCATGATACCACATGACTGAACATTTTTTACTGTCACATGGTGATAGTAAATTTTTAACAGTATTTTTTATACTGTCACAGGGTAATAGTGAATTTTTAACAGTATTTTCTTGAAAAAAGTTTGGGGTAATGAAATAAATAACACATAGCTTAAGTTGTGGGTAATAGTAAAAATGTCAGCCTGAGGAAAGTACGGTTACCCTCGGCCTTGGGTAACAGTACTTTTCTCAGGCTGACATTTTTACTGTTACCCACAAAACTGTGTGTTATTTATATACTATCACAAAGTGCTTTATTTCGAATTTTGAAACCAACTGTCCTAAATTTTAAAGGTCTGTTTATTTTTCACTACAATTATTCAATTTATTAAGCATGTTAACTATAGCAGTTTTGTGTTAAGCCCTGAAGACAGATATTTACTTATCTTGATCATCAGAGCCCAGACATTAAATCTAGACTTACTAAATGTTATACTCCTCCTGTTCTTCAATAGGTTACAGATGTGGTGACCATAAATTTTCACCTCCAATACATTTACGCTTTACATTTACAATCACATTCAATATTATGCATAGCTAACAGACAGGTGAGACAATTAATTGGTAGTTAACAAGAAAATGTGACAAAATAATGAATACAGAAAACATACCAAAGATATGAACTATGTCGAATATCCCTAATAAAAACTATCAGACAAATTGGTAGATTGGTTACCACACTTAAAATACAATATGTGATGTAAAATCAAGAAAACCTACTCGTTAGACATACTTTATGTTTATAGCTCACTTGTCTTTGAGTTCCGTAGTACTCTCAGATTACGGTACATAATGATTTACTTTAAACGTGGTTGTGTGGACTTTTTAGTCATATATATGACTGCATTCAAGAAGTAACTGATCAAATTACAATGTAACTATACTGTTACACCATTTTCCACTAATTTGTAATTTCTGATATTACTTATATATATACTCTTTACAAATCTACATCTACAAATGTTATAACTGTAAATGTTAGAAGTCTTTATCACAAGCTAATGTTTGAGTGAGATGTTTGAGCAACCAGAAATAGAAGATGATAATGTCATTTAAGAAGGGTACATACAATTAAATCTATCAAATAATACTTTGTCAATAATACCTTGTCATGTGAGCAAATGAAATATAAAAGAGTTTATCAACATAAAGTGGACAGTTGAAGTTTATATTAAGTGAGATACAGTGACTGACTCAGACTCAAAATAGGGATCTTACATAATCGTATACCAGTACATGTTTAAGTATCACACATGATTGTATTGTAATAAATCTATATGGATGACTAGTTAGTGATAAAATTCCACAAGATGGATGAAAAATATCTTTTAGTTTAATGATTACATCAAATGTGAATTAATTTACAGCAAATTTCACATAAATGCATAAAATACCTGCAATTAACTATCATTATGTTTACAGTGCACTTTTCAAATAAATAAAATAAATGAGTCTTGTCATTGTAAAACAAATATAGCATGAGAAGATGCTGTTTCTCCACATATCATAACATGATGGCATTTATAAATTACATCATCTTACTAAGCTTAAGTTCTGTTCACTTAATTTATCATAATTCATGCATAAATTTGATATTATAGTTGCATAAATGTTAACTTTGCCTCATATAACTGTACTTATCTGTACTTAAATAAAATAATTATGCAAATTGAAGTAAAAGAAAACAAGTGTTCGTGAAACACAGATGCCACTCATGACCTTGACCTTTGACATACTGACCTCAAAACCAATAGGGGCCATCATGTGATGACCAACCTCCAAACTAAATCTGAAAAGCTTAGGCCAAATCATTCTCTAGTTATTGGTCGGACAAGGTTTGGTTACAGATGAACAGAAAGACAGACCGACGAACAGACAAACCAACATGTGCAAAGCGATATACCCCCCTTTCGAAGAAATAATACAAGAACACAGGATAAAATCATGACAACAAAATAACTATATGTGTTACACTTTCAATGCACTGTACAAAGTTTGATAAAAATGTTCATATACATGTATGGTATATTAATCTTATAAAAAGTTCAAGTCCTAAAGTATTCAGGGATTGGTGAATTTTGTGTCTACTGATATATAATTATATATATATCTCCATTATTCTATATTCTATCTGCATTAAACATCAAAAAGTTACATTGTGTTGGTGTAGTACGTCTACCAGTGTAGTACGTCTACCAGTGTAGTATGACTATATAACTTTTATACCCACCTCCCAGTAAACTAAGAGCTTACCCGGGTATAAAATGCTTTTCTACGTTAATAAAGGGAGATTGCTTAAATGAAGAAGCCTGCATTGTCCATTCATTTTAAACTGCAAATGAAAACTAAAAAAATATTGTTCATTTGACATAAAAAATAATATTTTTTCAAATAACATTGATTGTAAAATTACATGTATACAATTTGGATCCCCTGAGGTAAATCTTACGGTAACACTATATAGTAGTTAATGTAATATTTTCACTCTAATAAACTACAACTACAAATATTGTAGTACAGGAATACTTTAAATTACCAGAACATGAACATTATATACATGCTTGAAATTGGTGAACATTGAAACCCCATTCATTTTTCCGAATGAAAATCAATATCAGGGCTCATTAAAAAAAATTCTGGCTACTTGTTCCAGCTTGGAATTCTGAGATACATGTAGTTTTGCAGCAATCTAAATTTGTCCTCAGTAGATTTCTACTTGTAATTACAAACAGACTAGTTAAACAGTGAACAGTTTTCAGATATAATGAAAAAATAACTTCTTTCATTAGTTGGAGATATCTTTATTTTATGACCATAATTACAATGTGGGGTTTCCAGGGTTCAAATCAATATAACACTTCAAAAACTGCATTTGATATCCTAATTCTACATTCAAAATGTCCCAAATCTTTCAAGGAGAGGACAATGCATGATCTACCAGTCAGCTTGCTCATGCCTATTTACATATAAAATATATACACAACCAAAAAACATCCAAATTTTATCCCTTTACCTTACACATTCCTTCTTTGTTTAGTATTGAATTTCCAAAAACTGAAAACTTTACTTTTATCTTCAATGACAAGGGTTTGATGAAAAAACTTTTGTTCTTTAATTATGGCAAAGAAGCAATTTCATCTTTTTATTCTGTCTGATGGGACTGTTAATATGAGAAACTGACCTACGCTGAACTGTACTCGAATGTTGTAGGGTACATCCAGGATTTATCCAAACTTTTGGATGGGGGCATACTTTCAAACAATTTTAACGTAATATATTCCACTATCATGGTACATTTTTGTATTGGTTTTTGTTTTGAGTTTTACGCCCGTTTTCAACAGTCAGAGTAATATGAGGCAGACAGTTTACCTAAGTATCGTTCCTGGGAAGAACCAGTACTAGACTTCCATCCTCTGTAAGCTACTGCCTACTTTCTCACATAAATAGACATGGTTCACCGTTGGTAACTCAGGCTTGTACCCACGAACATCATCATTGGGAGGTTACAGTGATTTAAAGTCAGCAACCTTAACCACTTGACCACGGAGGCTGTTACATATTTGTATACAAATAATCATATCTTTACATAATTCTATGTCCCCTATCAAATAGTTATTTATACTTCATGAAATATTCAAGAAATATGCAAGAATAGTTCAAGAAAAATTCATGATTTCATGATTTCCAACACTTTCTGCTTTAGATAATTAATGCTATGGCACATCAGAACAAATCCTGGATTTTTTAAATAGTAGGGGCATACATTACATGTAGTTAAAAACAATAGAACAAAAACATGTTACATAGACAAACTGGGTAACATATTTTGTCAGGATTGGTTCTGGGGTCCTAGGTTTAAACTAGTGTCTAACATTCTTACCTCTATCACTGAAGTCATCTAACAGAATGACTTCATGTAGATACTCAGGAGGAGATCTGTTCACTACACTGTGCGCTGTACGTAGTAGTGGTGACCAGGCTTCATTGTGAAATATAATCACAACACTAGCTTTTGGCAGAACCTTCGGGTAATTCACAGCCTTGCATCTGAAATATAAAGTGACAATTGTGCTTACATAGAGTTACATGAACTATCAAACCTGTGCTAGTGAACACATCCAAACAAAGGCCACCCTGTGAATAAAGGCCATTCTTTTAAAAACTGTTATTAATTAACCATTCATATGCATGCACTGAGGGCTGATATGAAGTTCACCGTGACATTATGAACACAAAACTCAGCCATTATGAAAAACACAACCTTTATGAAAAAACTCAGCTATTATGAGATTCGGTCATTTTGACTGGCTGTCCATCTCGGTCATTATTAAATGCTGCTGTATTCTATAGTTAATTAATAAAAATGTCAATAAGTAAGTGTTTTCATAAAGGCTTTCGACCTCAGGCTAATATGACCGTATTTAGTCCAATAACAAGGCCATTATGAAAACACTTACTTATTAACATTATACAGTCAGGTTTAAGCTCCATGTACAGAATGAGGAGATCCCTTCCATAGTGGAGAGTCCCATAAAGTGTCTGGGCAGGTGGTTTGATGCAAGTTTACATGATAAGGACAATGTCAAAAGGCTTGATAAACAGGTAGAGGACGGCTTAAAGAAGATAGACCGATGCGGACTGCCTGGGAAGTTCAAATCCTGGCTATACCAGCATGCCTTACTACCAAGGCTCATTTGGCCAATGATGCTATACAAGATACCCAGCACAACAGTGGAAGCCCTGGAGAGACTCACCAGCCGACACCTCAGAAAATGGCTAGGAATACCACCAAGTCTACAGACAATAGGTATTGACATAGACTGTATTACACATATATTGACTATTTAGAATAAAATGACCTCATAATAAAGGTCACCTGTCAATAAAGACCACATTTCTTTCCAAATGGTGGTCTTAGTTCACAAGTTTGACTGTATTTAAAATCAATCTATCGATTCAATACAAAATAATCAATAAAATCATGTAACAATATCAAGCTTTTAAACTTCCTGATATAATTTAATTAATTATACGGAGTAAGACACTGCAATACACATAAGGGTGAAATTACCATGACAATGCCAAGTACTGTGATTTATTATCAAATTTTTTGTTATCAAGATGGGTATGTTCTGTCCACAAAAAGGATAAATACAAATTATTATCCCACATTTATAATAGAAAATTATTAAGTTGATCAGTCAGTACTCCTATGCATGACATGTTAATTAATCTATGTAGCCAAACCTAATTTGCTAGTAGCAGCATGCCTCTCAAATAGTTTCATATAAGTACAGTGCAACCTCTCCAAGCAACACCCTTTGGGAGTAGCAAAATTATGTTGTTGTTGAAGAGAAGGTCGCTCTGGAGAAATTGCACACTATAATTATGATTTAAGATTTGACTATCTTTATTTTCTCTGTGTTTGGAGGAAATAAAAACATATATATGCTTGTATACATGTAACAATAAATATAAATAAACACTACATGTATTATAGCATCTTGTACCTAAAGAATAATAAGTCTTAAATACTACCTACAAAGAAGTATATCATATTAGAAACCTCCAGTCATACTTGAACACCTAGCTAACAGAAGTATGTCAGCTAACTTCCTCACTTCTACTACATATTGAGACAGCAATTTTACAAAGATGACAGCACAACAGAAATTGTATTCATATTGAGCCTAATAAATGTAATTTCAGAAGAATACATATTACTTTATTCATCAACTGTCAACAAAGTGATATTTCATACATACTGGTACATCAAATAAATTACCATCTCATTACCTTATAATCTCAATCATTAATAACAGCAATAGTTAGAATAAACATGAATTAATAATATTGTTTTCAAAATAGAAGCAGAAATCATGTTCAGATGTGTTCTGATGATGATAATTCAATACCTGGTTAACCGACAGAAAGTGCATGGACATACAAAATATCATGAAGCATTCTGCCTGGGTAAACCCGGAATTCTTAAAACTTAATTAAACATGACTTGTCAAACAGATCTTAAATTAGAGAATATAACTCAGCATGATAAGTGGTTCCATTGTCTCTTTAAAGAAAAATCGAGGGCTCAGCGCAACACTGTCGTAACTTGTTCTTATTTCAATAATTGAGTTACGACACTGTTGCGTTGTACCCTCGAAATAGAATCTTAACTTATATCATATTATAAAATGTAAAACCGAATGAGTCAGATTCTGAACTGAAATTAGGTGATTTTAAGACATTGTCATTTATAAAAGTTAGTTCAACTAATTTAATTAGACTGTTTGTGACTGCGAGACATTTTTTCGATATGGCCACGTCCCTCACAGTCTGAGATGATGGCCCTTCTGAATTTGTTTATGAAATCGGCCAACCAAAAACCGAATAAGTAAGGCTACATTAAAGTGTGTTAGAATTAATCATTATTATTATTAATTAATGAGTCAACAATGACTGTACTGTAGACAGACCGGAACAGTACGCGGACGCTACCAGTACGCGGACACCCTCGTATTTGGCGAGTTTAATAAGATTTAATACATCCCGTACGATACAGATATAACATACCTATGTTCGTAGCAACGGTATGATACCACATTCATTTGTATACTGTTTACAGTTCCTGATTATATTGATCAGCAGACGATATAAACAAAATAAATTGATATTGGTAAAAATACGTAAGTCCTTGTGTAAAAAGCCTAAACATCGTTACTGGTTAAAATAATCTACGTAGTCTATTTAATAAATATGAGACAATATCACTTGTATAGACTTTTTAGTAAACAAAAAACCTGCTACACAATCGATCATGTTACAGCAACCTTCGCATCTTTATCACTTGGGTGCTTGAACCATGTGACTACAAGTACCTGCCAAATGTTTTTGCATTCCATGTTATTTTTTTATTTTAACGTCCTTAACTCCCGTAAGCTACAAACTTAGTGATGGAAATTAGTAAATTTACATAAATACTCATTTCTGTATGAAGTACGAAATAAATCTATAGGAAAGTCTATGTTTTGCATGATGTTTGCAAAGAAGAATAAATCTGACATTTTGCACTCAATGCTTTAAACATGTTACTTTTTTAATATAGAAAAATAATTATTCTCTTTTAATTTTCATGTGTAAATGAAATAGATACACAAAAAAGCATTTTCGGGTGAGTTTACTTTATTTGACCACCTTTACGTCTATATAAACGGGTGTCCGCATACTGGTTAAATTGAACAATAATTTTAAGCCGTAACTGTACCTGCCGCGATGCCTGACTGCGCGTGCGTAGTGCATTGTTTACAATCGTAAGTTCCTGTAAATTTCTAAGCAAAGATTCATCTTCAAAACTACAAAGACTGGATTATTTGAAACACGGCCTCATTTATACGAAATAGCTACATATGGGGAAAAGTGTCCGCGTACTGTTCCAGTCTGTCTAGTCCAAATATTTGGACTGTTTGTGACAGCCAGACAATTTCTTCTATTTGGCCCCATCCTACTCAGTTTCATTGGCATAACTTGATGATATTATCTATTGTCAGTACCATGACTTAACCAGTAAGACGTTATTTTAACTGCATGATTAATTTGAACACTACTGTACAGTACAGTACTGCAGATAGAATCATAGAATGCCAAAATGTTCACAAATTTACCTCGAATCTCGTACATCTTTCACTGATCTTTCAAGAGATATCTTGTCACTAGCAACAATATTAAATGCTTCTTTGTCCATCAAAGAATCAGCTTTCTTTTTTTCTTCGCCACTAAGATGCAAACCAACCCCATTCTCTCCAGGACCAGTTCTGGACTTTTCAGTCCGCTGATAAGTCTCAAAACGTGCACGTCTAAATTTTAACACATCCTCAGATACTTCGAACTTACGAACATTATTTAAATATTTACCATTAAAGAAGAAATATAATACACATGCAATAAACGCCAAAAGTGACAAAAATTTCCAAGTCAAACGGTGCCTCCGAAAGAAACGTGGCAGAGACATTTTATCTGTATTCTTCCAACTACCTGTCAACCATGTTTACCAGACTTTCTCTGACGTATTTGGGGAATCCTCAAATTCTAAATATAGATTAGATAGACTATAGTTTGTTTCAAAATATGGCGATGTTGATGACATGCTGATTTGGAAAATCGATATTTTTACATTAAACCAGAGACGTATTATACGTCTCTGATTAAACAAAGAAGGGGACTTTCACTATAATCGTCATAACTTTTATTCAATTCAAATTACGAAATTTGTACTCAACACTAAATTTTAATTAATCTTTTATCTTTCTTATGATGTAATTTTTATTATTTAAATTAGGCTTTCTCTGATCCGTTTACGTTTGAAAAAGATCGATAATATCATACAATGAAAATTCAATATTTTCAACATCATAACTTTTTTTGGAAAATATGATTTTTGTACTTATTGCATTCGGCTTGAAAATTTAATTTATTTCACCAATTAAAGACATTGAACAGCTACGTACTATATATAATTGACCCCCCCCCCCCCCCAATCCACATATGAGAGCTTATCTCTTAATTGTTTTATTGCCCCTTATGGGATTATTCCTGTCTTTTCACGGTCAGCTAGATGTCTGTAGACTTGACACCTAGTCATGCATATAAGAGGGTAATAAATTTAATTGATCTTTAGTGATAATTAGTTTATTGATAACTTTCTGTTGTTTTTATAAGCATTTTATGTAATTAATGAATGTTATCCTTTAATATAATTACCAGATTGCGTAAGAACAGACTTAGATATATACTAGAATATAACAGTTATAATATACTGCCACTACTATTTTATTCCTGCCAATGTTTTCTTCTTTATACATTAAAAATGCAACTGAACGCTTCTTAATTCTGTTCCTAAATTATATCATTCTTTTCCTACATGGAATTATTTTTTTAAGATTCTTTAAAATAACTTGCAAAGAAACTATGTTTATACCTGTACTACTTGAGAAAATATATTGGTTGAAAATATTTAATTAAACAGGTAAAAGCGTTAAAATATGTTTGTATTAATTTCTCAAAATGGACTGTACGTTTTATTTATTTATCAGTCATCGGTTTACAGCAAAGAGCAATTATTTGAGTAATTATTTTCTTTAATAATATTATTCTTAATATTTTGCATTTAATATAAACATACCTCTTGTTTAAAAAAGATCATTTATATTATTGATTAAACATTGAATCAATTTAAGTATCAGCCATATATAGTAACTGATTATGTAATTAGAAGCTAGTCTATCAATGACCCCTGTCTGTTTTATCCCCCCCCCCCCCCCGTACTGTGGATAATACAGGACTGCTGGGTCTTAGTCACCTGCCTTGCATTCCTGTTTCAATGTCTTTAAGAAAAATATGAAAACAATCAATTAATATCTTCTTTCTTCTTCGTTCCATGTTGCAGTGCACCAAAGGCATATATGGCATATCAACGGGAAACAATTCATCAATCGTTCGGCAAGTCTCGGATATTTACGTGCGTTTATGGAAACGTGCATTTAGTTTAAACAATATTTATTCCCAAAGACATACAATACAATTAATACATAGTAAAATGACATATCGGATTGGAAAACAAGTTTACTTTAACTTTTGTAAATTCCGTTCCGTATGGTATTTGTAAATTAAACATAAATTATATCAAGGACTTATATACATACATGGATTCGCAACTGCTAAAAATAGATCAAACGATATCGTTCAGCGATCCCACAATGCATTACTATATACTCGGCAATGTCCGACAGCTGTATTTGGGTGTTTACGAATTTGATTATACTAATAAAACTCTGGCAATTGGGCACGGGAAATTGGTAAAGGATGTAACAAATTCCTTAAAGATATTGAGATACATTTATAATCCATAAAGTCTAAGTATAAGCATCGAAAAAGGCATCAGTCGAAAATTTTAAATTCCAAGATGGCGGACATCTATTATAATCCTTTCGTCTCCGAGATTAAACATTCGGAATACCACGGATATTTTCGCTGTTATTATCATTCGGATATCACGGATTTTTTCGTATTTTCGCTTTTGTAAACAATAGCTTGTATTCCCGTTGATTCACGTCTTATTATCGCGGGATTTGATCACTTTAAACTGTTAATACGGAAGTTGCGAATCCATGTATGTATATAAGTCCTTGATTATATACATTTGTATTGGTGTAATGATACAGTATTTAAAATTCAGCTATCGATGAAATCATTAGACAAAATGATACTGATTCAAACAAAAATAGGAGAAAAAAGAATGGATGCAAAGTAATATATTCCTATGTTTCTAATAAGGAGTTCATTGGTGCGCTCTGGTGGTCATGGGGACAGGACAGGGTCAACGGATTGTGTTAATGAATTCTCTCCATAGCAGGTAGTGCTTTTATAGTTTTGGTATTATAGTAGGCGACTTACACGCATTGGGCAATAGAGGAAAGGATGTCAATAATTAAATGAAAGGGTTATATTAGATATTTTAAGACGTAAAAAACGTGCATTTGGCGAAGATCATATCTGCTGATTAGGTATCCATGCATGTATATACAGTCACAACATTTTTTTTGTATGAAGTTGCTTTTTTCATAAAGGATGTTGGCTGTATATTTAATTCAATCCAAGGGTATAAAATGTTTATATGATATGAGTAATACACATATGTACACATTATAATGACAATCATGAGTATTTGACAAATTAATAAATTCATGTATATAGTTCTATTAGTAATTATAATCTACTTCTATTCCTGATGCTAAAAGTCATGACATACATTGAGAAATTACAATTTAAGCTACTGCACATAAAAACCCAAACAAATTCAGTGCCTTCAGCGCTTTTATCTTATATATATATAGGTGTTAAATACCTATACCTACATGTATGTATAGAAGTTCTTGGTGTCTCGAATTGCTAGGGACCTATGGATAACCCATTACGCTAAAAGCTTATTTCCAATGGGGTCTAATAATTCCAAAACGAAAAATTTAAAAGAAAACAAAACGAAATATTAAAAGGAAAAACACATAGACTATCACAGATAGTTTACTGGCATTATTTTCGTTCAGAACATCTAAACAAAATGTATTAGACCGTGTACGTGTTGTGCGTAACATTATCACAACTACGTCGACGAAATTATTACCAAGATATGATGGGCATGTATATATACTAGTACGTACAATTTAAGTTTATAAAATTCAATTATGTACATGACTTAATTTCAACTGTTTTACTATGTTGTCAACATTTATAACGTGTTTAAATCAACATAGTCTTGACATGTTAAAGATTATCTAGGACTATACCCTTTAATATAGCGAATCATCTTAGCTTGTTTCGGATTATCTACATTTTCTGTTTTAGACCTTTGCTCAAACCTCCATACCAGGATGAGCACGAATAATCAAAATGACGTACGTTGTATTCATGAGTGCAGTTCTAACAGAATTGTTCTTATGTTAAAGTCCAAACATCTAGCTGTAATGTTGGCTTACCAACAGCATCAATGTCAGCAGTAACCTTATAGTCAGCTCCTTTCGCAACTGTAACGTGATAATACTAGAATTGTATTTTTTTGTATTTTCTGATATGCCTCTCGATCAGTGTCGCACGCCAATATATATATCACATAGGTCAGCTATGGAAATAAGTGTTTAACCCTATAGCTGGGGCTGGTGTACATGGTATGGTATTTTCTAAATTATATTTTATTTATTGTCTTATATTTTATGTATTACGACATGTAT
This sequence comes from Lutraria lutraria, assembly GCA_964023205.1. Taxonomy (NCBI): domain Eukaryota; kingdom Metazoa; phylum Mollusca; class Bivalvia; order Venerida; family Mactridae; genus Lutraria; species Lutraria lutraria. Next base: position 1,093,828 of record OZ026848.1, read on the forward strand.
CATGTATTTGCCAAAACCGAAATAAATCTATCTCCATCTGATCTAATCTTTGAAAATGGTTTCATCGTATAAGTAGTGGTGAACATCACATATGGTCGCACATGTGCTTTTGTGTTTTTCATAAATATTAATCAATCAAAAGGATGCATAAAGCTATGGATTGGGCAGTTTGATTATGTATGTTTAGTTTAATTGACGTTCACAAATTCCATCGCTGTGCTTTTTTGTTCCGCTCAAAATGCATTCTCGGGTTGAACCCGTACAAAGACGGAATTTATCATACACCCATTCAAAGAAACAGACTATAGTTATAGTTTATCAGCCAATCAAATGGCAGCTTTCAAAATACCGGCGATTTCAACGGGGTGGCTGTCAAGTTTTTAAATAAATATTGACGATCATACAAACATGAAGCAAAAAGTAAGGGTCCATATTTTTGCAAATCAAAAACAGCAAATTGTTTTATTCGTATTTTGATAAGTCATCGTATACGTTCGTATGCTGGCATGAATTTCTCTTTTAAGATACTGGTTTCGTACCGTGAAATTTCGTACCCGTTGCAATGATTTGTGTATTCAATATTCACTTTAGTTGATTTCCCTCAAAATATATTATGCAGTTATAAATTCCAGTACATTTTAATTTATACATATGTATAAATGATAAAGACCGTATGATTGTTACAGTAGTTGAATTATACTGATATGTTTAGTATTTCTATTTGATTGTCTGTAATTAAATCTGTTTGTGTGAGAATGAGATGAAGTATTTAACATATTTTGTACATGTGTAGCATAAAAAGATTACATGAATAATTCATATCCTTTTAATAATGATTAACAGGGCTTTTTTCCTTCTATTACAGGCCGAAATTCGGTGACTTCCCAATTTCAAAAAGGCTGTTTTTTCCCAATTTTAGGCTAGACATTCCCAAAACACAATGCTATTAATTCAAACTTGGTAGTCTAACCTTCTGAAAATTTGGCCAAATATTGTGCTTGAATTTCCCAAAATGAAAGGCTATAAAGCCCCTTCCCAAAGCCGCTATTTGTCTCGAAATTTGTATTATTTTCAATGTACAAAAGACCTTGCAAGATTGTGATATTAAAATGTTCCTCAATTGGTGCAGAAGGGACCCATATCTGATCTCGTTTGGCTGTTCCTTTTTTCAGAAATAACTTAATGAAACAATATTCAGTGTTTTGTAAGGAGGACAAAATACGATGTATTGATACGTTTAACATTAATTTTGCCAAGCATTTCCGAAAGCTTCGTAAATGATCGGAAAGTTCTGCACACAGATAGAGGGTACTATTGCGGCCAAAAAAGCTATTGTGATAGTAAAATTGCTACTGCGATAGTATTGCAATAGTCTAGAAACTATTGCGATACTATCCCGATAGTTTCATTGAACCTTTAAGAATTTTTTTAATTGATTGCAAAGAAATAAAGCTAAGTAAAAGCATATATTATTTTGACATTTCGCAATGTTATGTGTATTACGTCATGTACTATTATGTGCATGCTATCCATCCATTAGTTGTCAGAAAACGAAAATTTACAGCCATCTCTGTATCACTGACAAAGCGTCATTTAGTAAACAATTTTGTTTGAAATGTAAAATTTTCATTCTTGATTATTTGTTATCTTGTGTTTTAATATGTCATTCTATTATACACCATTCCCAAAGCTTATTGTGCATTCCATAGTTCTGAAGTCATGTTAGTTCACCCAGCAGTACCATTGTACTTTTGTAGTACTAATTTGTACTAAATACATATATTTTGTTCATGGTCTAGTTGATTACTATGTAAACTGATAGATCCATTTTGCAACATTTTATTATTTTGCTATAAATTAATAACTAGTATTTATGATATTCAGAAAGGAGTGGGTGATGCTCCAGTAGAGATTGATGTGGATCCTTGTATCGCTATGGAGACTCCTGTCAAATCCAGTTTAGAGACACCTGTTAAGTCCAGTTTGGACATCTCAGTTTCAAAAGGAAAGAAACTTGGCATCAAGAGAGTGAAGAAAAAGCCTGATTTGAATCTTTCCAAAGTAAAGCTGAAATCAATTGGATCACCTAAGAACTTCAGCTGTATGTAATTTTTGTATTTTTTTTTCAAAACAAAAAAAACAAAAAAGTTAATTAAAAGAACATTTTAATGTAATATTATATATTAAATTGGCTGAGCATTTTTTCGGTATTTTATTTTCAAATGGAAATTACTGTGGTAAGGTTGATGAATGTGTGTATAATCAGTTCTTTCATAATATGTAAATTCCTTTGGTAAACTATCACTGAGCATTTAATGATCATTGGCGTAAGATAAGATGGGTGTACTTCTGTTTTGTGTTTAGTGATATTGTCCAGCTAGATACTGTTGTTTCCTAATTGAAATTCAGTAATTAATTTAAATTTTATATTGTTTCAGTTTTGAATGTATCAGTCCAGAAGCAAACTCTTAGAGCTAACAATAGAGCACTTGCCCAAAATCTTGCCAGAGCTCGTCAAGATATAAGAAATCTTCGAAGTGATGTACAGGATGTGAGATCTAAGAATCAGGAATTAAATGTAGAACTTCTCAGACTTAAACGTTTAGTGGGTCTGAAAGATGACCAAGTACAGACAGAAGTTAGACTTCGAATGCAGGTAAATGTTTTTAATATACGTATCAGTATGCTTGATTCAATCATTTATTTAATAGTCCTCATAGTTGATTGTAAGTAAACTGTAACCCTTAGTGTATTATTTCTTAAATATTTCATGTTAATTTTCTTTGATATTAATTATGTCAAACATTGATAGTGTGCTTTAATACTCTACCAGAATAAAATGTAATGATTAATATAATACTAATCAAGGCAAGCAGTTTTTCATAAGTCTATTGAACTGTATATCAGGAAGAGATGCAGCGTATGGGTAGTTTGTTGGATGGACTGACACAATCTATGATCCAATCAAGTACTTTCATCAATGACCTTAAAGATAGAACATTAATGTACAGTAATAGAAGAAGTACGGACTCTGTGAGAACGTCATCATCATTAGGAAATGAACAGACCAGTGATGTGGTTAAGTCTACATCAAACACAAGGTATGATTGATGTTTGATGGTAAAACTTCTGAAGATGTATATATTGGTGTAATTTGTTTTCTTGTTTAAACATGATTTATAAAACGTTCAGTGATTCTTTTCAATGTGATATAATATAATCAACTTAGGGAATCTAAAGATTGAATGGTTTACATTTTAATTATTACATTACAACAAGGCTTGTTTTATTACTGGTTAAGGCTTAAATGAAATCCAGGGAAGCTGTCCGCCACAATATATCTGGAATAGTGTTGAAAATGGCATTAAACCTGAAGAAATAAACAGATGAAATAAATCTTGTTTTTAATTTGCCTTCATTTTCTGAATATGATACTTGAAGACCCTTTGTGTGCTAAAATGCAAAACTATTCTTTTACATAGACAGGGGTGTGACCATGTGATTTTTCTGTGGATTGGCCATGTTTGTGGTTTTGATCTTACCTGGAACCACTGGGGCCCCTAGTGGTTCCCAAGCCTTAGCTCCATAAATTTGATCTTTTCCTCTATTATCTATTGCCAACCCATTAATTAATTAATCACATCCCTTTTGTATCTTTTTATTATTGTTAGATCTGTATCAAAGGATGATAAGAGAGAAGATTTAACGACAAGATATCTCTGTAAGGCTGATGAGTTTGCAGCTCCCCCTGGTGGTAGAATATATGATAAAACAAACAGTATGGATATGAGTATAATAGCTGAACAATCTATTTTGGTTGATGGAGATGAAGAAATGTTTAGTTATCAACCACTTGATGCAGGTAATAGTTGATTTTGTGTTGTTTTGTGTCTGATTGATTTGTATGCTTTAAATGTATCTTCATTCAATCATTTTAGTTATCTCATGACATGAGTATAATTTTCAGATAATCATTCACTGATTACAATAGATTCTAGCAGGGTTCTTAATAAGTGTGTGGCCAACAGGCCCAAAAGCTAGACTAACAGGCCTGCTAGGGGGGGGGGGGGTCCAGGCATTTTCCAGCAATATTTTCTAACCGGCCCAAACTTGTTTCTTAGCGGCTAAATTGGCTGGTGGCCGGTAATTGAAAACTGTGTTCTAGTAGCATTCAGAGAAATGCTCAGAATCTTACGTAAGATATGATTGCTGTTGTGAGACTAGAATGTCGGGAGAAAATGCAGAATATCCGTAATTGTGATTCTGACTGACCTAAGTGCCTTATCAAGTGAAACTAAAATTAAGAATGACATACTTTCAAGTGTTACAATCAGTGTGCTTACTCAAGCCTTACTGTTTTACAAAGCTGTGGTAATAAGTTACACAATATGATGACTCAGCTTTTGTTGTGGTCTACTGTAATTTACCTTGGTAACTATTCCTCGCTGACTTTATTTAAATATGGTCTGTTTAGTTTGAATTTATGCCGTTCCCATATTTTACTATCTTTCTCACAATTTTCAGTGGATGAAGTTACATCTGTTGTAAATGTACAAGAATCATCAAGTCGCAACAAACCAGTATCAATGCTTCCACAGCGTGTATTGAAAGGTTCTAGATCCGCATCCAGTGTTAGCTCTGCTAATGAAACAGAAACAAGTGATGACAAGAATAGATCTGAGATGAATAAAACTAATGTAACAGAAAGAATGACAGAAGCTACAGAATCAAATGTTAAAGCTGCTGTTAAGGAAGACTCCAAGACTAAATCAAGAAGTAATGATGTGGTTAAAGCTCAAAAGAATGATAGAGAAGAAAAAACTGAGAGTAAAAAGAGGAAGATGGTTCAAGAAGCTTTAAACAGTAATGCTACTGAAACAAGACTTGACAATAATGAATCAGACAATTTCCTTGATGCTGATATAAGTGCATTTGGATTTTCTGATCTGGTTTCTGCTTCACCGATACAGGGAGACAAGAAGAAGGGAAATTCATTGAAGTCTAAAATGTCTAATACAAAAAAAGCAAACTTTAAAGTTAAATCCGATACAAAATTAGGTACATTTGTTAAAACAAAAAGTGTCCAGCCAATTAAAACTCAATCTTCTAAAGTGGACAAAAAGTCAACTGCACTTAAGACTAAATCTAAAACAGAATTGAAGCATGATTCTCATAGTAAGAAGAATTATCCTAGAGATATGTTTGCTTCTAATCCAAAAACAACCAAAGTACCAAGAAGTCCTACTGAACTATTGCAAGAGACAGATAAAAAGTTTGATGAAGTTACTGATCCATTTAAACCATCAAAGACCCTGATCAGGAGTCCGGTACATTCAAATATCCCAAGTGAAAGTCCTGAAGATAAAGTTGATAGTTTGGCTTTGCTTGCTAAAATAAGGGAAAGTTCAGGCAGTAACAAGATTGAAAGATCTCCATTACCAGAGCCAATGTATCCTGATGATCCAACTACATATTTTGATTCTGAAATGGAATTCACGTCAGTCATTGATAGTGCCAAAATAATTCAGTCCCTTAGAACAGGGGAAAACAGTCCTGCGTTGTCACAAACGGCAGGTAATTCTAATCATAGTAATGAGAAAAGAAATCAAGAAAAAGCCAACGAGACAAATGAGAAAAGTAAGGCAAGTTCTGCTGATATAGATGCTGGTAAAGATATACAGGATAATGCTGCTGTTGAGGTTAGAACAAAGAAGCCAGGGATTTTCACATTCAGTGTTGGGCGTAAAGAAGCTGATGGAACCAGGAAACCTGTTCAGGAACCAGCTAGAAGTAAAGCAAGATCAAAGAAGAAAAGGCCCATTACTCCAGAGAAGGATGAACGCAAATCTGGTATTGACAGAGATATGTTCAATTTTGGTGATCGCACTCCTACGGTTCCTTTAGAAAAACTTGCTAAAACAAAAAATGTGTTTGATATGTCAATGAATGATATGGTTGTACCCACATATGATGAATTTAAGAAGAAAAAAGATTTCAAAATACCTGAGGCTAAACCTGATGAACACATTTATTATCTGCCGTTGAAAGGCAGTCCTGATGAGAAACCGACCACGACTTCCAGATCCAAATCAAGGTCTCGTTCAAAATCGAAAAAGGGTGACGATGATGATGAGGACTGGGTTCCTGGTCAGAAGTCGAAACCCAGATCGAAATCTCGGGGAAGGAATTCAGAAAAGGATGAACCTTCAGAGAGACGTGGCAGATCTCGTTCACGCAGAAGAGTTAATGAAGTTGACATTGATGCTGAAGAGGCTGTTTCAGAAGAAAAGCATTCTGCTCGGTCAAAGTCTCGTGGTCAAATAGAAAACAGTGAACCTGCAAAAAGACGTGGAAGATCTCGATCACGGCGTAGAATTGAAGGGGATGAAATTGATGGAAATAATGACATTGCTGGAGAAAATAAACATCATTCTAAGATGGATAAAGAGATTCTGAATATTGAAAATGAGGTTCAATCTGTTAGTGAAGAAAAAATAACGTCAAGGGCTAGCAGAGGTAGATCTCGAGCAAGGTTACACATTGATTCTGACAATGAAAGCTCACCTTCACTTCATAAATCCAAACCTATTGAACTTGAAGATGCTGACAAAAAACCTGTTACTATTCGTAGATCAGCTCGATCTAAATCTCAGGTGAGGAAAATTATTGTTGATGATAGTGATGATGAAAGTAGTTGTGTTAATGACGTCACGGATACTTCTGACAAGCTTAAGCCAAGATCTCGATCTGTTAGCAGACGGAAAACGTTTAATGTGAATGAAGATAGGAATGACACGAGAAAGTCAGTGAATGATGAACATACTAAAGAAAAGCTGGAACAGAAATGTTCTGACAATATTTCAAGAGATGTGAAAGAATCTGAAAGTGTAACAATGATTCCTGATTCAGGAAGTGATGATAATGTTGCAGACAAATTTATAGAATCAGAAGACACTTGGAAATCAATAAGCAAGAGAAGAGCATCTGCTAAGAGTAAACCTATCATAGAAACTGGGTCATCTGATAACAACGACAGTATGCCTGAGAAAGCTAACCTACCTAAACGAAGAACAAAGTCTTCTAGGTATGGTAAAAATGAATTTATTGAAAAAGAAAGCATGAATGACAATAAAAAAGAAAGTGAAAAATCAAACAATGAACATGAAAAATGTGAAGACAAAGATATTGAGTTAGAAACTGTTAATTCTGGTTTCATTAATAGTAAACGTAGAGGGAAATCATCAAGATCTCAGGCTGACTTGGAATATAATATTCATGATAAAAGTGAAAACGTTTCAAAAGGCAATGATAGCGCAAAAACACCAGTGCAAAAAAACAGAAAAACGATTTCAGACAGTGACTTTGAATCTCCTAAAACAAAACCCAAAACTGGTAAAAAAACTAGCAAATCAACCAAGAAGTCAGTTAGGAAGAAGAAGCTGGACAATGAACCTCAGTCAGACAAGAAAGAGACAACAAAGGTAAATCATGAAAACTTCTCTTTTTGGAAGCAAGATTTTTCCCCCTTTTTCCTGAAAGTTAGGGGGAGAAAAAAGTGAAGTACAATTAACAGTCACCTATAAAATCAAATAGACTAATAAGCCCAAATAAACGCCTGAATAACTGTCAGTTGTGCATGTAAATTATATTTGCTCTTTAATGATAATCAGGGCTTTCATTTGACCCTTAAAATAGCGTTTTGACTCCTGAAATTAGCAAAATATAACTTCTGAAATTTGTACCAAAGGGTCAAATTTACTATAAATAAGCAGGAAATTTTGTTGACTCTTTGAAATTAATACGATTTTTTACCCTCAAGTTTTGGCATCTAATTGTTCACAGTTTCAACTATCTACCAATCATATTGTTTTATTTGCAGTGTTATGACTTTCATTCTTGCTGGTTATTCCCCCTTCAAAGAAGCTTGGGGACTTGCAACTCTGAAAAGTCGGTAACAAATTTACGATGTATTTCAGACTGAAGACAAACCAAGCACATTTGAGATGTTGAAGAGAAGACTAACTATGATGGAAACAAATAAACATGTACTTGAAGATACAACAAACAATGAAGCAGGAAGCAGGAAGAGATCACAGGCTGATATTATACCACTTGATCAAATGGATGATGAAGAGTTAGAATTATTCATTTACTTTTCAATCTATGAGGCTTAAATTGAAATTAAGTTTGTTTGCCCTTTACCAACCGACCCGATTAAAATAACGCTGACTCAAAAGATTTTATTGCAAAATCTGAGAAAACTTTATTTTTATACTTGGGAAAATATACATGTGCTTGGTGCTTTCAATAAACATTTAAAGTAGGTATCATTTGAAGTAATGAAGGAAAACAATAATGTGTGTTAATTAAGGCACTGAGCTTTATGGTTGATTAAAGCACACAATAAATGGTTGTATAATGGTAGCAGAATACATAAAATGACTATAGAATGCTTCTAGATGGTTCTAAGTGTAATTTCATGCTAGATAAAGGTCAAATTCAGAAATAGAATAAAATATTTTTCCTACCTACCGACCCTCTTCTAAAATTTAAGGTCAGTAAAAGGCAAACAAACATAATTTTAATTTAGGCCTGAGTTTAATTTTCATTTGTTGATTTTATAAGTTTCTTATAATCGTTGTAAATAACCAATGAAACACAATGACATACTGGGTATGCTTGGTATGAAGGTACAGAGCTTGCCAAATTATTTAAGGGTGGCCTCCAGAAATGTGTAGATGATCTTTTAACAGAAACAATTTATTTGATATTCATAAAACTTGGCCGCTATGTAAATGTGCATGATATTTCATACAAATTTTTGTTTCGTAGATTATTTCATTTAGTATTTATACATAAAGTACTGTTTTTATAAGTAAATTTCTAGTTGAAAAGCCTGAAGTGTCTATGTAGTTAAAATATAATATTGCTGTTTTAGGTTTTTTGTAATATTTGTGTATTCATGTTACAGAACACCAGACAGTAAACGTACGAGAAGAAACAAAAATCCTGTCAGCTATAAACCAAAACCACTGAATAGGTAAATTTCTTTTACATCATGTTCTGCACTATAATCTACTCATTAATGTCAGCATTTATGTGCAGTTTAATTAACTTAACTAAACTTATCTAAACATCAAATACATATCTTTTCCTAATGTTAAAATCTGGTAATAGACTGGTATGTATTTTTGTTGTTTTAATGAGTGGTGCATAACTATATATGTTTTTTGTATGTCTTTAAAGCTATGGCATTTATATGCAGCTTTTACATTTAAGTATTCAACTCCTTTGTGTAGTTTACAATAATTGGTGATAATTTGTTGTAAGTTTCTTAGATTAGACTATCGTTGGATGTTAATGTGGACTGCTAAAACTTAGCTACATAATTATTATTAGTATGTTCTTGTATGTATAGCTGTTACTGCCATTTGTCACAAACGTAATAAAGATATAAGACTAGGCTGATGTGTGTCTGTGAAACCAAAGAGAACCTTTATCTATCTACAAATATATATTCACACTGTTTCTGTTATTCTCTGATCAATTATCAGTTAGTGTCTGCATGGAGTGTTAATTGTTATGACCAAGTGAGAGAGTTCGCTGATATTCTGTATTTTACTGGTTTCCTTATAGTGCAAGATATTTGTATGTATGTAATAACTTGGTGTGAAAACCAGAGGTCTGTGGGCACAAAGATTGCAGTATTGTTAGATTTTATATACATGTATCAGTTCTTTGGGAGTAGTTTTAAGTAAAATCGTTCTAAGTTTGTGTATGGTCTGATATTGGAGTCCCAAATTTTATATTGCTTTTTATCTACATGATGAATGTACATTCTTAGATTTTCAACATATAAGTCCCAGCTACCGACCATGTCTCTTTATGTGAGGAAGTAGACAGTTGCTTACGTGGGATGGTAGTCTAGTACTGGTTCTTCCCAGGAACGATGCTTAGGTGAACTGTCCACCTCATATGACTCTGACTGTTGAAAAGGGGCATAAAACTCGAACAAAGTTACGATATAAACTCATATCATCATTACATTATTTTTAAAACGATCATATGTAATGTTGTAAAACATATTCATAATATGATTGATTTTGTTATTTCAGCAAATTACGACAAGGAGATCCTATGTTCGTAGATGCGTCAATATCAAAAGGTAGACATTAAGTTATTTCTTCTTTGTGATGAAATGATTGATATATATGAACCGTTACTGTTACATAGAATCTATATTTTAGCACATTTATAGACTTTCAGCAATCAATGCACTACAAGTGTTGGGTTTAACACAACAGTTAGGAGTATTGTCCCAAAGTTCTGGGTAAACTTCTGGATGACTTTTCCACAGAAGCATTAAGCACTTCGTAGCATAATGTAAATCACATGTTTAACTTGTATTATAAGCATTAGAAGAGAAAATGAACATGATGGAAGCATGGACTTGAGTCAAGTTTATTCCTGTTGGAATATTGTAGGATGATTAGTTTAAATTTTAATTCCTGTGTCTTGTATAAATTTCACTGAAATTATCTCCCCTCTTTATGCCCCCATTCTGTCTGAAAATCCTGTCAGATATATCTCCAAAAGTATTAGAGGCAGAATGATGAAGTTACCGTATACAGAAATGTTTATCAGCATATGAAACTGTGCATAAAGGGTTTTAACTCTGTCAAAGGCTGAAAACTCTGGAGTTATCTACCCTTGAATTTGTATTTCAGTATTACATATCATATTACATACATGTCACATATGGTTTACCATAACCAAAGTGAGGGCATCTTTTTCCTATGAACACATTTCTAGTTCTGTATAAAGTCAGTTCTGGCACATAATGGTCAGTGCTCCAAGGAATACTTACTGTCACATTGTATGGCTCTCAAGTACTTTCCTTCTCTACATTCAATTTAAATAATTACTTCGGGTGAGAACCAAAATTTATTTGTCTACAAAACATGGATTGAAATATTAGAAGAATATTTTGCCCCTGCAGAAGTACGCTGATATGAATTAGTGTGTCAGAGATCTGTACAATCCATGTATTTACTGCTAGTGTTTTGTACTTGATAAATTTGTCTACATTCTATAGTCACAGTATGATAAATGTCATGTGTTTCTCCTACTGCTTGTGACTGAACTAACATTTCATCCAGACTGTCAGATCTGGAGTAAGTATAACAGCTGAACTAACTGATCAATGGCTTAATGAATTTTTATGTCATTTTTTTCTTTATTTCTGTATTTTTATTGGCCATGAATAATTTTAGGTACTACTACAAGTATCAATGAACACAAGCAAATGGATCACTTCTAGTTCTTAGCGTCACATGTAATTTTAATCAATTTGATTTACCAAGAGATGGTTACATATAACACTTTATTCAGTGGGGATTTAGCCTCACACCAGTAGCTAGGGTCATTCATTGACTTCCGGGGTTAATGATGGAGGAGGACACCTGGCATACACCTGGGTAGAACCACTGACCTTCTCTAAGCTAGCTAGACAGCTTCTTTATATGTGAAATTTGCTCCCAGTCAGAATTAGAACTCTCAGCAGTGAAGAGCTGGTGAATACTAGTCTGACACTACAACTGTATGACCACACAGGTCAATCAATAACACTCTTTACTGGCCAGAAATTATAATAAAGGGCTTTGTATTCGTTAACTTACTATGTATATTATTAAACTTTTTTTTTTTTTTTGTGACTACAGTAAAAGCTCAACAGGCACGAATAGATCTCGTCAAGAAGATGTGTGTAAATATACCCAGAGTGAGCAAAGAAGATAAGGAGAATATTGTACAAAGTTGAAGTGAACAATCGGATGAGATGATCTTGAACTGAATGTCTTCGAGTAATTGAGTTTATTATCATCAGCTGTTGATGACATAAGAGACTTTGTCATTTTTAGTTGACTTTATTTGTGTAAGCATTGTGTTTGTCTGCAATTGTACATAGATGGGATGTGAATAGACAGAGATTGGTACATTTGTACTCAAATACTATCTCATTATTAATTTTATTTTACTGAATAGAGTGATAGCATTTGCTGTTAAAAGCACTGTAGTTAAGACAATGATTATAGATGTTTGCTTGTGACTTTATGGAAATCCAGTGACTTTCTAAGAATACCTGACCGCATGAAACAGTTTTTAAGTCTGAGGATTTCCATTATATTAGGGTGTTATTTGTAAGCTGTGTTAGACATGATAATAAGATATCTCATTAAAACCTTTACATGTGTTATATCAATGATGACATTATACCACCACAAACAATATTTCTCTTATATTATTTGTGCAAACTTTGAAAAAAAAGATGTTGTTGTATTTTATGTTATTCTAAAACTTTACATTTCTGTTTTATGACAAGAAATGAACTCATACATTTAGACTATCCAATTAATTTGTAGACAGATAACCATTAGGCGCAATGTGCTGTTATTATTAGTTTTTTAGATCTCAATAAAGTCTGCTTCACAATGTTCACTAACTGTGCAAATAATGAGCATAATGTATGTGTCTCATAAACTAGAAATAGTAAAAGTTACATTTTTACCTGGAAAACTTGGTCACTTTAGACACACAATGAATCCAGCATATGAAATGCCTGTTATGGAGTTGAATTTTCTTAGTAGTTAAATACTAAATGAGTTTGTCACCATTCTTCATTTTGAAGTCCTCTCTGCATTGAATAGGTCTTGGTTGGGTTAATATTCATCATTATGTAAATATATGCCACTGGTTTTCAGCAACAAATTCATTTATTGATTTCACATACTTATCAGTGTACAATTTTATATTTTCTTCCTAATTTTTGATAATATGTAAATTTGTATTATATTGTATCAAACACATGTCTTGTAATGATCTCATAGGTATCTGTATGGATTAGATATACCGTGCAATCTCTCCAGAGTGGCCCCCTTTTGAGCAACAACCTCCCTTCAACAAATGCATTATTTATTCCCACTGCTTGATTTTTAACTATTTATGTTCACCTCTCTGGAGCAACAACCTCTCAACAACAACATAATTGTGCTACACCCAAAAGAAGTTGCTTTGGAGAGGTTGCACTGTATTTAGAACTATTAATTACTTGTTATTGTGTATTCTTGATGTTATCATTCTAAGCTGGCGACTTGTTCTTTTAGAATCTCCTGCTTTTACTGCTTGTGTATCAAACTGGTCAGTTCTGTAATTCTATTGCTATTGTTCAGAAAATGTGGTTACCTCCCTTTAAAAACCTACTAGTCTGATTGGTACTGTTTCTTTAATATGCTACTATCCTGGTGTCTATGATAAATTACTCTGGGAGACTTCCATTTAGGTAGACCATATTTATCTGTCTGCTAAAAGCATGTTCCATATAGATAGTAACACTCTGATTTCTGGGTAATTGATGAAAATGTTTATGCTTCATAAGTAAGTGTAAGCTCTCATTTTGTCATTGTGTTTTATATGTGTCTGGTACTCAATGTGAGAACCTATAAACAACTTAACTTGCAGTTATTGAGCTGAGTTTTCTGGTCTGTTTCAAATATGGAAACAATTACTAAGTCATACACTATAGTATAGGGCTGCAGTAGTTTGAAACAGTGGTTGTGGAAAAAATAATAGTTATCTTGATGTGCAATTATGTTTGAATAATATTGATGTATTGATTAATCAATTACATTTTAATCATATTATTATTTTCCTTGAGCTCCAAGTATTTGCACGTAGGTTTAGCCGGGTGAACTGATACTTAGAACCTGATTGATAACATTCTAATAATAGTTTCAACTACATCAAACTGTACATTTTTCATGTCCTTAATAATTTTTTATCTGAAATTTACATTTTAGAAAGCTTTGTATAGACCTATCTTGCATTATTTGTCTCCGGCAGCTGATCTCCCTTCAGACCGGAAAAAACTTCCCATGGAATTAAACTTACCAATTATTCTCCTAACTGATAACGTTTCAACTTCTATGACAAAAGAAAAAACATATATCACTCTATGCTGTCATTTCGGCATTAATGAATGTCTGGCTGCATTTTGCCGAGTGTACATCACACTGTCGTCTTGACATTTCTTCTAATACTGCAGTTAAACTGCTTTAGGTAAGCTTCTCAATACCATGGTACAGAAGTTCTTGGACAGAAAACAAAAACTGCTGCCGACCACATTGCCATAAACACATTTAATGAGATATAACTATTATGTAATACAGTCAATTGGATGACTCACGTAGCCTGTATGAGTCACATGTAACATTGATTTGTGGAGATTGCAGAAAATCAGAAGTTTTCAAAGAATTGGACCAAGCTCTTGTATTTTTCGATTTGTGTGCAAATTTTTTACAATGTATCTGGAGCTTACATACAAACCATTCATCACATATTTCAAGGAACTGTGGGTTGTAACCATAGTTTCATGAAAGCACCATTAGTGTAATGTTTTAATTAATTATTAATTAGCAAGATTTTTTGTAATTTTGACAATATGATTGATGCAGATAAATATATAAGATTTGTTTGAGATGAAATATAGATGATGAAACCACTGTTTAAATCTTTGTGAAAGTAGATGGTAAAACAAGAGCATAATGTATGAGTTGTTTCTTATGTTTTAGATGGCTTACAGTAGTTTGTGGGTTTAGTGTAAAACAGTGTTACTAATTTGTTACGGCAGTCTTGCACAAAATCTAATATCATTTTCAGCTTATTAAATGAAATGTAAGTCAAATCAATATTATGGTATTTTTTCTCATTTTGTTGTTGTAATGAACACTATTTGTTACCCTGGGACTTGAAACTAACTATGACTGGAAAGTAAGATCTTTCAAGTAAACCTTGTTACTATAAAAATTTGTCCCATTCTTTTAAATGTTGATACTTAAGTTGGTTATGGATTATTGTTATGCTGTATGTGTAAATTGTAAAAAAAAACCATGTCAATAGAAATGTTATGATGCCTTAACTTTTTTATTTCATGTTGATTTTTTTTCAGTAATTTGATTGGCAATTATTTTTGTAAATTTTGGTTTCCTGATTACAATTGCTGTAAACTTAAGTTGAAATGCAAAGAAATAATATTAATACATAATACAAGTTGTAATGTTAAAAGATCATCTGTTCGGTAGAACTTACCTTATTTGTTATTTTGAAATAATGTACAAACCATTGCTTATTTTTGTATACTTGGTATTTTTCTGAGAATGCATGTAGATCTTTTCTTTAAGGAGTGGTAAATGTTCCAAACTGTGACATCTCATTAGTGGACAGTGTAGACTTATGTTACATAAAATTTCAAAGACAGTTTGAGGTATATTGATTGCTAGTAGATGGGTGGAAATAATTCCACTTGCTACAACCTGCAGATTACGGGCTTCTTATACCACTGGTCTGCAGAAAATCAATTTTCCAAGAAGATGGAATATTTATGTATTATCAGTGTCAAAGAAGGTAGTAATTTTTGGTTAGTGTGGTATGTACATGGCTGAATGTTTTCTGGAATTTCCGTTTTTTACGCAGGTCCAGACCATACTGGTTTTTAATGATCACTTTGTCATGTTTGAAGTATAAACACATTATTAGTGTGAAAATGTTGGTGTTTTTTTGTTGACTATAATATGTCCAGTATTCTTATAAATGAAAGGAATCTATGTTACTATATCTCTCCTAATGTTTCTGAATCAATTTAAGTTTTGTATATGTTTGAACTACATGTTCTGTAAGCCAGTTTATTTTCATTCATTGAATTAACTTGAATCATATCCTACGCAATATGAAACATGGTTATAATGAAAAATCTGCTAATTTCATTGTTTTATCAATTTTTCAGTCCATAAGACAAGGAATTTTATTTTGCACATTAACTTTTACCTACATGGTTAAATACATCAGCAATGTTTTGTACAATTGTTTTTGCAGTGAAGTTTGGAAAATTTAAGTTGTAAAAGTTGTATATGATTTTAGACATGACTAGTTAATCATTTGATTGTGTAAGCGTGGCATTAATTTATTTGTATTATTATTTACAGATGAATAAACTGTATAGTTAAATGTATTCAATCTTGTTTTTGTTTTTTAATTAGGTAAATACTGTGGTTTGAATAAATCAGATGCACTGTTTGGTTTGTGTCCGTGATGGTTTGTGCCATCATTCAGCATACTTTAATTTTCCCTATCAGACATTGGCAGAATTTTTTACTGATTTGTTATTCAGTTATTCGAATGAACAGGTGCACACTTAATTGGCTTTACCATTAGGACAATAAACAGATAATTGAGAAACAAGAATTCTGCACAAAATCTTGATCATTAGACAATCCAACAATTACAGGTCCTGAATATCTCGTGGAAATAAACCTAAAAAAAAATTTTAATTTTGTAATATTTCTGTTCATGAATGATTATATTTTTGTATGTATATGATATAGTCTTGTTTTCAAGCTTGAGGAATATTTAATTGATTGAGTGGAAACGAGCACCAGGTGAACTCTTTAGTTTATATGACTAACTGCACTTCAGAGACAATAAAAAAGACATTTCAGGCAGAATTTAATGCAAACTGAGCATGGCACATCTTTCAACATTTAGCCCCACTAATTATTTGAGCTGAATCCAGAATATCATATGTGGCTGACGATTTTCGCCAAACAAGAGGCCTTCAGCCACATTGTTTCCATATTTAACTCAGTTGGTATCAAAGAGCAGATTAAATTGACTACAGTACAACCTCTGTAGAGCAACACCCTGTGGGAGCTGCAAATATTGGCCATTGTTCCGATGTTGTTGCTCTACAGAGGTTAAATTTATAGTAAATATCAGCTTAGGGAAATGTTGAAGGTGTTATAGATAGGTTGTTGCTCTACAGAGGGCTGTATAACTTTGCCATTTCTTGTGATATTTTCATCAAATAAAAGTGCTATATCTGTATTAATGGATATTTTAGGTAAAACAGTAAGAAAACCAAATTTCAATGTTTGTGTAGTTTTTATTTCAGAAAGCAAAACAAATTGCAGGAATTTCAATTATTATACATGGATGTAAAATTTGGATTATTACTGGTAAGTCTCAGTTCTTTAAAGTTTGGTTCAATCTGTAAAAATAACATGTAATAATCCTTACAAATGTTTCAATGATAAATTAAGCAGAAAATAATTCATAAAATCACACAATTCACTAATTTGTGAAAATCAGATCCTCCATAGACATAGGAGAGAAAACAAAGAAGGAATAATTACAAGCTACAGGCGTATACATTAAATAATATAAACAATCAGAAATGAATTCATGGATTTAACAACAAAAATAACATGTCTACATAAAATAATCACCTGATTCAAGGGCAGTAACTCCACCTAACAGGTAAACAAAGATCAATATAAAATAAGGTCTATGAAAAATTAAATAAAACAATTCTACAATCAGTCATAGCTTTACAACTACAAGGCTCGAGAAATGAAAACAACTGTTATCATGAATCTTAGTCATAAATTCAATTGGCAGGTACAAGTGGCATCAATTTCTGTTACCTATAGTTATACCATACATCCACTTACCCTGCCCTAGGGTAAAAATCATATATTTTGATATGAAACTTTTTTCCTGTGAACTTCTAAATAAAATTGATAATTAAGAAAAAAAAATTAAAAATTATTTTGATAAAATCAAACAATTTCATGAAAAAAAAATCTTTTTTTTTTAATCTTAAATTGCTTTTTAATTATCACAACATGCTGCTTTGAAGATTTTTTGCTTTGAATCACATTTTTGCCCTAAAACATTACACTAAAAATTATTTTTATCTAAAAAAAAGGTGATCCACTTGACCTGTCTATCATAAACAATGTTGTGACCTCACAAATTGTTTTGCAATATAAAATAAATGTACCATGATCCTTTATTCTTATTATTGATCCAATTTTATTAAACAAACAGGCAAAACCATGTGTTTTACAATTTCTATTTCAAAATCTTACTGGTTTACTTACAATCTTAGAAACAGCAATCCCATTTGATGTTCATGGGTAATAAATTTAAACAATAACATTCAGTTTTATGTAAAAACAACAACATTTAGTAAACATGAGAATACATATATTTACCAGTATATATGAAAAAGAAAAATCTTGTTTTATATATATGTTTAAATATTTAACATAAAATATACAATAATTGAATGACAGATTATAAAATGATCTTATGACTGTCTCAGGTCTAGCTTTGGTTTACAAACTTAACACACATTCTAGACATTTTATCTCTTAAAAAAACAGCAGTGCTCGACAAATCCACTTGTTTGCTAGTAATTACAAGTAGAAATCGACTCGGGATGAGCTGAAATTGTTGTAAAACTACATGTCAAACCTGTGAACAAAGGTCATCCTTAGGAAATACATATTGTGGCCTTTCTTGACAGGTGGTCTTTATTCTGATGTAAATTTGTTCTAAGTAATCAATGATGGTTTATAAAAAGAATGGCCTTTATTCACAAGTGGCCTTTATTCAGAGGTGACCGCTAACACAGGTTTCACTGTAGTTAAAATTCTAAGCTGAAAAATTTGACGAGCCCTGTTCAGCATCATGATTTCACACAACACTTGGCATACCGCATAATCTAACCAATAAAACATACCATTTGTGATTCACCAAGTAATGCTTGACATAGATCATCAATAGGATGTCTTCAAATATTATAATCAGCCAATCAGATTACAAGCTATAAATACCAACCAATCATATGATATCAGTTCATTCTAAATCCCAGAGTAGACCAATCAAAACTTGAATATTTTAATGAGATACAACCAATATTTTTTTGTAAATTTTAGATGAAGATGAAGAATGTCATGTTACTGTGATGAATATACTCTTCGCCCTATCAAGAAAGATGATTAATATTGATGTCAGCACCATAGTTACGCCAGTGAATGTAATTGGCCACTCCTTCAAAGTGAGCAGGCTAAATAAACATCACAGAGTGTTGGAATACGGACATCTCAGTGAACCGTAGTGTAATTCTCATGATATTAAATAACACCATATACATTGTATATGTATACACAAAATCTGTACAAATCATAATATTACAGCACACAATGAAATGATGGGACCAAAATGTGTATTATTATGAAAAAAGTATTTAGCTTAAATAGTCCAAATTGAAAAATATGATTAATTTTGTTCAGTCATTCAAGAATTCAACCTCGCAAAGCTATGCCTGATATTATTATAGTTATGCAGTAAGATAATGTGGTCAATATTGTTGAATAATGTTATATATGCTGAAATTTCAAAGATTGGCACACCAGCATTAATAAGTACATGAAGAATAAATATTTGTCATGCCTTCTGTACATCCATGTAAGTTGCTCTTTATCATAACTGTTTAACTTGATAAAGTAACTACATGCATTCTATTGAACAAGAGCACTATGAGCGGTGCCAACGCTCGTCTGTTCAATGCCTGATTACGATATATCCACCTATGAAGTTTCATGTTGCTACATGTACCACTTATAGTTTCTCAGATATGAAGTAATTCAAGTAATTAGTTATTGCAAAGACATAGCCCAAGATGTAAATCGAGGGTTCAACACAAAAGTGTCGTAACTCATATTGAAATAAGAACAAGTCACAACAGTGTTGCACTGAGCCCTCGAAATGCCGCAGTGATCATAATAGCTCAACTTTTTCTTTGAATACAGACAAGCTAAAAATAGATGTAATTTTTTTTGATACATTTCAAAAGTTGAACCCAGCCCATCAAGGTCACAGTGGTAACAATACAAAACCTAATGTCATAGAAATATTGGGTATAATCTAGATAGGGAAATTCTAATTTAACAAACATTGTTACTATCAATATGTCCATATCCAGATAAAAATATCAGTAAATTAGTCAATTATCTTTTTTACATTTATTCAACATGCGTAAAATTTGAAAAATGAAAGTTATATTCACAATATCTTACAGTCCAATAAATATCTTAGTGGAAGTAATTAGAAACTGTACATAAAATATAAATGTAGAATAAATGAACTAGATAGAATTTCACTCCTGTAGAATTTCTCCCAGTATCATAATATACATACATTTATATAACAGTATTTCTAACACTTAACTATGTCCACAAAAATACCAGCATCAACAGTAAAATATACTCTCATTTTATGTTCTGAACAGATACCCCGGTAAAAATGTTCAATGGGCATTTTAAAGATTTGATTTTGACATTGGTAGTTAACCCCAATAAGGAAACATTTGATCATCATTTGCCTCTCATCTGACCAATGAGATTACTGGTATACAATGAGTCAGTATAAGCAACAATGAACGCTAATTTTCATTGCTGTCCGATGGTGTATCAGGTTTGAGTTTACGAGCTGTAAGTTTGACATCACAAATGTACAAAATATGCTGCCCAATACGTCCCCAAACTCATACAGGTAACGTACATGTATAATTTATACATTCAAGATTAAAACACCAGTTAATTCTAATCAACCATCTTAAAAAGGTAAAGAAGAAATTTCACAAGTAAAAATGAACCATCTTTGACGAGTTCTATAGCAAGCTGAGAGATTACATTTTTTGGAAATATGGTCAAGAATAAAAGAAACTTGAATGCAGACCTAATTAATTCAAAGGTTCTTCATCAACAAGCAAGGGTAGGCAAACACTTTAATACATGAAAACTATCCATGTATACGTCTTAAGTATCAATATCTCATCCGCAAAACACAGTTTAACCTGGTTTATTGTCGCTATGGTAACTGTTTTACTATAAAGGGATACACAACAAGTAAAATGATGAATACCTAGATGTAATACTACTACAAATGTTTACTGTTACACAATTATGGAAACATTCTACATACAACATGATTCAATGCTTTAATTAAGTCTCAGAAACACAAGACATCCTTTTACATGACCTTTATGTATAATAAATTAGACAAGTCTATCACTTAGAGTCATTTATTAACATTAGTACCAGAATTTTCATTATTTTGACTTAGCTTATTAGATAATATAAAGGAACTTTTTCAACAACCTCATGAATATAGGGGATGTCACAAAAGCAGGCAACATTATCTGCTCCACCTCATAAAGTTATCTTAGTTGATTTGCAATGTAGTATAAAACATTACAGAAACAATGATATTTTGTCAAATAAGATAGTTTACACAAAATTTCGTCTTCAAGTAATAGATTTATAATACATTTATACAAATATATTTTCAACATAATCTTTCCTTTAACCATGAAATTTTCTCCTCTGATGAATATATATGTTCTAGTTAGCTAAATCATAACACTATATCCTGGAAAATCTACCGGTAATTCAAGAATTTATTAAATGGAATTCCCCTGGTGTATTCTCAATATATTTATTACAATCATTTTGACCTAAAGGAAAAGCAATTTTGTTTTAATATTGCTTTAATAGAAATATGTAACTTTTATTAAAACTCTCAAGAAATTCTATGATTAAAGTTTTGTATTTAATTAGTTCAAATCAAGTTGGGTGGTAAAACATACCAGGTTAATGCTTATTTTATCTTATCAAGCAACATGACATTGTATGAATTTTCATATGTAGGTTATTAAGAATATTAACACAATTTAATTAACAATTAACACAAACCTGTGTGAGATAATACAAGACAATTAGGGTAAAAATGATCAGCTTTTATTTGTGAATCTATTATTCATTATAACCAATTAAATGCATGAATAACTCTATTTATCATTGACTTGACCTTTTATTTATATTAATTGTCGATGTATTGTGAATTGTTTTGATATTATGATTCAATATACATGTATATCATTATCATCCATGTTTGATATTTTAAATGTTACCCTTGGAAATGTATGTATATATTATAACTTACTGGATGATGAACATTGTTCAAATCCAAAATTAAATCTTATGTTCTGTTGTGTTCTATGCCAATATTTCTGAGACAAAACCGATACATTGTAACCAAGCACTGGAATTGTTGATATGATGAGATCTTAAGAAAACTGAATTTTACCTTGCCTACAGTGCAAGTACACATTCACGCAGCATTCACAAAGTCACGGCACTAGTAGACAATGGTAGGAGTCTTAAATCAGTAATGGACCGCCCCCATACAAAATGTTCACATACATCTGACAACAATAGTATTTTATAATAACACAATCATGCAGTGATTATCATGGATTTCTAAACGAAAGTTAACAATTATAAAATGACGCCCGTATCAACAAAAATGTTTCTTCTCTTTTTTTATTTAGCCAATCATTTACTTTTGAAATTATATTTTTATGTCTATATACCGGTATCAATGACATGAAAATAATTTAAGAAAGTCTATCTAATTCATAAACAACAGTTCCGCAATTTCTCTTAAATGAACAAAACAGTTGTTAAACTAGACTTTAAATGATATTGATCAACAATTCAGATATTATTACAAATATAACCATGATTGATTAAGCTGCTTCAGTGTAAAAATGAGGTATACTTAATTACAACAATTTATCAGAAATCCAGTATGGCTACTGTATATCATATAACTGTTCCTTATTTTCAAATAAATCAAATATCCATTTTGCTGAAATGAAATACTTGAAATTGATCATCAATGCAATATGCATCGTTTCATGGGGCGTCGCGTCGCAAAAAGTGGCTCCAACTTTTTTTAGCCAGTGTGGACCCTGTGATGGTTAAAAATTTCATGGATTTCGCTAGTATCATCTAACAACATGCAGTAACTAAAAGTCCTTATTTCTCCAGCAGTCTGTACTAATTGTTTTAGAAATAAAGTAGTTCCAAAATTTTGAACAAAACTGATCTGGAGTAAAGTACCTTTAACTATTAAAAAAAGAGCCAGTTTTGACAATTTTGAGAGTTATTCTTCACTAGCACTTTGTTACACATTTACTGACTGTATTTTAGTAAAATTTCATTGAATTCTTTCTTAGGGTAATCATAAAGTAAAGGAAAAAGAATAAAGGAATAAAAATATCTGAGTTCTTGCGGGGAGAAATCCCTAACTTGAATAAACTGTCATTTTCACGACAAATAAATATCCAATATTAGTGACAGCTAGGAAAAATATTCATGCAAAATTAATGATTTTCCACAAGAAAAGTAGCTATTGTTTCCTAAAGACATAAATAAATATGTGAAAAAAATATGGTATTTGTTATAAGTCACAAAGCAAAATAGCAAAAATTTGCTGAAAATTTAGCTTTTTTTACTGACTTGAAACGGTATAAGTATATCAACGATCTTGTAGTCACAAACTTATTTCTCATAAGTTTGATAAATTCAAAATAAAACATCACACCATATAACCTAAAAGATTACCTGAAATATATTGTACTAAAAAAATCTTTTTTTAACTATATATTTTTTTTCAAGGCATATAAATCTTACATAAAATACCTTATCAAAGAAATTCAGTCAAAACCTTTGAATATGGAACAAAAGAGTGGAAAAAAGAATATTAACAATTTATTTCAATTTATGTTGTTTACTGTTATATGATTGACCAGTCCAGAAAAAAGATTTTTTGCATCAAGAGAAAAGTAAATCAAATTTTCATGTGAGGTTAAAAAATAAATTACCTTAAAATAGCAAAGAGATTTGTTATATCACAGAAAAAAAACCCTGACAAAGTGATTAGTTTGAGTGTGCCACAAAAGAGGAGTGGACCGGGTCCCTAGAGAGGCATGGCTTGCTTTATAACATAGTAGAGAAATTTAAACTTCCTCACACAGAAAACTAGATTTCACTTTGAAATTGCGACTGTCATGCCAACAAACCATCATCAGGCAAAACTCTACAGCCATTACATTATATGAAATGTGAATCACAAATCAGCTGACATGCAATATTCTCTCCTAGAACATTCAATGACGATACTCTATCAAAATACCCTCATTACAAACAGAAGACACAGTCGTAAATCCAGGTTAAGACGAATAGAGGAATATAATTCAGTGTTCACATAGACAAAAAAAGTTCTATATAAGTTCTTCAGCATATTATTTCAAATTTTCCTGGTAACAGTCTATGCAAAGCATACCATAATAATAACATGGAAATTACCAGTGGATATTAATGAAGGTGAATCCAAAAAAACACCTTAAGTCAGGAAGGAGTGTAAAACCAAGGTAACAGACTCACTAACAAGAAATTTATAAACTACATATTATATTACATATTTAGTTTTCACATTTTCTTGTTTTATTAGAAAAAATCAACAACTAGAATACTGTTCTCATTAATGCATATCTATCATTTTACATTACATCCACATATCCAAGCCATTAAATACATTATTAACATTCCATATAATATTAACTTTAAATTGTAACATTTATTCTGTAAGAAAATAACCACATACAAGACTTGTACTACAAAGTAGTAATTTAAATTGAACCCTGAGCTAAGCTAATTAATTTCTCCTTTCTGCCAAAACCAGGCTTAAAACAACATAAACAACATCTTTTACAAATATTTACAAGTCACATATTCATTTCTTTAGCAATACTAAGACAGGCCCTGAGGTTATTAACTTGAGAACATTCTCAGAGCTAAATCTCAATTCCGTTCTCAAAGGTTTGTCATTGAAAAATAGAACTGATAAATGTTTAAATTACTGGTAATGTTCATATCAATAATATTGTCAGACTACTGCATTAATGATATTATTATTGTCTGATTATAATAATGTTAGAAACATTAAGACAAGATATGAGATTTGAGCTCGTAGACTGATCTCAAGTTTTATAACCTTGGACCCAGGACACAATGAAGTCATTCCGATTTGGTGTAATAACTTCATTCTGTATTTTGGGCAAAAAAAAATAGATTATGCACTGTACTGGTATATACAGGGGTGTCAATAGAGCCAAATTAAAAATCATGAAAATCATATGTAACCAACCATTTTTGCCAAACAAGAGGCCTTCAACCACATTGTTTCCATATTTAACTCAGTTTGTATTAAAGAAAATCCTTCAGAGCAGATTAAATTGACCATAACTTTGCCATTTCTTGAGATGTTTTCATCAAATAACTGTTATTTTGCTCAGAAATCATAGCTCTTTCAGGACAGATAAATCTGGAATTTCGGTTATATCTGGAATATTGTCACCCCTGTATATACTAAAATAATCTCTCATAACCCTTAAACTGCTTGATGTTTGTCGAAAATAATACTTTTATCTATCTAAAATGGTAGACTCCATATTGGGAATTAACATGGAGTTAATTAGTGAAGAGTAGACATGCTTAATTTTCACCAACTTAATAATGCCTAACTCAACAGTCCATTAAACAAGCTTATTACTAACACACCTTAAGTCTGATGACTGAAATACTAGGGTTAGGATATAAGTAATTAAGTACGATGTATAAATACAATACATGTACTCACCACAATCATCACACTCATATAATTATATATCACATTTTCATGCAGTTATGATTTTCTAAAACAAAAAATCAACAAAAACAATGCATATTTTATACAATACAATGTAATGAAAATTTTAGCAACATTTTATCTTCCACACAACGAGGAGACAAAATGCGTCAAAGAACAGCAGTTGCACACTCGGCACGAAATCATCACGTACACTGATATTGAATAAAAAATGGATATTTAATGAGGTAAACATGAGGTAATGAGATACACAGTCCATGATCACAGTCGTTCACTCAGATATTTACAAGTCTAATACATAACCACACAATACAGACCTATATCTATAAATATGTACAACCAAACGTAATAAAAATAATGATTTTAGAGGTGTCAATATCTGTACAAACAAAAAGAGAACCCCTCCCCCCGCTGCCACCCCAATCCTGAATTTGACCACACAATTTAATTTGTATAACATACCAGCATACTTAACACAAAACAAATACAAGTAAATTTCTCCCAGACCACAGGGTCAGACACTCCAACTCCACTCCTGGACACTAAGGACTCATGTCCTAAGCCAAGAATAAAAATATTAATGTTTTCCCTAACGCAAATGACTGCAAATCAACTTTTAGATTTCTTTTGGTAATTGCATTTTAAAGAATAGGCTTTCTGTGTATGACTAGCATCTCTTACATTGTGCAGTCAGAAAAAATCTATTTTCTAGCGTATGTTTGTTGAACTCCGTCTTGGTTCAAAATGACAAAAAAAATAAATGAGAAAACAGTTCCCAATCTACCTACCAAAAATTTTAAAATTGGGTAACGCTTGGGAAAACATGGACATTATTAATTTAGGTCCGACTTATTTGTCTCAATGATGTAAACAATTACAGACGGGTAACTGCCAATACATCAAAGACTTCATCATCACACATTTTTGTATAGAATCCATTAATAACAGCTTCAAGTTACAGACTAGTGTGTTATGGAAAATTTAGTGATATAATTAAACAGACATGTGTACTTGATTTTAAGTATAATTTGATTATATCTGCAATTTTATTATTTAAGAAACTCTCATAATAATTGAAAGAAAGTCTCCAACAGTTAAGAGTCATTACATCTAATCCAAAGGTTTTCCAACAAAATCAGAGATGATGAAGCTCACTTTAAAGGATTCTAATTAACAAAACAGGTGTCAAGATCCTATCGTCAACATCAATAAAACATCAAAGGCTGTCGGAATAAAACTCAATTTTCACAAAAATTGAAAGCTCTAAATTTATCGTAAAAATAAAAATTCAGTACTTGAATATCAAAACCAGAATATTGTGAATCAATTACATTTGCCAGGATATCCGTTGAATCTTCAAAATCAGCGTTCTATCAGCATTATATGAATATTAATATCATTGATGAGTGGTCTAAACAATACACTCTGACGATATTAAAAAGCAGAATGTTTTTGATGAAAGCCATGGAGAGTCAATTGAAGTGATACATCGTCAATAATTGCATTCAATTTTCCGCCATGATTGATTTGACAATCATATGTAATTGGCAATAAATTGCCACAGGGAATGCCGATTTTTTCTTCATTATTTTAGGAATTCGCACACTTCCAGATCTCAATTATTGTGTTAAATTGTCACAGAATTACATTACTTTCCATCATTTCGTGTAACTCCGGGAATGTTTCCAAGACAAACTTGTCAGTGAGAGAATAGCTTTCAAACTGTA
Source organism: Lutraria lutraria (assembly GCA_964023205.1). Lineage (NCBI taxonomy): Eukaryota > Metazoa > Mollusca > Bivalvia > Venerida > Mactridae > Lutraria > Lutraria lutraria. The sequence goes on from OZ026848.1 coordinate 1,121,007, forward strand.
AGCAAGATGACTGTTTAAAACTATAATCATCTACTGTACGATGCAATTTGAACAATTCAATACTGGTATCTTACGTAACAATCTTATTGAATCTTGTAACCATGTACTTTTATCTTTGTTACCACAAAGAAAATCTTTAGTAAGCTTATCCTTGTTGGGTAGAGCAAGAAATTTATCAAACCTCTGTTTTCACACAAGAAATTTAATGGGCGTTACAAAAACATGACAAATTATTTTCCATAACATTTATTTTACTTAATAAACAGTGAATAAATATTTTTAATAATAAGCAATTTATTTTTTCAAATGTTTTCAAGTTAGTCCATCTATGAGGCCAATGTTAACAAAAATTTCCTAAGTATAAAACTAAAAACTTTATATTTCAGTCACTTGTTGAACATACAATTTGAAATAAAAATACTGGAGTAAGATTGATCTTTATCCTGCAAAATGTTAGAGAATAATATACTTCAGCAGTATCATTTACTTTCTTTTATGTATCATATAACACATGATTGATTGGAATGAAGAATCTCATATTGTGACAATTCTAATACTTTTGTTAGAACTTATGACAGAAATCAATAGTGCAATTTACATACAAAGGTGAAGGTATTACAAAATACTATCGAAATACTTTCACAGATCATAGAATAATAATTACTTTATTCACTTATATTTCTTTAAGCTTAAAAACTCTATACATCAATTTAGTACAGATAAATTTAGATTGCAGTGTTTAGATCAGACATATAAACAATTAGTACTTTGTACAGGTCAGACCAATGTAACTTGATATTGTGTCTAGATAATACTCCAAGATAATTCAACACTACATGTGAATTAGGTTAGCCTTACTAATTTGACAATATACAGACCCTCCTCTAATTTGACATTGTGTAAAGGTCATACACTTCTAACTTGACACTACATACAGGCAAGATCCTTCTTATTTGACATTGTGTACAGGTCAGACTCCTCTAATTTGAAAATATGAAAAAGTCAGACTCCTCTAATTTGACATTGTGTACAGGTCAGACTCCTCTAATTTGACATTGTGTACAGGTCAGACTCCTCTAATTTGAAAATGTGAATCAGACTCCTCTAATTTGACATTGTGTACAGATATAACACCTGTTTCTTTATATTATGTTAGTCAGATCCCCCCCCCCCCCCTCTGATTTGACTATTTGTAAGGGTCAAACCTCAAATTTAACATTGTGTACATGAGACCTCTCACTATAAAGGCGTTTTCATGCCAAATGGTTACTATACACAGGTAAGTTACCTCATAATTAACAAAAGTCAGACACCTCTAAATTTAGACATTACAATTGATAATACATATACAGAAACCCATACTCGTGCCATCAGAATATTCTATATACATGTATACACAATAATTACTTATAACACACATTAACTATAATATATTAGAGAAAAAGTCAGACATCACAACAAAGGGATTTACATTAAATTTAGTGATATTTAACCTGAGACATGGACTTGGAACACATGAGTACAATTAATATTGATAAACTACACACATTTACAAAAACCTGTACATTACAACCATAATAACTATGTCACGTTTTGGCAATCTTGTTACAATGGAAAAAAAACAAAAGATACATTTCACATAAATTAATACACATACAGTCATGAAAAGCAAAAAAATATTAATAAAAAACATGGCAAGCAAACAATATTTCCTCAGCAGGAATGTAGAACAAGATATGATCTAAATTTATCTTTTTGTAGAATTTTTGAATGAACCATAATTATCTTAAAACTATGGTACTAATATCTGTCCTTCACAAATGGCTTCTTAACAGCCCAACTCCCCCAGAAATGATTTACATCTCTCAAACTTACAACTGTTTATACAGATCTACATCAAATTTAACATTTTTCCAACCTAAAGCAACTCATCTGTTTTAGAGTTGAAATTCTTTGAATAATTTTTGTGTTAACATCTATCTTTTTATATGTAGACTGAAGTTTGCAAATCAAAATTTTTTATCCAAATGATCCTGGTTTATGTCCTCACCAAAAAACTTGTCAAGTTTGACGGGAGTGGTTACAACATGTTTTATTTTACACCATGCAGTAACTATGAGGATGAATTATGACTAAAAGAGAGCTTTTATAAAAAAAACTTGCACAAGATTTCAATGAAAAGAATACACAGACTTGACGATACAAGAAAATAATCTACACCAATACATTCTAGTACTATCATGTACTAAACACACATACTTCTACATAAGAGGACAGACTGACACCTAGTTACAGTGTCCATCAATTTTGATTCTTCACTTGTTTATAAAATACCTCTTCTAGTAAATTGCTGGTAATAACTTTTGTTAACACAATCTCATAGTATGAATTCCATAAATGTAGAACACACAAATATGATCAGCTACACCAAGGTCACATTAGGCAATAATACATTCACATGACCTTGACCTCCGACCTTCATAGTACAAAATTAAGTTGATCTCTCAGTGTACTTCGAGAATGCTGATCCATTAATGTGACTACCGGTACTAACAGCTGGTGTACAACTTTCCACTGGTATAAAATGCTGGAAATATAAAAAAAAGAATTCAATTACATTCCTTATTATATAATAGAAAGAATGTTGCTCGTGCATGATGCTCATTCCTGAGAGGTGAATTTATTCAATAGCTGCAGTGATTTAGCATTGATTACATCTACAAAATGATCTATTAAACACATGAGTCATGACAGATGTTGAACAATATCTGTCTTCTGGATACAAGTCAAACTAGGATCATATTGTAGGATGACCTAATCAGTTATCTCTGGGTTCTAAGTTCAGGGGTGTGATTGCTCCAAGAGCAAAAAAGCTGAAATACCCTACCCCCACCCCCCTTAATCTGGCGAAATCATCATTTTTGAGAAGGTCAGAGTACTCAGACTGAATCTGGATCCTTTTGTTTTAAAGATTTTAAAACAAAAAAGAGGAAATCAGCAGAAAGGAGGAGGAATCACACCCCTGAACTTGTAACACATATCTTACAGAAGCCTAAAATTTCTAAAAGGGTGAAGGACACTTAAAAATTTGGGTTGCTGAAGTGTCCCCTCCTGTAATGGTTAGAAAATTACTCTTGGAAGGTGGCACAGTTACCTCCCCTGTATGAAGAGTTGGAAATAAACTGGTTCCCGTTGACTTGAGTGTACAAAGCCAACAGGTACGGCCTAAAATTTCCAGGACGCTGATTGGTCAATTAGATTGGAATCCGGGCAGAATTCTGCCCGGGGGATCTCGCGAGACCTTGCGTTATCGATGCAGATTGCGCGCGTAATTTAAATAATAGAGACAGATAAAGCAACTGGATAGTTATTTTCTGATCTTGGTTGTTGGAACACTTAATTAAGTAGCATTTAAATACACACAGTGTACTTAAAAGTATTTTGAAATAGAATACCGACCCTTAAAAAAAATATATTTAAGAAATATTTCTAAAATCGAGTACTCGATCACGGTCGGTGTGGGATAATTTTTTTTTTACTTATGTAGATTTTTATAATTTTTATTATTATTCGTTGAACTGTCAAATAACATTAATCACCGTACACAATTGCAACTTTTTGAGTGTTACAACCTGATTTTATATTCTTATAAAATTCATATAAATATGCGATGCTAATAATAAATTTAAAAGTCGTGCCCAATCTGATTCTGGACTACGTGTTTTAAAATTAATTAATGCAAACAGTATAGTTGATCATCAATTGACCAGTATATATCATTGTCTCAATTTCAATACATGCATTGATAAAATCAAGATAAGTAGCCAATTAAGAAGGTGTTATATGCAATATTACGTAACACGACCGTCTCACTTCCTGGACCCTTATAAGGGAGAAATATTTTATGGATCATTTCACCGAAGGGGGTCAATATATTCTTTAGCACTTGTGTCTGATACCATGTTAAATTTACAATATACAACATAGATCATAATCTTAATTACTCCTAATTTAATTCAGTTCTGTGAAGTCAGATGTTGACGAAAAGAAACTAAGTAACAAAAGAATTACTTAAAAAGTCACTTGACATATACTGATATACATTTTGTATATAAGATATATATTTTAATTGTAAATAAATGTTTTAAAGGAATTAATACATATTAGACCGAAATATGCATATATTTATACATATGATTTTTAAAAGAAAGAAAATCATTTAAACAATAAAAAAAAAAAATCAAGGCATTAATTGATATTTTCAAGATATGTATCTTTGATATGTTATATGACTATACTGTAACGAATATTCACATAGTAACTTCTAGTATCTATATATTTTTCTTATTTTGAATAAAGGGTATCCATGAGATATTCAAACATTAGCACTAACATCTCCGCGTACATTATCAGATGTATGGAAATCCCCGATGTTTCTCGAATGAACAGCAACCAATGAAATAGCTGAAACGGGTTGACCAATCAGAACGCTGGAAAATTTAGACCGTACCTGTTCCTTTGGTGCACTGCATCATGGAACGGGAACCAGTTTAAGTTGGAAACAGCAGTTGGTGACTGTAAGCACGGCATGCTAGTCCTTAATCATTTGCAATCAGAAATCGAAATCAGGGTTCAAAAGAATCAAAACATTAACATCGATAGGCAGATGAAAGTTGAATACACTTTGACTTGCCAGCAGGAGGTTGCAGGTTTGAGCCCCGCGTCAGATACATAATTTTCCTCCTCCTATTACATAACAAATGCCCAAATTAAACCAGGACTTAAATGAATTGTGATAAATCTGCATTAGTTATACTGCAAAAACCACTAGGAAATGTGAGGCATTCAGCATCAGTATGAATAGGTTATCTGGATTGAGTTAATGTTACAATATGTTCAGTGAATCCCTGGAGAATATCTAGAATTGGATGAAAGATATCCAGAAGTGACAAGTTTTTTTACAACATCAGTAGATGTGTCCTCACAGACTGTACTAGATATTGGAAATCCCAAACTAACAAATGAGGTTTCACGGGTCTGACACCAATAATGAGTCACAGTAGTCCTAATCATGGGTCATGTTATTGTATACATTAAGATCTTCCAGACTAACAGCCTAAACACATCAAAATGTAAAAACACTACAACAATGTCAGGAGATATACCCGTTATGTTATATTAGTCATGGTATAAGTCTTCACCTTCCATACATACATTCAAACCAGTGAAAAAAGGTCACTCTTGAGAAAGACATAATGTTGCTGTTTAGTGACAGGTGACCTTTATTTTGATGTCATTTTATTTAAATAGATGCATTTTAAAAGAATTGAGGGTGGTCTTTATTCAGAGATGGATGCTACATTTGTAACACATATTTGACTGTAATATTTAATGTGTCAATATAAAAACAACATTGTCATAGCGAGTTGACAGGATATACTTTATGTAAAAAATCTTATTCATGGAATACTTTAAATAGTTCTTAAAGAAATGCTTGCCAGTGTTCTCTATCAGTATAAATACCAAACATACATTTCCTAATTTTGTTTCATTTTTTTTACTGGCAATCAAAATCTAAAAAGTTTCTGGACTCATTCTCAATGATTGACTCTGACATTCTAATCAGAACTCAGGCATGTGATAGTTTAAATATTTAGACAGTAGTTCTAACATGTCAAACTAGGGATTTCCAGATCTGAATTCAAATGCTCAACAACTTGACCACAAAGAATCTGGTATGGTCAACTGCTCAGCACCTTTTTCCAAAACAATTGGTAAGGGCCTTAGCCTTTTCAACCAAAATGGGAGAAAGTTAGACAATGAATATGTTCTAGTGTTCAGTTGAAAACTCTTTTTATCATTTGTAAGCTTATTATAAGAAATAAGTATATAACATTTCAATAATGTAAGTTTTATTCACAGAACATGAGAAAGAGGTTTAAGGAGAAAATTTTATATTTCATCAAATTGGGATTTTCAGCATTGTATTTTTGGGAATTTCTTTCCCCAAATTGGAAAAAAGAAGCCTTTTTGCAATTAGGAAATAACCATATTTCAGCCCCTAAAAGAGACAAATCTATTTTTTCACATTGCCCATGAAAAATAAATCTTCAGTCACATAATAAGTCTGTATATCTCTAGAGAGGTCAAAATTTTGTATAATAAAAATTTTCCTTCTCATGGTGCAAGTAAATGACAAAATAAGAGTTACGTCTCCAGATGTTAGAATGACATATACTTGTAAATTTATACATGTATTGTTTCATACACATTGTTTAGACAAGCCTCTCAGAGGTTTATTGCTATTTTCGACAGCTACATGCTGTCATAAAACTTTGGTAAATCAAAGTAGAGTTGCTCTGAGAATTTGTATGCAAAGCATGATATTTGTCCTTCTTCAGAAGGCAATTTTAACAAAACTTTCTGCATCAAAAAGCCAGAGACGACAGATATTGCCATCAGTTGTCAAATAAGATTAGCTCACCTAATTCTTGTTATTTTGTCACTATAAATAAGCCCGCAGGTTAATTCCTATATATATATATTTATATAAAGTCAGCCTTGTGTTAAAGGCCATCTCCGAATAAAGGCCATCTAGTTTAAAAACTGATACTGATTATTTAGATTAAAGTGATCTCTGAATAAAGTCACCTGTCAATAAAGGCCACATTATGTCATTCCTAAGGGCAGACTTTGTTCACAGGTTTGACTGTATATAAATGTATTATTTAGTATACGTATAAGAACTCAATTTTTTAGTTAGCAAATGTGTTTTAAAGTGTTTTCAATTTGAATCTTAAAATTCTTACCATTTCATCCCCATACATAAGAGTCACTGACACAGGGTCATAACAGTATTCTCTCCCCTTGCTGAAACTGACACCAGGTGACAGCCGACACATAAACAACTCCACCTCGTCATCTAGTAACGCCTCAAGATAACGTTCACTAGCAATCTTCAAAACACTGGTATGTAATGCATCATTCTTGGCGGTTGTTTTGTCACGTTTTGTCGCAGAATTTGCTCGAAGTGACAATGACCCTACAATTGGGGTTAGACTTGAGTTACCTAAGTTGCGAAATGCTGATTTTCTGTTTGGAGGTGTTTGCGGATAGGACTGATTACTTACAACTTCTGTATTATCATTTGACTCTTCATTTGGGACCAGCCCAAATAAAGGGGTTTTGTCCTTACTTACTATCACACCAGTATTATCCACATGTTTGACATCAAAGTCAAACTTGTCTTCAGCAAATTTTGTTATAGATTCACAACACTCAGAATTTGCATCAGTGATAATAGTATCATTAGGTTTAGCATTAAAGCATGTAGCACTCTGCTGCTTAGCAACAGATTTCAATGCAAGTGGTGTCCATATAGGAGCATTTGTCTGTGCTGGTTGACAAGATTTGTCAATATTTTCTCGTAACTTCCGTGATTTCCTGTCACTTCCAAGAATGCTGTCACCATTAGTAGAAACTGGAGTTTGAACAAATGATTTTGTCTTAAGAATGAATGGAGTGAGATTTTCTTCATCATTATTTTGAATGGTAGAGCATGCAGTATGCAGATTTGGTGTAGAAGGTGTTTCAGATGCTGGTGATGTTATATAATAATCAGCACCCTGCAGTTCATCATTAGCATTTACTGTATTAGAAACAGTGATGTTTGAGTTCATGTCCAAATTGACTTCATTTGAGGCTAAAATTCCCTGAGACAAGTTACCATTTTTACATTCCAAATTGCACATAACTATGTCATCATCTAACTTATGATTATCCAATTTCTTTAGGCTGTTTTCATTGTCAGTAAATTCTACATTTTCACTGGTAATTTCAGTTGTTTCACAAGGGCTGACAAGAGTTGGTGCCACGTTATCCAACTCCAAGTTTGTTTCTAACCCATACTCAGATCTTTCAAGTTCGCCGTGTGATCCTTTCAATAAATGCTGATTGATCTGTTTTTGTATTTGGGCAAGCTGCCTTTTCTTCTCTTTAAACAGTTGTATCTGCTTTTGCAAGAATTCATCCCTCATTGTGATTGCCAAAACATTGCCATGGTGTTGACCCGATTCTTGTTGACTCACCAACAGTGAGTCAGACGATAGCTGCACAAAGTTGGATGGATGACTCACAATACATTCATGTACTTTCAGACATGGATCTCCATCTTTTGGACTGGTTCCTAATTCTATGCTACTTGTGGTGTTTTCAGACTGTTGCACGCTAGAACCAGCCACACAAACAGGAAGTTGCATATTGTCACATGAATTTGGCTCTCTTGCTACTGTTGCATTGTGGGAAATTTTAGGTGTTGCAGAACTTTCTTCATAGTGAGGATTATCCTGCATGGCATCACATGATGGCTGTGTAATACTTGGTTCATGACGTTCGGTTTCATCATCAGTCTGGAAGGTAAGACAAAAAATTTAGTAGAAAACAAAGCTTTTATGATTGAATCCAGAATTTACATTAATTTATCGTCGGTATCAAGTTCTCTGCTATGCTAATGATAAGGAAAAGTTGCCCATGGCAAATATAGCAGAAATCTCAACATAATGATACATTTATTGTAACAAATAAATGCATTTCATTCCGATATCAAGTCATTGCACGAATAAACATGTGACTTTATGTTTTAACACCTGGATCCCTGGAATGTAAGATGGATCAATTCTTAGTGCTGTAAGGATGACAACATGCAGAATGTATTTTTTTTGGATTGTGAACAGAAATGAAAGCACAGCAATTTTCTGCTTCATGTAACGGAACATTAGTCATAGTGGGTTAATCAGATTTGCAGTGTTTCTATCATAACTTTAAGATATAAATTTCTATACATTTCAAACTAACTGAACATTTATAAATTCAGTGATATATTTTCAATCTTCAGTTTTAGAACACCCTTTCAGACCTTTTATATGGACAATGCCATGTGCACACAATAATTTTTTTTTTAAAAATTGAAACATTCTAACTCCAATGTTAGAAGTCTGAACATACTTTAAAATTGAAGTGTTTTTAATTGTACCATGTATACTCCATGAACAGTCACCAAACTACAGTCACCTCCCTGTTACAGCCAATATACTAGCAACCCAAATTGACATTTTACTCTACTTTCAATCTCTCAAAAACAGCTACCTCCCTAAAACGGCCGTTTTTTGCCAATCCCACTGGTGGCTGTTATAGGAAGTTTGCACTGTACATTGAGAAGTATCTGAATTCTTCAAATTCTGCTTTATCTGATTAAATGCTTATAGTGAAAGACAAACTAAATATCCTTGACTGTGAAGCAGTAAATAAATGATTCCTGCAATAACATGACAACAAAAAGTTCAGTGCTCTTCTTATGAATAAAGGTTTATTAACACTTGCTCATAGCAGGAATAGAAAACACAGGAAATGTTCTGGCACTGGATTATAAAAACCTGTGTTAAATAATAAAAAGTAAGAGGTAACAAACTAACAGAGTTTTCCTATTTGATGACATCAATTTGAACAATGACAAGAAAGTACTTGAAAAGATACTAATATTGGTAAAAATCTAGAAGCTGTAAACTATAGATGGTGTCTGTCATTCTGAATGAAACAGAACTAATATGGCATATTTCTGAAGTATTTCAAAGGTAAATGATTCTACAATCTAAATAAAGGGGTTGGACACTGTTTCTATAGTCCGGACGGACGGACAGACAGACACAACATTAATGCACTGATCTAAGGTTGTGAGGACTAAGTCCTGTTCATGACAAGCAGGCTCTACAAAGATTTATATTAAACATGAAGCAGGAATTCTTTAATAAAAGACTTAGTGTGTTTGTTTGTGTGAGTTTTACACCCCTTTTCAACAGTCAGAGTCATATGAGACGGACAGTTCACCTAACCATTGTTCCTGGGAAGAACCAGTACTAAGCAACTGCCTACTTTCTCACATAAAGAGACATGGTCGGTAGCTCAGCTCGAACCCATGACCCTCTATCAGTGAGAGGATACAGTGATTAGAAGTGAGCGATCTTAACCACTCGACCACAGAGGCGGGACTTAATGCAAGTGTGAATTTTAGGATCTGACTTGTAAAGCAAGTTCATAATGTTGACATATTCTGAGTTTATATCTGGTAAGTAAAAGATGTGAGATGTTTAATAGGGCATATTGGGTTGTATCATGATGTCGGGAGTTGAAGAGTTCACTGTAAAAAAATGACAAGCAAAAGGCCGACATTGCTTTCACAGAACAAGACTATCGAAAATGCTAGTAAACCTGTCTTGTTTGATAAAACATGATACAGCTATCTACTTTGATGCTTAAATATTTGTTGTAAGCTTAACACCTAACAGACAACAAATTCTCAGTAACTTGAAAAGACAAAAACATACAAGAAAGCTCACTACAAGTTAGTATAATAAATCATCTATAGTCATCAGATAACAGCAATACATTCTTAACATCATTGCCATGAGGACTTAAGACAGGAATCAAAGAATTAGTATGTTATACAGTATATATACCCAACAGCACATCTACCTAATGATGAATTAATTTCAACCAATTAAGAGACTGTATGTCAATTCCGGCATGCATGATGTATGTGAAAACACAGATCTATACAACTGGTGTCTGTCTTTGAAACAATCAGCTTTTCTAACCAAGCTTCAACTAAAATCATCATTAACACATACTATAACAAGTAGCTAATACAGACACTTGTGTATTCCTCGCCACAGGTGCATTTTTGTTGAAATGTACAGTTAGAATTTGCTTTTTTTTTTAAAAAGAGGAAAAACAAAAGGAAATGCATTCAATAACTTGGTGAAAATCATTTCAATGAAGTGTGGCAAAATGTGCATGGAAATGTACGAGACAAACAAAGGGCAATAACTCACCAAAAACAATTGAATCGATCAAAACATTTTGCATTTGAATGTGATGCAGATTTATCAACCTGCTTCTTAAATGATAACTAGAAACGTTTCCGGAGGAGGCAAATGCCCATGCTTAGAGCTATAAGCAATACAATGATATTTGTGTACATAGGCAATATGAAATGTTATTGATCGGAAACCACAATTAAGCTAAGATTTAGGTAAAAAAGGGACCATAACTCATGCGAAAATGTTTTGATTTTACCGAAAATCAAAGTTGACCTGTTTTTTTATACACCTTCATGTAAAATATGAAACCAATCCATGAAAAATATTTCTTGAATTATCGCTTGGAAACCAAAACTTGAAAGGACAGACAGACAGACAGAGGTAACACTTATGCCCACACAGCATTAACACAGAACTGAACAAGAGCTAGTTGTTGTCTACAAGGGTCAACAACAGATGTCTCCCCCTCACAAGCATAAGCTGTTCCCTATGTATCATAAAGAGTTGAAAATGACAAGGGTAAAACTTCTGCCTGGATAACCATACACCAAAAATATTTCTATATGCATGTCTTCACAAAATTACAAATTGTCTGTGAAAGTTTGAAGCAAATCGGACACAAAACCTATAGAGTTGTGCACGTAAGATTTCAAATAATTAAAATGACAAAAGGCAATAACTCTGTTGGGTAATGACAAATGCCAAATATACGGGTATTTCTTTACGCACATCTTCATATGATAACTACTTATCTGTGAAAGTCTTAAACTATAGGAGGAGTTGTGCGCAACATATTTCCAGTAATGAAAACAACAAAGGGCAATAACTCCAGTTAGAAACAAAGCACATACTCATGTGAGAACTAATAGTCTGTGAAAGTCTGAAAGTCAGTCCCACTTAAACTGTAGGAGTAGCGCACACAATATTTCATTGAAGGAGAAAAAAACACACCGAATAACATAATGTAATACCCTAAAAATGATTAACACAAAACTGTGTCATTAACATAGAACTGTGTCATTAACATAGAACTGTCTCATTAACATAGAACTGTGTCATTAACAAAGAACTGTGTCATTAACATAGAACTGTATAATTAACACAGAACTGTGTCATTAACATAGAACAGTGTCATTAACATAGAAGTGTGTCATTAACATAAAACTGTGTCATTAACATAGAACTGTATCATTAACATAGAACAGTGTTATTAACATAAAACTGTATCATTAACATAGAACAGTGTTATTAACATAAAATTGTATCATTAACATAGAACAGTGTTATTAACATAAAACTGTATCATTAACATAGAACAGTGTTATTAACATAAAACTGTATCATTAACACAGAACAGTGTTATTAACATAAAACTGTATCATTAACATAGAACAGTGTTATTAACATAAAATTGTATCATTAACATAGAACAGTGTTATTAACATAAAACTGTATCATTAACACAGAACAGTGTTATTAACATAAAACTGTATCATTAACACAGAACAGTGTTATTAACACAAAACTAATATGATTAACGGGCTACGGACATGATTAACACAAAACTTGTAACTTTTACACAGAAATATGAAGTCATTCCAGAGATGTCAATTTAAATGAAGCACAGTTTAAATTCAGTGATTTGAAAAGCTGGTTAAATTGATCAGAAGATGGAGGCAAATTCACCGCACAGTGAATATGGAGGAACAGTTTATTGATTAATAAGACTATTAACTGATTTTCCACTAATGAAACAAGGTCTGTGAACTGCATCTGTGAACTGCAGTTCGCTAGCTAAATTTCTTAGTACACTAGCATGCTCTAAATTTTATACAGTAGTTAATCTAACATATTACACAGACTGTGAAAATAAGACATGCATCGAAATTGGAAGACTTTTTATTCATAGAGCACAAAAAAACAAAAGCTATAATTATATTCTCAAAACACAGTAACTTGTTAATGTGTGGATATGTACCCTGTGTAAAAATGTCTGCATCATATATATTTTTTCTTCATTATTCATCAACTAATCCAAGCCTTGTGAGTTCAATACTGGTGAAATGTGAAACCTTTTATATAAAAGCCATGACTTAAAGCACAAACATCTAAGTTCCACCAGTGAAAGCATAACTATACATCCTTTGTTTTTATTTTTGTCAAGGTAATATGTACCATTTTTTGTCAAGGTCATTTTTATATATTTTTGTTTTAATTTTAGACCCGCCTATGTGGTCAAGTGGTTAAGGTCGCTGACTACAAATCACTGTAATCTCTCACTGTTAGAAGGTCATGGGTTTGAGCCCAGCTACTGATCATGTCTCTTTATGTGAGAAAGTAGACAGTTGGTAATGGGAGGATGTGAGTCTAGTACTCGTACTTCCCAGGAATGATGGTTAGATGAACTGTCCACCTCATATGACTCTGACTGCTGAAAAGGGGCATAAATATCAAACAAACTAACAAATAGTTTTGATTTTTGTAAAGGTCATAAATATTGATCCATAGTTTTTTCTTTTTGTCAAGTTCATATTTATACATTCTTTGAAGACTTTTTGACAAGGTAAAATTTATGCATTATTAAAATTGTTTTAATTTTTCTCAAAGTCCTATATTCATATAGATCCTTAGTTTCGATTTTTTATCAGGTCATATATTTATACATTTGAAGTTTTGATATTTGTCATCATTTGGTCTTGTTTTGTAAAATCTACAGTCTTTATTACTCTAATATGATCATTTATAGTGTAATTTTCACATTCAGAGCACATTGTTTTGATGTGTTTATAACGTCTGGAGCTAATAATGCCACCAAAAGCAGCCATATTATTGCCATGTTGTTATAATTACAAGTTAAATAACAGACACAGAAGAACATGAAGAAACAAATAATGTAAGCCATGCTTCTAATATCTCCAGATCATTGTACTGACTGCTATCACATAATACAAAGAGAAAACCACAAAAACTAAAGTACAACCACCATCTGAGACACAGTACATATAAGCTGAGAAAATAATCAGACTATTTTATTCTCCAAGTAAACAGCCATGGCTAAGTGCTTACATCTGTAGAGATGTGGCCGAGTCTAATGTTCTTATTACCATAATTATGCTGGTATGTATTTTTGTCAAAACTTCTCAAACTCAACTGCAAGTACAGAAACAAGAACCAACGGTTCTAATATCTGGAACAGCAGTCTTAAAATTAAGCCCTGTACCTTGGACTGAGTCAACCGAAATGACCATTGGTCCAGTAAATTTGAAAAGGTCAGTAGTCCAACGGTCCAGTATATTTTTCGGTGATAATTTTACCATGTTTCAGAACAAAAATTGAAATATTTTAATCACTTCCAAAAAATATGTTTTTTACTCAAATTATATAAAATTTTGTGTGTACTCATTTGATCCACTAGAAGTTCAATTGGTCCAGTAAAGTTTGCATTTTCACTGGACAGAATGTTGAGTGCTTTAAAAAGTTTTTCAAGAAGACCGGAACAGATCAGTTTTAATAATTTTCTTCGCAAGGGTCATCATCATAATGCCATCATTTGGCGACTTTTCAAGTTCTTCAGGTGGCTGAATACACCAGACAGGCATACATCTAGTAAGATCTCAAACCATGATATTTCTGTATGCCTGTAGGGACAGCTTCCTCACATGTGAATCTTTCGTGTTCAGGTTCAGGATTCAAATTTAGAGCAGTAAGTTGCTAGTTCTTTAGTCAGAGACAATAACCTACTAAACCATAGAGATCCCAAGATTAGATTTAATACCTTCATATAGAATATTATGACACTGTACTAATTTAGAATTAAATCCCAGTTGATCTCAGATAAATTAATTGATTTATGATGTTAATTAATTCCATACCAGATGATAAATTAATACATTTTGTAAGATATGAACAAATGCTATTAAAATCAATCATCTTTGAAAAAATGCATTGTGAAAGTATGAAGGAAATTGTTCACGAACAACTCATAATCAATTATCTAATATTGAACCAACATGCAAAAGTATATATTTGTCTAAAGTAATTATTCAACTGTTTATAATAGCACAAACGGTCAATTTTTGGCAACTTTCAGTTTTAACAATGAAGGAGCTGGAAGACTACAGGTGTACATCTGAATGCCTGGTTCCTATTGCTAGCTGGACAGGGGTCAAGGTAGGATTCAAACTCAGTGGTGAGGGGCTAGTGATTACAAGTCTGAGATCATACCACTGTACTATACAGAGGCCCCTGTCAGTTTTAAATACTATACCAGAAAACATCATTTAGGTCATGAACTTAAAATGGAGGAATATACCATGAACATATGGACTTAATTTGCATCATGAATTATCAATTTGCGTCAATCCATGAACAGGGAAAAATTCTAGAAAATTTATTCACAAATTACAACTGTTTATTTTCTTCAGAGAAATCTTTCAAGATGAAAAAAATCAACAAAAAAATTCATCAAATCTGTAGAAGAAAGAATGATCTAATACAATTTTATAAATTATCACTAAAGGTTGAGTACACACTGAACAGAGCAAGGCATTAAGGTGTACTGCCTTCCATGGGGCAAAACACTTAGAAAAATTATTGAGAAAAAAATGGCATTACATAAAAGATAGATCGCATGGGAAAGTAATAAAATGGTAGATAAGTGGTATTAAGCTAAAAGATCTTTAAAAGCAGCTGCTTTGAGCTATAAATTAACGTCATAATTCATGAAACAAAATATCCAGCCAACAGCTTTTCACCACAACTAGAATCATTAATTACTGTGAAAACAAAAACATAACCATCTTCACTTGATAGTGAATGGATTTCTCGGCTCTTATACCAAGCGATTAATGATTTAACAGCTAAGAAGTTGTCGACAAATAGTCTAATGTCTGTATGTTCTCACGGCTCTGAAGTTACACGCTATGATGATAAAATGATAATGTCTATATTATATAAATATTGAGGAATTATAATATATCAGGTAATTGTTATCACAGATAGATGCAAGGTGCTATTGTGGAAATACAATACAGAACATATGTTTGTTAGGTAAGTTATTACAATTATAAGAATGTCCAGACACAGACCTTGAAATGATCAAGTTCTGATAAATAAGTTATGATATGAATAAGTCCAGAAATAAGTTTGAAATAAGTACATTCGAAAATAAGCTTTGGAATAAATATGTCCCAAATTAATTAAGCTATGATATAAATATGATACAAAATAGACATCGCCAAAAATGGTCTGAGAAATCATTGTATTCGGAAATTAACTTTGAAATAAATAAATCATAAACTCTGAGAATGTCTTCATAACAATTTTGTTAATCAAACTCAAGTTGTAAATAGCAGCATTTCTTACAGCAAAAAGTTATAAAACAAATTTCTTTTAATTTTCTTCTTAACATAAAACATGCAAATTTCACACAAAACTAATAAACTATAGCAATGTTAGAAAGGTCACTAAATTCAGTAAAAATTTATGAAAATATGATGTCAGCTTTCATACATAAATTACATTAAAATATGGGTTTTATGTAAACAGCACTTTATGAGCAATCACAGTAACTTGCGTGCCTCAGACACTAATGGAAACAAGTGTTTCATCATACAAAATCCTGAAAAACATACCATTTTTGCCAAAGTAGAGTCATTCAACCACATTGCTTCTGTAATTAGCTGTATTAAAGAAAATCCTTCAGAGCAGACTAAATTGACCATAACTGTGCCATTTCTTGAAATGTTTTCATCATATAACTTTTATTTTGTTCAGAAATCATAGCTCTTTCTGGACAGATAATCCAGAAATCTGGATATATCTGTAATATTGTCACCCCTGATAATAAGTACTGAGTTAATCTCATTTCAAACATACACAAAGTTGACAAATCAGGTAAATGGAAATTTGACATAAAGGTAAAAGATATTTTTCATAATACTTAATCAGACTAAGAAAAATAGGAAACTGACAATAAAATTATAAATGATTCATAGTGGATAGAAGCTTGCCCTTGATTCATGGTAGACAAAAGCTTGCTTGATCAATAAGTCAGTAACCATGAAAACCACAATGTGAAATTACAGAAGTAATTAAACACGAAAAAGGGGCAAATACCAAATGATATTGGTGTAGTGTAAACAATGGAAATGAAAGAAATAAAACTGACTTCTAGAGCTGATTAATCCTTGACTTTGAACTAAATCCAGCCTACTAACATTGTGGGAGACTTACAGCTAGTGACAAATTTTCTGAAGATTCTTCTTTTAAACAGGAAAGTACACACCTTGTATTGTTTTGTCTCGATACGGTTTCAGGCGCTGGGAAATGCGTTAGACCAGAAACACTACTAAGTCACTATAACTTTACTTCACAACTAGTTTGGAACTTGTCAGTAGCCATTAAAGTTTTAAATGGTAGAAGAGTGTTATTCAGAAAGAGAACAAAGTCAGTGACTTGTGTCATGTTGTTCATAAATTGTAAATAAACATTATCTCAGAAACCTAAGAAAATGCTGTCATACTGGATAGAGAAAAGAACAAAATACATGTAACATATTTTATATTATCTCACATCCAGCTTCAAAATCTCAACTTGCAACATAAAGATGCAACATATCCTGTAACATTATCATCATGTTAGAAGCTTTAAGTAACAGATATCTGTGTGTTTCTAGTTGCTTCAGGTATTGTCACCATCTTCAATTGATTATACTAAAAAATCTCCATCACTTGACAATTTACAAGGGAACAAAAAGGTGCCAGAGAGAAGAGCATGCCACTGGAAAGTCCAGTACAGAATATTATGCACCATGCTTTAGAAAAAAAAAAAAAATGCTTTTTTCTGACATTTTTGTAGTAGGAATGTTTTTCTATAACTTGGAAATAACAATTTTTTTTTTTTTTAAATGGAAATGAAATAAAGGGAGCTCCTAAATAACTTACTCCTGTATCTATAGAACATAATAGATAATCAGGCATCATGTTTGAATACGGTAATAAAACTTGAGTTTACTATGAACATATATAAAGTCCCAACAACAAACTGTATAGCAATTCACTCCTAAATATGTTTAACAATTACAGGAAACTGAAAACAAAACCTGAATCTATTGTTGTAATGTTGTCTTAACTCATCATCTCATGATTAGACATCAACATCTCAGGAGACTAGATCTGATAATGTTATAGTTTTATAGGTTGTATTCATTCAGTATTATGTAGAAATTAACAAAATATCCAAGTAACTATACTGATGCTCTCACTAGACGACTAGTGAGAAAATACGAAAGTTGTAAATTATTACCATAGAAAAGATATTTGCAACTTTCTGGGTGAAAATAAAAAGTTGCTGAAAAAAAATCTTCAAACATGAATTAGTACAAAGTTGGTACAAATAAGCAACATCACTTTGATTGAAGTTTCTGATTGTTCCAACTTTTAAAGCATAGTATTACATACACCTGATTATAAGACCGAAACCGAATTAAATCTATTATCTATTTTGACTACTATATACGATTAATATAAATGATCACCGGTCTTTGAATTTAGCCTCGGATCATGGACCAAGTCCATAAAAAATGGCTGACTCAGAAAATTTGAAAAAGTCAGTGGTCAAGACTCCAATGGTCCCGTAATTATTTTAATGATAATTTTCACGAAAAATATGTTTTTAGCCAAATTCTATGAAATTTTGTGCATACTTTTTTGGTCCACTAAAACTTCATTCAGTCCAGTAAACAGGGGTGTCAACAGAGCCAAATTAAAAATCCTGAAAATCATATGCGGCCGACCATTTTTGGCAAATAAGAGCCTTCAACCACATTGTTTCCATATTTAACTCAGTTTCTATTAAAGAAAATCCTTCAGAGCAGATGAAATTGACCATAACTTTGCCATTTCTTGAGATATTTTCATTGAATAACTTTCATTTTGGTCAGAAATCAGAGCTCTTTCAGGGCAGACAAATCTGAAATTCCAGATATATCCGGAATATATACACCCCTGAGTAAAGTTTGCATTTTCACTGGACCGAATACCTAGTACTAAAAGAAGTTTTTCATGAAGACTGGATCACTAAAAAGTGCAGTTTAAAATGAATGTTTGGCATTTTGCACCCCAGGACATCTTATGGAACCTGAAAAATTATCATTTACAGACATATTTCAGGTGGATTGACTCGAAATATTTAAAGCAACAATTTACATTACTAGGCTTCTGAGACAAGGTTTGGTGAAGAGAAAGATCTCTAAGAAGAGAATATGATGGTGTACCAGTTTGTCACTTGTGATCTTTTAGTATAATTATTCCTTTACATCAGGGCCGGTATTCAATAAACATCTTAAGTAATTTTTTAACTTAAGTTATATTTTTCCTTAAATTCGACTTTTTCCTTAACTCTTTTGTACTAATATAAAGGAGGAAATCACAAATATGATTTTATTTTTGTTCTAAAGATGCCAATTATGAAAATGATAATTCATTTTAACACTTTTGAAGACTGGTTTACAAACTTTAACATGAAAAAAAATTACACTTAAGTAAAAATTTCGACTTAAGTCTAAAAATCTTAAGATGTATATTGAATACGGGCCCTGGAACCTTAAGTTAATTATTTAAAGGTATAATAACACATAATTTTATGTTATCTTGATTCTCTCAAAAGACTTATCCAAAATTAAAAGCATTTATAACAACACGGAACTATGTATATAAAGAAATATATAATTTTCTTTTGAAGAGTTTTACAACTTAAGAGTCACTAAAGGTTCTTTCACCTCATGGGATAAACAATTCATTTCAATGTAATATGAAAATACAACATATTTACAGATTCAGAATTTAAGTGTATCAACATAAATAACAGTCATGAATGCACTCAGCAATATTAAAATTGTTCTGTTACAAATAAAATTAAGACTGTCAATCAATTTGGCATTTATATTTCATTGTGCTTATGCATGTATACATTGATTAATACATTAAAAGCATTATAACATATTTAAATATTTCACAAACAACATATTTCTGAAGTTTCAACATTTCTTGTTTCTCGAAGATTTCAAAGAAACAATATTTAACTAAAATGTATCATAAGTTTAACACAAACAGTACATAATGTGATGTTTAGTTTACACTTCTCTGAGTCAAATTAATAAAGATATAAATAGCAAAAAAACAGTAAAATTAAACTGAACTATTAAATACAGCCACTACCACTTATCAAAGGCATGATATTTTTATAAAAATATGTGATTATTGTGTGTACTTTATATTATTCATCTCCATTCAACCTTTATTTCAATTAATACAAAACATCCCCTTAGAATGGTATTAATGAAATCATGATTTTTCTTGAACTATTCTTGCATACTTCATGAATAGTTCCTGAATTATGAAATACTAATTGATGGGAGATGTTCAGCATCAATGTTTTCCCTCCATGCTGTCAAGAACATACAAGTTTAATTTAAGGGTTCAAATCTGACCAGTGGTTAAGTGTTGATGTTTTGGTATGAGCAGTTCCAGTCCTCAACATTAAAACATGGTCAATGCAAATGCTGCATTGGAAAATAAGCATACTGTTTATATAAGTCCATCAAACAGTATCAAAGAACAAATTAAAACAACAAACAATATCAGACTATATCATATCCAGTGCATATTATAAATAAAAGTAACACACAAACAAATTATAAAATAAACATGTTTACCAGTTAGCATCCAGTGACACTATTATAAGATCAATTCCTTAAATCCCCACAGAACACATTTTCTTCACTTGACCCCTTTTTAACTCCCAATCTCCAGCCCCCTAGTATACATGCAACAGGTTGACAAAATTCACCTGAGACCTTAAAGCTACAAATCCAATAGATCACTGGGTCCAAATTCTATATAATTCTCCGATATAATTCCAAAATCAGCCACGCTACTAAGGTAAAGTCAATTGCACGAGCTTTTCTCGCCGAGCTTTTTTCTCCCTGGCTTTCCCACACTTTTCTGATCAAGAACACAGCATGAGTCACCAACTAGTCAATTTTCACCTACATTCCCCCCTGAACTAACAAAAAGCTTTCTTCTATGAGGAAGATAATTCCCTGGGATGAATTATTACTTATATCTAACATGGAAACTTTCCTTCCGTACTATTCTTTTTCTTTTCCATTTTTCCAATATGGCAGAAATACAGTTAAAAAGTTCACTCAATTTGCATAGTAAGCAATTAACGTTTCTCTTTAAATGTACTAAGATAAAAAGCGAAAATTCTGAGATGACTTATGCAGGGAAAACTCAACTCTGCGGGAAGACGGGAAAGCAATATTTCTGCTGACGATAGAGAGAATAGTTTGTCCCAGGCTTTGATGACTCATACAGTGGTCTGAGTCATTCCAACCTTGTTAGATTTTTTCCTATGTCGTCAATTTTCCAATAGGGCGATGGTGCAGTGTGAAACTTATAGGCAGATTGGAGTGGAAATTATAAGCCCAGGAAACTTCTCTTTTTCCCCCCCCTGACTTACAGTTTTTCGCTCTCTCAATGAATTAATTTGTTTTTCCATTATACTTTGGTGAAGAAAAAAATATTCACGACATGTTTATAATATCGGATATCCAGTGAGATAATCATAGAATGAATGATAAGCATTGAGAAAAACTAAATGGCTAAATACAGCTCTGTGCGCCGTCTGCTATTTTATTAACTTCTGTGTCCATCAATATTGTAGAAAAATACAGAAAACTTGACAACATTGATTATTGAGAATGAAAAACTGGATATCTAAGTCAAATTATTTACTGTAAAAACTTACAATGTATTCCTATAAATTTCTATGGCAAATCATGGAATTCTTTCTATGGTTAGCACACAGTTGGTAACCAAAAGAATTATTCAAACTTGGTGGAATAAAAAAAACGCCACATTATACCAAGTCAATAATGGACAAACTTTAAATTGAAATTGGAAATCAATATTTTGTCCATGGCCTGGAAAATAGGAAGTGTAACATGAAACAGAATAGGGAGGAAACCAAACGACAGAATTCCTGTCGATTTTAAAATAAAAAAAGTAACTTTTTGTCTCCTGTTTCATTAGCTTGTATGGATTTTTTAATTCAATTTCACATAGTGACTTCAATGCTGACAGGACACCCTATAGTGCAATTTACTTGGGTAAGATAATTGTGACAGAATACAGATTTATAACTATGAACTTGGGTCTTCATGTCTCACACAATTTTTTTTCTAACAGATTTAAAGTAAACCAATCTTAATACTGCACTCAAACCTGTGAACAAAGGTCATCCTTGGGAAAGATGCACTGTGACCTCTACTTAGAGGTCATTTTATTCTAAATTATCAATTATGGCTTTTAAAAGAATGACTTTTGTTAACAGGGTGACCTTTATTCGGAGGTGACTGCTAACACAAGTTTGGCTGTATATTATAATTTATTCTTAGTGGTTTAGCAGCCTACAATGGCTCCAGATTCAGTGATTCTCAAAATCAAACACATCAAGTTGTAAATTCTCATGTAAAAAAGACATTACAGTACATCACAGTATGGTTTCCTAACTAATCATAATATGAGAAATGTATTATCACTTTTTTAGAAAACTCATCTGTTTTAAAAATGATTATAATCTGTTTAATTCAAGAAAATAATTCTTTTTTCTACTCAGAACTGCCTACCCCCCAGGGATTGCTGGGCCCTCTGACGTAAGCCTCCATGTTGATAACAGAAAATTTTACATTTATTTTATTTGTCATTAAATACATGAGAAATCTAACCATGAATCATTTTGATGGCAAAGTCAGATGTAATTCAAGAACAACAAAATTACTACAATAATAACCAAAGCAGATATCTCAGCCAATCACTTCATATTTCAAGACAGCATAAAATTGAACCATCCTTTCTATAAATATAATAAAACTTTGTCAAAATCAAAATGGAAAGTAAACATGAGAGAAACGTCCATTCCTGTTCAGTTATACAACTAACACACATAAACAATGATAAATAAAATAAAACTTAGAACAGCACCCAGGCATTGACTGCCATGTCACCTACATGTGCAGACAGTCATGTACCACTGTGAATTATCAGGCTCAGAATCAAGTGGTGGTTTCAGGTGAAGATTGACAAAGCATGTTCTAACTTTTATTCGGGCAAGTCCCGGGCCCCCTGACATCATTGATATGATGCCACACACGCATTACACGTCCCTAATATATTGTTGCTCTTTTACAGTATGGGGGGGGGGGGGGCTCTATCAGTAGATTACCCCCTATCTTCCTAAGTAGGGGGCTCAGAGTACTAGCAGTTGTCTCCCAGTATTGGTTGGAACTTCCAGCCTTTCGCAATCTGGGCTCTATCCATAGATGCTAACCTGTCTATAACAGTACATTGTCTACATGGACACTAAACAGAGAACTGATCTCTTAATGTCTTACTCTTTCATCTTTGGGTCTATTCACTTTATTATGATATAATCAGATTAACAAAACATTAACTGACTGATAATGCAGTAATATTTGCAAGATCAATTAGATGTATATAATAAACATATTCTAGAGTATAAAATGTCTCAGATAAACCTTCAGACTTGGTATGAGGCTGTTAACAAAGGGTCAGATTAAAATGATAAAACTTCAGCATTAAATAAACTACCATAAACATTCATGGATTTCAAATCATCAAGACTGAGCAGAGCCTGAGGTGAATCTAGATAATTACAGTTAATTACCAGAGGAAATATTCTGAAGACCTTGAAACTTAAGTACTAGTGCTAGACTGTGATGGAAACATGGAATCTTGGAGAAAATGATTGATTCTCAAGGTTAAAACAAGTTCTTGAAACATAATATAAGCAATGAATTATAATCATAAGTAAAGACTTGAAGGGAAAATATTAAATTAAAAAACAGGAACTACTTGGAATATTAGTTACATCTTAATTAATGGACTGCCTGCAGCCTTAGCAAAATGTTGACTAAACAATACAAAGATTTGTGAAATTGGTACCAAAACTGTGTGGGCAGAACAAAAGGATTTTATGATTCTAGTCAATTTAATTTCTAATTCTTGTATGTAACATTTTCTATATCCCGTGATAAATTTTAGAAGATGACAAACAAACATCTAACATACCGGGCACATGTCTAGTCAAAACTTTGTTTCATCATTACGTTTCTTGAACTAAGAACTTAACAAGACGATTTAAAACTACTTTATTATTTGTAATCAATGTGAGCCAAATTAAAAATCCTGAAAATCATATGTGGACGACCATTTTTGCCAAACAAGAGGCCTTCAACCACATTGTTTCCATATTTAACTCAGTTTGTATTAAATAAAACCTTTCAGAGCAGAATAATTTGACCATAACTTTGCCATTTCTGGAGATATTTTCATCAAATAACTTTTATTTTGCCCAGAAATCAAGGCTGTATCAGGAAAGATAAATCCAGAATTCCAGATATATATGGAAAATGTCATTGATTAACCGTCATAATACTTTGAATAAAGACCACCTGTCAATAAAAGCCACATTATGGCTCTCCCTCGGGTGGCCTTTATTCAGAGGGTTGACTGTATAACTGCATCAATGTTTTAAAGGTCCAAGGCATGAGTAACAAACATGCATCTACACATCAGAACCAATTGATAATGATAAAATGATAGACAATACTCAAATCTCAACTCTCAGAAACTACTTGCATGAGTCAGAGTGAAGATTTTAGCTTGAAGAGTAGATTACGTTATTAAATGAGCATTGAACATCAATGCAGTCTGTATCCTTATGTAATTTAATCTTACTTTGTGTTTGAGAGCTTCCGTTGTGTTTAATTATGTCTGAATGCATGCATCACTCATTTCTCAGTACAGTACAACTTCTCTACAGGGGCCCTCTCTTAAGCAACAGCCTCCTTTCAACAACAGCAGGATGATTTTCCCAACTGTACGATTTTACAAATTATTTAACCTCTCTAGAGCAACACTCTCTCAACAATGACACAATTTTTACTCCTCCCAAAGGGTGCTTTGAAGAGGTTACAATAATTGTATCTCCTCAAAAATAAAAGATAAACAATCACACCAGTCCTCAAGGAAAAATTAACTATAAATTATACATGGACTTCAACATGTATTCAAACTCCATGTTGCATATTGAAATCTTAGCATCTAAAAATAATGAAGTACTATGATTATGATTATTGATTATGGTTTATGATTCAGGTGTCAGCAGACAGAGCTATAGTCTTTACTTATCACTCAGATTATAAAACACCTGTACTAGGTATGTGGAACCAACATATAAAGTTTGATGATTGTATGTGGAAGCGTTTTGATTTTAAAGGCAAGGTTAAAGTTTGGTACAAACAGGAAGACAGACAAACAGACAGACCAAAAATAAATAGCCCTGGGCATCTATCGATATGGGGGCATAAAAACACATATTGACCAAAATGTTGAGTAAATGAAGTTACATAATCATCATCTTGTAATGTAGGTGTACTTGAAAAAAATACATGAAAGGTACCAGTATCTCTTATGACAACAAACAGATCAACTTCACATACAAGCAAGACATATCGCAGATAAACCCAAGTTATTGAATGATATAAACATATATACAAATGGCTACTTCCTTTATCAAGAATCTTCTATAAAAAGGACATCAGACTGGTGTCAAACTTCAAGACAGGAAGTTCTTATCCTAAACAAATCTGTAACAATTCTTGAACACAATGTATTTTAAAACAGATTGTTTATAACAGAGACAATGAAAATCCACTACATCAATGTAAAATGGGAAACAAAAAAAATCTTCTTAGACATCTTGATAATACAATGGAGATTTTTTTCTCAGAAGGGAAATAACTCATGGCATGAATTTTAAAATGGCAAATATTCAGTTTTTTTTTATCAATTTATTGATGTAATAGAAACAATAACATGAGGGCCAAGAGGGCCCTTTATCACTCACATGAGAATTATTGCTTGCATTTGAAAACGTTTTGAGTCTACAGCATGAAGCCTGTTGTTATCAAGGTTTTACTGTGATTTGCCCTGGTGACCTAGTTTCTGACACCAGATGAATCATATTTGAACTATTCTAAGCTATCATAAAGACAAACATTCAGACAAGATTTGGTGAAGATCCAATCGAATTTTGTGCTCATGTGAGCTAAAAAACTTCAGCAATATCACCCAGGATTCAAATACCTGTGTAATAAAACAACACTGAGTCACTTTGTTTGAGGGGGCAGGATCAACACTTTGCCGGGTCAAATTGAACATGTTCTAACTTCAGTAGAGCTGTTGGTCTGACAGGTCCATGGTATAATAAATCGCTATTAGTGTTTGTTCCAGGAGATAGATCAGAACAGTACAGAATATTGACAAACAGAGCAAAACAGTATCACAAACTTGTCTCACAAAACAATGTAGAACAAACAGTAGACCCTTTTATATAAAAATTGTCTATTAAGACAGAAGAAGGAATAGATAAAACTTACTCAATTTTAATGAAACTTCTACAGAATCTCACTTTAGGTTCGGTACAATGCATTAGGATAGATAGCCTGGCACATCTAGTAAATTAATGACTGTGTATTCTCATACAGTAAACTATTGGAGAAATGTTCATCCTTAAATGAATGTGTACTTTCAATGCATTTGCTAAATTTCAAAATAAACTGATGAAAATAGGAGTTTATATAATACTGGTAATTTGTCACAACAGAATATCATGAATTTGATCATATTACGTTGAAATTTGCCTTCTTCAAGGAGACACCATTATAAACATCATCATGGTATTTCTGCTTGAAATCCACAGAACAAAGTCAAGGTTCTGTGACAACAGGGTAATTAAGTCAGATCAAGAACCTAAAAACAGTCAGCATGATTTTGGAGGACAAGTTTTATACAGTACAACTACTACAGAGCGGCCCTCTCTTAAGCAACTACCTCCCTTCAACAACAACATGATTTTTTGCAAACTGCAAAAAGTAACAATTAATTTATCCTCTCTAGAGCAACAACCTCTCAACAACAACATAATTTTGCTACTCCCAAAAGGTGTTGCTTTGGAGACGTTGCACTGTATTAGTTTATGACTTCAATTTTTTATGGATATAGTATAATAAAATCATATCATCAAATTAAACATATAAAACAAATTCAACAAATAATTGTCATCATTAAATTATTCAACACAGAACCACAGGCCTGACATTGATCATTAACTATTCACACAGTATTAGCTAACAATCTAAAATAATTATGTTATCTTTACATTGAAATAAATACCACAATGTTCAGTAGAACATAAGTTCCCAAGTATGAGGAATGAAGACATCATTAACTTAAAGATGGTCACTTGAAAACAAGTTGCAGACTGTTATCATTACAAAAAGTTCATTCATTTCAATGTGAACATTGAGGGCATTCAAAGCAAAGAATCATCTAAGGCAGCTAAAGCAAAGACTGAATTAGAGTCAGTTAAAGTAAAGACTGAATGAGAGAAAGATAAGTATAGACTGAATGTGATAGCTAAAGCATGCACAAAATCAGAGACAGTTAAAGTATAGACTGGATTAAAGACTGTTGAAACATGCAGAAAATTCAGTGACAATTAAAGCATGGACTGAATCAGAGACAAGAAGGGGTCACGGTGAAATTGAAACTTCAGAAGTTGTAGTTGAACAAACAAATATTAAATGCCATAAAAAAATAAACATATACCAGGATTTCCCATAAGTTCCCATGCACTAGTTTAGAGTATTCACACATAGACAACCAAAAACATACAAATATTGACAACAAAACCCGCTACATGACAGATGTTTTTATTGCATCATCGCTTATTATATACCAAGCTCAAGTACCACTTAGGCCTAAATCACTAACAAGAGAGACAACTCTATTAAACCAATTTATGAATAACTCATGAGTTGTCTTTCTTAACAAAACTTGTGTTGATATATTCTCTTAAATGATTCCATCATACCAGACACTTATAATGGTTAAAATCATGTCAGGTTAAATTGTATACCTCATATACATCATTGTTTACAGTAGTTTTCTCCAGTTCTGCAGCCCATGTTATTGCTTTCTTTCTCTGAAAACAATAAATCAAATTATTCAGTAACAAATTGTATCCGACAAAACAACATAGTTATAACAAACACAATATAGAAACAAAACAATGAACAAGAAGTGTTTGTGAAACGCGGATGCCCCCTCGTGACCTTGAACTTTGACCTACTGACCTCAAAATCGATAGGGGTCATCTACATGTGATGACCAACCGCCCAACCTAATCTCAGGAGCTTAGGCCAAATTGCTCTCTAGTTATTGCCCAGACAAGGTTTGGTTACAGGTGGACTGAACAGCCAACATGTGCGAAAGTGAGTATAATGATTACTGTAATCAATCAATATAATGAATTAAACTTCATTAGTATGAACCCTCCCAGTAAAACACACCCAACACTTTCCTTATTTCTTACTAGGCAATTCTTTCTTTAAACAGAAAATTTGAATTTGAAAATTTGAATTTTTACGACTTTGTCTGATAAGTAACAATGCAGCATAATAAGATAATAAATGTTCATAGAGCTAGATAATTGAACAGAATATGTTTAAAATAATTACCCGTATTGATGATAACATTACACACGGAGTATCCAAAGAGGTCATTTTTGGAATAGATGAAACATCTTCAGTGGCGTCCTAAAATATATCAAGGTATATAACTGATAACAGACATATAGGAAGTGTCCATGATTACATAATAGGAGGAGGAAAATAATGTACTCGATGCAGAACATATTTTGTTAATACAACTATTAAAGGAACAGAATTTATACAGTTAAAAAAAACATTTGATTCAATCAGACTCAAAACCACAGTCTTAGCCTAAAAAACCAAAAACATTCATACCGACACACTGGTTAGAGTTAAGCCCTTTTTATTCTGAATTAAAAAACATCTAATAAGTATGTTTGTTTGTTTGACTGGTTATGTTTTACACCCCTTTTCAACAGACAAAGTCATATGAGGCGTACAGCTCACCTAACCAGTACTAGAATCCCATCCTCCGTAAGGAACTACCTACTTTCTCACATAAAGAGACATGGTCGATAGAGAGGCTTGAACCCACGAACCTCAACCAGTGAGTTCTAATATTATAAGTAAGTCTACTTACCTCAGATAAGACTTCTTTCATGATCGGAGACTTTGCTGGTGTTTTCTTCGTCTTCCAAATAGTTCTAAGATCAATACAGTCTGTTTGTTTCTTACTGTCAGTGTCTTTGTTTTGTTTACCTTCACCTTGTGGACTTGGTGTTTTACGATCAGTAAGCATAGGAGATGCAGTATCAGCATTAGAAATCAAAGCTGACCTAGGAGTCCTGGATTGTACAGGTACACGTTTAGGTGTGATAGTAGATGTTGGTGCAAACACTCTCCCAGGTGGAGTGAACTGATGAGATGGTTTCTCTTTGTTCAGTAAAATCCTGATCGGTGTCTTCAGTATAGGTTGTGGCTTGAGTTCCCTGGCCGGAGGAGTACAACAGTCAGTATTAACACTGGATTTCAGCACCCTCATTGGTGTGGTTAGGGTAGGAGTGACACTCTGTATTAGAGTACGTTTAGGGGTTGTTGTTGTTGTTGTTCCTTTATGTACATCATTCAGAGATGATTTAATTCTCTGTGGTGTGGACAATGAACTAACAGAGACCTTTGTTGCAAATGTGTCTAAAAAAATACAAAACATTATACAGTGAAATAATACTGATCATTTGAAATTAAGCTCAGGGCAGGAACAGGTAATGAGGTATAAGGTCCCTTTCATAAGGGAAATTTGCATCATGAAACACCATATTGATAATTGGGGAATTTTTTAATTTAATAAAGAAAAGCATACATTCTTGAGGTAGCTTCATGAATGATTTCTCCTAACTATGGATAAAAATTCTCAGTGGGAAAAATATTTAACTTTTTACTTGGAAAATGGGGCTGAATACCTGACCAAAGAATGGTTAAAAGGGCCTGTAACATATATGTGTGATAAATGAAATGAGATGAAAGGTCCTTGACAAAGTAAATTATAACTTTCATAGAATAATGTGTGTTAAAAACCTTACCACCAAGAAGAATGTCATGCCATGTCTTAGATGTCTCAGTTTTACTGCCAGTGGACCCTTGTTTCTCTTTCTCTGTATTAACTTCACTCAATGTACACTCATCAGTCTGACCACAAAAAGCAGCTTGCAGGTTCATTCTAATATCTGATGTGCCAACACCATTCACAGAAAATGGATCATTATTGCCTTTAATATACCCAGGCGTACTGTTTACAAAACTTTGCCTGCTTGGAACTGAATTCTGGTTAAATCTAGAACCAGTCACACTCACTCTACCTGGAGTACATGCAGAAAGGCTTGATCTTTGAGATCTACGTTCTTCAAAGTCATCATAGTTTTTTGGCAATGTTCTTTGAGCAGACAAACTGACTCGGCCAGGAGTCGGAGCAGTCCACTGTTGTGTGTTACCACACTCAGTGCGAGTGGTTCTACTTGGAGCTTGAACATAAGGTCCTCTCGCTGCTAGGCTAAATCTACCAGGCATGATACTCGTCACACCTGTCCCTGCTTGTACAAAAACTTGATTTTCATCATTAGGACAACTCTGTGAAACAAAGACATGGACATGATTTTATGAAAATAACAAGACAGCAAGTCAATGACTCAAAGTTCAAGACAAGGGTGTGCTTCTAAAGAGAATTAAAGTAAAGTTCCGTAATTTGTGACAATCATGTCAGATAAAGTATGCTCAAGTTGCAATAGGTATACATTGAAGTAATAAACATGTTTGAGATGTTAAAGCATAAAAATCCAGATTAAAGTGTATTTACAGAATTTACACAATCACAAATAAAGTGTAAACATGTATGGCTTTGAAATTAAATCAGTTCTCAAAATAAAGCCATCTTGAGTATATTCTTATCGTACTCACATATTAGTTATTTACTAACAACAAAACCAAGTTTCAGTTTTTTACTTTGTCTGAGAATCAAATACTGTGGTATCATTAATTTTTGTTGGGTATTTAATTCCATGGATTCAGTCGGTCGGCTCATCCATGAAATCAAATTTCTTTTCAAAAATCAAAATCTACAAATTTATGTCCCCACAAAATAGCCATTCTAGTAAAAAATCACAAAAATTGAGCCCAACGACCAATAAATGAAAATACTTTCTGAAATACAATAAATATATACCGTTTCAGTTCTAGGAACTCGTCTTGGTGTAATACTAACTCGACCAGGATTTTCATGAACTTTTTCCAATCTGGGAGTTTGTGAAATCATACTAGACCTTGACGGAAGCATAAAAGGGTCCACTGGACGACCCTTAGTCCTACCAGGCAGACTTTGCCTAGCACAGGAGTTTGGAGTTGCTGAAAATGATGAGAAAAACAAATCTTTCAGACTCCATGACACAGAAGTACGACAAAAAAGAATCATTCTGACTTAACTTTTCTGATATCAAAACAATATAGACTGTATTTGAGGCTCTTTAAGAAAAATCACATTAAATATTGTCAATAATTCAACTTCAGTACTAAAACATAATTATATAGACACATAGTAAACTATAAATTATTCTGTTAAACTAATAAAAAATGTTTCTTTGTTTACCTCCAGTAAATGTTGTACTTTTATCCACACCATATCTAGCACAAAAGTCTGTTTTTGAAGGAGTCAACTTAAGATTGTATCTATTCTCTGAAGTATAAAGTGAGAATGAAAAACTTAGGTTTACATGGAGGATATGCAATGAGGGTGTAATGTTTTCTTACTGAAAGCTGTCAGGGGTTGCCTTCATGTTTTGTTTTGGAAGGGTGTCCTAGCCCTTAAAATCAGGATAAAATAGTGATTTGATGAATGGAATTTTAAGGAGTATATTGGAAATTTGTGAAATATTAAAGTGATTTCAAATAAATTCTTAGAGGGGAAGGCACCCTTTAGAGGAAACCTGTGGCGGAGTACAATTCTAATAGTTATACTATGAGTAAGAGTTCCACATGTAGTACATCATGGAGGTATTAGATTATAAGTCAGGGTACAGAAATACAATAGATTACTTTTATCATGTAAAGCTGTTTTCAGATAAACCATAAATTCTGAATTTACACACAACAAATTATGTGATAGTTGACTAGGAACTAATTCATGTCATAGTACCATGTTTTCAGTTTAACCATTAATTCTGAATTTACATACAACAAAGCATGTGATAGTTGGGCTGGGAAATTATTCATGTCATAGTACCATGTTTTCAGTTTAACCATTAATTCTGAATTTACATACAACAAAGCATGTGATAGTTGGGCTGGGAACTAATTCATGTTATAGTACCATGTTTTCAGTTTAACCATTAATTCTGAATTTACATACAACAAAGCATGTGATAGTTGGGCTGGGAACTAATTCATGTCATAGTACCATGTTTTCAGTTTAACCATTAATTCTGAATTTACATACAACAAAGCATGTGATAGTTGGGCTGGGAAATTATTCATGTCATAGTACCATGTTTTCAGTTTAACCATTAATTCTGAATTTACATACAACAAAGCATGTGATAGTTGGGCTGGGAAATTATTCATGTCATAGTACCATGTTTTCAGTTTAACCATTAATTCTGAATTTACATACAACAAAGCATGTGATAGTTGGGCTGGGAACTAATTCATGTTATAGTACCATGTTTTCAGTTTAACCATTAATTCTGAATTTACATACAACAAAGCATGTGATAGTTGGGCTGGGAACTAATTCATGTTATAGTACCATGTTTTCAGTTTAACCATTAATTCTGAATTTACATACAACAAATCATGTGATAGTTGGGCTGGGAAATTATTCTTGTCATAGTACCATGTTTTCAGTTTAACCATTAATTCTGAATTTACATACAACAAATCATGTGATAGTTGGGCTGGGAAATTATTCATGTCATAGTACCATGTTTTCAGTTTAACCATTAATTCTGAATTTACATACAACAAATCATGTGATAGTTCTGCTGGGAACTAATTCATGTTAATTTTGTTATAGTACCATTTTCTCTGTAATTAGTTTCTCTACACTGTCTTTTTGCTGGAGGTTCCTTTCTGGCATTTCTGCTGATAAAATCATCAAACACTTGACATAATTCTTCAACACAAACTTTTTTCTCTCCATCTTTGGAAATTCTCTGTGGCTGTAAGGCAATGTATGGATGAGGCAGTTATGATAATTTTGTCTGATATAAAACAACTTTAAAATGTTCACAGCAACACCAAACTAAAACCAAAACTTAAGATAAGTGTACAAATGTGTGTAAATGAATTATGACTTATTTCCAAAGTCTTAACAATTTTGTAAACCAAAAGAATCTGTAGTAAAGTAGTCTCCCTTATCTAATCTCACATTAATTTTATACTGGTCAGGCCCCAATGTAAAACTTTAACAACAGACTCCAAGCTCAAATCTCATATCTTGTGTAACAAATTGTTTGTTAGTTATGATTAGACAGTAATGATATAATTGAAACATTAATCTGTCAGCATAATTGATCTGAACATGTATTCAAATATTAATCAGCTCTATCTTAAACTTTTCAACCGTAATACTATGAGAACTGAATGGAGACATGAGCTGGAAAATGCTCCTGATTTTTTAACCTCTTGACAAGAGCATGTGAAATCAATGAGTCCATGGTCAAAAGTAACTTCAGGCTTCCAAGCTGTCAGAACAAAATAGGTCTCCAGGCAATATCTTGTATGTAAGTTTGCAAAACTGACAAAGCTAAACCTGAGTTGGAAAGGGATCCCAGGAAAACGGGTCTTCGAAAACAGTCGAGCTAAAAACGGATATCTGGTATAAACAAGAAAACTTGCACCCTTGCAACATTTAATTTGAAGCCATTAGATTATTGGTTGAGTGACTAATATACATTTTTATTCAAAAAAATATATTTACCTTAGGAAGAGCTGCCAAAGTATGCCGTGTTAATTTTACAGCTGATTGTGGTTTGCTGTACTGTATACCTGTATCATCTAAAATACTTTGTAAAGCTGAGTTATCTGTCTCAAAAACAATTCCTGTAATGTCATAAAAAGGATAAACTTAATAAAGGGACTGGGTGAATAAAAATGTTGAATGCACAAATCCTTATTCATAGCTTTACACTAGTATCTTTTCACACCACACACAAAATCTAGAGATCATGCACAAACACACTATATTATAAAACAGCTACTACAGTTAGTCTGCATATCAAAAAAATCTATAAAAATCATTTTTAAAATGCAACTTGCAACTTCATAATAACATAAAGTTAAACTGTAACATAAGAATTGCAAATACCCAAACAATTGTAACAGGAGGAGGTAAATAATGTACCCGATGCAGGGTTCGAACCAGGGACCTCCTGCCTGCAAGTCAGATCCTCCACCAACTGAGATAATCGGGCTGGTGTTTATAATTTATACATTTAATACAATATACCACATTGCTACACAATTCACCAATCCATCTTGATACTTTATAATTTATCTCAGAGAAAATGGTTCACTTTTCTTTCCATTTTTTAAAAGGCAACAACACTCCCTCATAGTTTGAGGATCAATGTCTGAAATTGATCAATGACAATTATACAGAGACTGAACATCAAATACCTGATTGATCCTCTTTTGATGAAAACTTGGTCTGCTTTTTATTTGTCTCCTTTTTACCATTTCCTTTAGCTTTTTTACTAGATGTGGGAGCTTTGGGTGAAACTTTTTTCACAGTTTCTTTACCACCAACAAGTGCTCTGCGAACTGAAATTGTTTTTAGATTTTGTACCTTAAATTTAACAATAACAAGCAGTATGTGATCTTCATTTTTACAGGTAGGTTGCAGTTGATCAAAGTTTTCAAATATATTTAATGCTTGACAATATAACATTATGCCCAAGTGTATTCCATCTTGCTTTTACTCCAAACTTGTGGGTAGTAAATTTACTTCAGACACATACATGTAGAGGTACTTGAATGGCAAACAAACCATCCAAAGATTATAATGGTT
The DNA here is from genome assembly GCA_964023205.1 of Lutraria lutraria. Lineage (NCBI taxonomy): Eukaryota > Metazoa > Mollusca > Bivalvia > Venerida > Mactridae > Lutraria > Lutraria lutraria. The sequence continues at coordinate 1,156,015 of OZ026848.1, forward strand.
ATTAAAACCTAAGTTTATATAATATGCTCATAAAAATTACTAGTAAGAGTATTTGTGAGCAACTTGTGACTATGTCAGTATGTGTGGGTAAGTATTACTAGGGCTGTCCCGATATGGCTGTGTACCGGTACGTACCGGTACAATGCTGAACGATATGTGTATCGTATCTGAAGGTCCCGTATCGCGGTTTTTTGCTTTTACATTGAAAACTCCTAGACTTTTGAAAAAAATGAACTAGATTTACAAATTTACTCTCAATTAATCGTCGACAAAGCTTCGGGATTCGATCATAAGCAGGCTGCAGCTTGAGGTAAAGCTAGACCACGTACTTGTATTCGGATTTTGCCAAGTAGATATTGACTACTTTTATTAATTTATTAAACAATATTTTAGATTTTTTTATTTAACAAATTTATGCGGAATAATTTTTCTAATTTTCCGAAAAATAGACCCGACATTTAGATTTTCAAACACATCGTCGTCTGCATTAACAATCTATTGAAAAATGGCAGAGGCACCAAGTAACTTTAAAACGCCACAAAGTAATTTTACATAAAAACTATGGCAGCATTTTGTATTGCCGATTGATGAAACAAAGAAGCACATAGCTATATGTAAGAAGTGTCACCACGATATCAAGTATAGTGGTGGGGCTAGCAACATTAGAACACACATATGTCTCGTCCTCACCTTACTGTATTTTATTATTTACAACATTAAATTAACTAACAATTTCGTACATTTATACCTTGTTACACTTTGTTAATATTATGTTCTATATTGCTCTTATTGTCATGCAAAACATGAATTGAGTAAAATAAAAGTTTGAAGTCAACATAACATCCAAGTTGAAAGTTTCAAATTATCAATTTAAAATGTAGTATTGTTAACAAATGATTATAAAATCTGATTCTTTAAACAACTTTATCTGGCTGTAAGTCGAGTAAATTCAACAATTATTATGCCTAGTTTCTCATGATTCTCGGTATATAGGAATTTTGTATCAGTCCAATTATCTGGTACTGACCGAGTTTTTATGGCATTGCGAGTAATGGGGGAAAATTTAAAAACCGAAATATAATTTCACCAAGATTTAATTCAAGTTCCGATTAACTAGAACTTTCTAGAACCAAACAAGTGTGCAGAGTAAAAAAACCCACTAATATTACAACGTTTTTCATTACTTTGAAATGCTTTTATATCGTATCGTAGATATCGCTAGTACCGTATCGCAATACGTATCGGCTGAGATCTGTATCGGGACAGCCCTAAGTATTACCATAATTAAAAGACACCTCAAAATTTGTCATAGTCGGTGAACAACTAAATCAGACATCATAGTGAAGAAATTATTACTAAAAATAAAGGATAAGTACTGTTATATGAGGCCAAGTACAAACAACAGAATTATCTAAGAAAATATTATCTAATCATTATCTTATTTAAGTACTTTGCGGTTTACCTTTCATAATTTTCCTCTGTTCTTGAGGTAACTCTCCAAACACTTGTCTCTTTGTCCCTTGCTTGCTGTCTGACTTTTTAGTACTTTTAACGCTTGATCTTGTACAAATCGGTGACCTTTTGGCTTCACTAGATGACGCTGATGGAGACATGGCTCTTTTTCTTCCCCTCTTTATTGATGAAACTATGTTCATAATTGGCAAAGGGAGTTTGCTAAAATTGAATATAAATTGTTGTCAGAAAAGAAGGTCACAAAAGTGTCAACTACTTTTTACTATATAAACCAACATTTGCTTAAGTGTTTATTGATGAAGTTGTTATAAATACTACATCAATTCACTGTTCAGACAGCTGTACCATCAACATAATTGAACATTTAAAGAGGATTTATGATGCTAATATTAGTGCTTATTCAGCCATCAACCAGAGTGACTGTTCTCAACAATTATTTATTATAACAACTATTACCTTTTCTTAGCACTAACTGAAGGCATGTTTTCTTTTGAAGTTGACATTCTTGGTTTATTATTTTCAATCTTCAGCCTAAAAAGCTATAAATGTTCAATACATTCAGATTTGAATAAAAAACAATATAAACAAAAAAGAAAGGTCTATGATGACATACACTCAAATCATAAACATAGAATGTACAACTGTTAAGTTGTTAATATTTGACACTTGTATCAAACATCTGAATGCATCATAATTATATGAAAGCCAAGGAGTTAAAATGCAGCCAGCAATAATACATTAGTGATTGCAGAGACTATAGTCCCTGAGTTATCACATCACTCACATCTTGATTGACACTTTTAAGTTACTTTGTCTTATGAAATTGTTTTATAAGTAATCATAGTGCTAGTCATGTACTGATGATGTAGTGGTTATGTTATGTAAGAGTGTACCTTAAAAATGTTGATTCAGAAAAGTATCTTGGACCATTCACACTGGTGTGTACAAAATAAAATTATTTGGAAACAAGTCATATTTAATACAGGGTAAGTTATTTTATATATGCATAGCAATAATTTTTCATCATTCTAATCTAACTAATTGGAGTTTAGACTGTGACAGTGAGACACTTTCGATTTGGCCGTGTCCCATACAGTCCAACACAGATAGATCTGCATATTTCAGAAAATCTCCAAATAAAACCTGTTGGGCACGATAACTACAATATCTGTGACCAAAGTAAACCATTCAGTAGGTATAAAAAACGTTTCTATACACATATGAACATAAATTATTCCAACACATATACATTTTCTGAAAGGTGCATTAAATGTTTTGTTTTCACCCCACTGTTTTACAACTGGAAATGAAACCGGTGTAATGGTGAATAACTGCCAATGTCAAAATCACCTAATCTCGAAATTTTGCAGTGTAAATTATTTAAGGACAAGTTTAAAGTAGCTGGCATGTTAACGAAACGTTGGCTAGTTACATTTGTATTCGTAAATCAACTTTCGTTAATATTAGGTTACAGTAGGTACCCATTATAATTATTATGAATTTTTTAATATCGATTTAGAATTGAACTGTTCTGGCAGGACAAATAAATGCGGAATATTGTCGCCCCTGCAAATATAGTTTTCCAGAACTGAAAATAAAAACAGATCCATGCATCAAATATGGTCTGATCATAGTATGAAAGAATTATCCAGGCCATAACAACTGACTGACAATTAATTACTGGTATAACTTATGCATCTTGAGTAAGTAAATTATTTGATAATAATGTTTGACTTTAAGGCCAATGAAGTACGACTTTATGTGAGTACGAATCGTTATGAAATCTGGCAGAATAGAAAAATTGCACGTGCGATCTTTGAGAAATTTATATTGTAAATCGAACTGTTAAAATGGATGTCAAAAATCTTCGAAAAGTCTTAACTGATTTCATGGAATAGTAGATATACCTCTCAAATGTTAGTAAATTCAGTTCAAAACATCTCCGTATTTTCCTCGATTTGACGTACGCTATGTTTTCAGCCAATCAGAACAAGGCAATCCATGTATTCGATGTTTTCGGCTGTTTACCTCAAACATATCAACTGGTGTCCGACGCTGCGCCGAAAATTAAAGGGTACCAGCACTACAGGTAGTTTTTCGGATATATTCGGTCACCATCGGCATGTAAATAGTTTTTAATCTTAACAAATATGGCGTTCAATGTAAATTTCGGTGACAAATATTTTGTGTTTATTTTCATTTTGTTATGTACAGAGACTCGCATATTCGCTTTTGAAGGTATGGATAATATATTTAAGGAATATTGTACATTCTGATTTTTATACTTTTGGATATGCTTGGAAATTAGTGGGCTTTAATTAACACACCTGTGTGACAGTTTTATATAATTCTTTTGGATTTCAGTGATCGTGAGTCATGGGTGGCTGGTTAATGTGTTATGAAATACATTAAAATTGTGTAAATTTGGAACATTATTTATTTTCGTCAACCCACTTTTGCTTAGAATAAAAATATATTTAGAAACAAAAGTATGTGCAGTGGGTTAATTATTGTACCAAGACAAGAAGGAAACTAATTAAATTACACATTGGTTTTTTATTATAGTTACTGACTAATATTTCCTAATTTTCTGATGTCATTCACTTCCTAAATAAAATACATTTGGCCATGTAATTTTGCAGTTTACTAACTTAGTAACTACTTCTCTGCTATCTTCTGAAAAAAAATCACATAAGTAATTTAGTGAGTGCTGTGACTTTCAATGCTGAATGAAACCCAGTTATCACATTAAGTGAAGTCTTGGCTTTCTCTTACTTGATGTGAATTTATTAATACGGGTCAGGAAGGCACATTTTTAAGACGGTCAGTTCCGAGACACTGAAACAGCCCAATTTTAATTGTACATCTAGCAATATGATTATGAACTTGTAAGAGTGGTGCATGTATGTCTTAACAATGTCGCTACATAATCGGGGTGTCATGGATGCAACCGTCTTGGACTGTCCTGGTGGTGAGACATCATGGAAATGTGCCGCCTTAACCTGACATCCTAGGTGTTGGTCATTGTAATTTGTATCTAGGTGAAAACTGTGATTGTTAGATACAAACTGCTATTCGAATTAACCAGTTTATTATATATATCTTTATTTTACTTAACTTCCTCTTTTTGTTAGTTGAAGTGTCAACAGTATATTGGTTAGAATTTAGATCATTTATGTATATTTTGTGTTCATGAGATTGTTCTTGCAACTTGAAATATTATAAAAGTTAGTTGATTGTGAAATGCGTGATTTCCATGATAGATGACTGCATGCTATTGAATTCCAGTGATTGAAATTAAAAGAGATACTTTTGAAGCTTGAAATCATTTTATTGGTTGTCTTAAGTCAGTCTTCAACACTTGTTCAAACAAATACACAAATTAAGCCATTTATAAATCTGTCAAGTAAATAGATACATATCATGCCTGAAGCCAGTTGCATAATGTTTGTTGTATAAATGGTAACTATGTACTCTGATGTTCGTCATTGTACATTTTTTATCACTTCTCCCCCAGTTTTTTATGGGTCGATGTACAGTATTTTCTACCTGTATGGGAAAAAACTTTTTTGCTGAGAGTTCAGTTTGTTTAAAAGACTAAAATTACAATGAAGTTTTTACTATTTATAAGCAAATAAATAATTTATTAATCATAGTCCTTGCATTTATCATTACTACTATATGATCAAGTATTACATTTCATGCAGAGTAATTGCATTAAATTTTGTGTACATAAATGTTAAGTGTATATATTTTGTTATGGAATGAAGTATCATGTAATTAACTGCTTGTAATTGTTCATTTTCTCACTTTTTGTTGACAGTCACCTTAAAGTATGCTAATTAGATTTTATCAAATACATGTGTCTATTAAACTGAGCATCTGTGAATACAGAACATTGAGAGAAGTTTTAAAGTTTTTAAGTAAATTTTAATTTTAAGCAAAGAGTCTTTGCTTCATTGCTTTTATAAATTCTATATACCACATTTAGATTAATCTAAAACTGTTAGTTACGGTATATTATAAGACAGTGATTATATACCTAATTGTGTTATACATATATGTTATTCTCTCCTGGTTTCGTATAATGTACCGCATTTGTTCATTTGTTGACAATATTGCACCAACAGCTAAAGGCTTTAAAAGCTGCTTAAATTTATAATATTTGTAAACCTTTTATCTTACTAGAAGGTTGAAATCTTTATGAATGTTTCTAGAAAATCAATGATGGCAGCATCTACTTGGAAAGTAACACTGGCTAATTAATGATTTTCAATCGATGGTTATTAACAAACCTTACATTGTTACCTTAGAATAGTTATTGATTTCTCTATGATTTAGTGGTTTCTTGTCGTAAAGAAGCGGATCAAAACAGTAGCACTTCTAGCAGGTAGAATCTGGTAGAATTAATAAGCGAAATTCAGTGATTGATTGTTCTCCAAATCACAGTTACATGTAACTCTGCTATGCCATGCTCTCAATGTGACATTCTGTTGGTCTGATGTATGTTAATCTGACTAGATGTTTAAATGGTTGATGATGCAATTAAGTAACAGAGCACTGATGGTTGCTATGGGCACCTACATAATACACCTTAACCTAATTATAAACACTTCAGAATTGATATTACTACATTAATTTTAATCACTGGGTTAACATTGTTTTTTACATGACTTCTTCAAGTTTTAATTTCTTGGTAGAGAAAAGTAGATGTATAGAATATCTCCTAATTGTGTGAATGTTACCTGAATAGATACCTGAAGAAACTGTGCCAAATTTTCTTAGTACTGGTAAATGTCACAGATGAAACTTAAGGTTACCTTAGCAAGCAATAAGATTTAAATAATTGATGACTATTTATAGCTGTACTGGACCATTTAATTACTCAAGGTTTCTCTTTATAGCTTACATCATTTTGTATCTCTATACAGTGTGAGTATTATGCTGCTCAAACACTCACTTAATGTTTGAATAGTCTGTACACACATATATATGTATAATGTACAGATATCCTACAATCAATGCTAATCATTTGTTTTATTCTTTGCTCTAGCATATAGTTGAATGACCTAATTTTAATCTTCTCTATTCAACAATAGTACATGTACATTGTATTATAATTATGAAGCAGTCAGTTCATGTGTAAGCATTTTCGCAAGTGGTCCTTTATTTAAAATTATTATAATTTTTGGGTAGTATATAATATGTGTACATGTATCCCTGTGACTCAGACTGTGTATTTTAGTAAAACAACCACATGAATTGTTGCAGGCTCTGTATTGTGTATTGGTCTCATTTATTAGGTCAGTATTTTTGCAATAATGCCAATTGTATGAACTATTAGAGACTCTTACTTAAATATTAAATTAAATATTACATTCTTGCCTGGTATGTGTATATCTGAGAACACTCATTGTGAGAACTGCTGTTTGAGTCATATAATTATTATGTAAGTTAAAAAGCCAAGTGCTTCTAGTACTATTCTGCTCCCATACATTTGTACCTGAGGCATTTATGATCAAGTTAGGTTCATACTGAATGTTATTAACAATTTGATGGGCTAGATTTTAGGGGTAGATGTGTTTTGTTAATTTCTGTTGTACAGACTGTGAATGTTTCTTCTTACAAACAGTGGCAGTTCTGTAAATATGATAAAATTTCTTTCTATACCTTTTAATCTGAACAGACATTCATGACTCAAAATGATGTGTGCATATAGGGTGGGAATAATGCTGTGCAAACATTTCATTGTGACAATATGATACTCATATAGGAAGTCAATTCAAATTTCACTATTCCTATTTATTCAGCAAATATGCAGACAAAGTTCTGCAATATGTAGCAATGATTGTGTACTGTATATTTCTCTGGAGATATGAAATATTTTCTCTCCTATAAAATATACATGGTGTCAGAGAGCACCATGCTCAAATGCAGGAATCTAAAGTAAACATTAGCTTACTCGGTTAAACATTCAATGTGTTAATCAGTCATGATCATTTTTTGAATTTGTTGGGTTTTTTGTATATCATTTTCTTAATATCTATGAAAAGTGATAGTATAATGTTGATAATCACTAGGTTATTGTTTGCATCTGATCTGTTCCTATGGTTACCAATTAGTATTGTGAGATGATATTATCATAGTCATTATGGGACTGAAGATATTTCGTCGTCCAATTTTATTTTTCTTGATCTTGTTTGCTGTATGTTGTATAATCTTTGTAAAATAATACAAAATTCTGTATATTCAAAATGATTTTACAATTTTTGGGAAATTGGGGAAACATTTTTAAGAAACATCCTAAGTTAATAAATGGAAATTTGTTTGAACCGTCCAACCTGTGAACAATGGCTACCCTTGGCAAAGACATTAAATATGGCCTTATTGATAGATGGCCTATATTCAGAGATCATTTTGACGTTATCAATGACGTTTTTATAGCAATGGCCTTTCTTACAGGAGCCTTTATGTGGTGGTGGCTGCTGACACAGGTTGGACAGTATATCTTTTGACTTTAAGATATATTTACTTAGTATGTGACAGCCTTGAATTACTTTGGAAACTCTAAATGCCATTAAATTGCTTTGTTGCCATGATAATGATGAGTCTGCTCTTAGACATTGCTACTTGCAGTAATCATCTATTGTTTTTATACATTTTGATTTCCTGTCTTCTGCAAAGACACATTTCCTAGAGCTTTGTATGTTTTGTTTAGTGTGAAATAACAGAAGACCAGTTACTTTCTTCCATCATGTTATTTTCAGTAAATTAGTGGTTTTGAGTGGCATATCTCTTCGCTTGTTTATATTTGATGTTTGTTTCATGTCATGTGATAATCTAAAGAGCTTACATCTAAATGTCAGATAGGGTACAAGTCCCTCATTGCTCTCAAAACAAGTATATGTTATGGATAGTCTAATCGAATAGGTGTTTCTTTATGGAGTTGTACTTTAGTTTAATGTCAATTAGTGCTTAGAAGACATTTGCCTACGTGTCATGCACCGCTGTTTCAGTATGAATATTGACACATCTTGATTGTTTCTTAAAGTCATTTCCTCTCATGCCTTCATTTGTTGTCTCAGTATAATAGGCTTGTCCAAAGGTCTTTATTGTCAGTTAGGAGTTAAAAATTATTTTTCCGGACATTGTTGTATAGAAGACTGTCAAAAGAATCCCTGTATTCATGTGAATAGGGTACTAAAGCAACTTTGGAAGTTTGTTTTCTCTAATCTAGGGTTTCAGGTTTGTTGTACCATCAACCGCAGGGTCACCAACTTTCCTCCCTGTCAAATAATTATGCATATTTCATGAACTCAGAACTATGTTTTCATGAATTCTATTTGAAGGGGTGTTTGCTTACCGATACTCAAGAGTCAAGTTACTCACTGGACAGCTTGCTGTAACATGAATTTTTAAGTCCAGTTTTGGATTCGAGCTCGCTGTTGTGAGGTTTTCAGTTTACCTAGACATATTAGTTTGTATCACAATCATGTTTTCAGTCTGTATGTTCAGTTATAGTGGTGCTGAGGACTGCCAATTAGATCGCAGGGTTCTCAACAACAGCAGGCTGCAGGCTAATTTAGCTGCTTAGAAATGTGTTTGGGTCGGTTAGGAATCTCAAAAGTTTATAAAATATTGCTAGAAAATGCCCTGACCCCCCCCTAGCAGGCCTGTTAGTGTAGTTAGCCACAAACTTATTGAGAACCCTGAGATTGTATAGGTACATGTGGGGTGCGGAAAGTCACATATTGTCATCCTGGTTATTCAGCTCTGTATCAATGTTGGAAATTATAACTGTCAAAATTTAATGGAACCATCAAATGTTCCATTCTTTGTAAAAGCTTCTTTCCTGGAAAAATGAACTCCCAGTTGGCTTTGAAGTTATGAATTACTCTTCAATTTTACAATAGATTTCGTAATACTGTTAGCCTTGTTGTTATAACTACCAGGAATCTCTCTGAAAAGTTTTTGTATGCCAATATTTTGGGGACCAGAGGCACCCTAGAACCATCATGAAGGCTTTGTCCAGGACCTAGCTCTTTCTGACCCTAATGACAGCTATGTGAAGCTGATTTGGAAACATTGAAAATTTCTTATTTTCTTGGAATCTTAGCATCAGCAAAACAGTCTTTTCTGTTAATGTCAACATGGAAAAGAAGTGATAACACTGTTTGTAGTGTGTTAGTTAATTGAATTTTTCCTTCTATTTTATTTCTGTTTGTATGCAGTGTTGAGTGATCTCTTAGTACTGGAGCGTACAAAATGAATTTATCTTTCTGACGGTTTTCTCAATGTCCCATCGCCTTGAGCCAGTAATTACCGGTGGTAGAATCAGCTGACAACTTATAGTTTCCTATTCCAATAATGGGTAATGTACCTTGCGTACTTAATTGGTTTTTACACTAATTGTAATTGTTGCTTGCTAAAAGAAATTACCATACTGGGAAAGTAAACATCGACTTTGGTATGAGAATCCATTTAGTTTGTTTTTATTTGTTTATAATTTATGTATTGAATCAACTTGATCTATCTTGCTAAATATCCTGGTAATGTTATGACGTGTTTAGTGTAACCTTGGATTGTTGGGCGTCTTTCTTTTTATTTACACATACACTCATCTTGTTTTATCTATCTGTCTGCATTTTGTTTATAATTTTCTTAGGATATTTTTTTCATTTAACTTGTTGTCTTTTTGTCAACAAGAAGTAAAAAAAATACCCTCAGGGCTTTTGGTATATTCAATCGATGTGAGCGAATATTTGTGATGATTTGACGAGAAAACAATTCTAACTCAGTGATTCTCTTATGATTAGGAAACTAAACTTATTCATTTCAGTCTTGTTGCAGACTTTGATATGAAGCACATTGTCTCAGAGCTCATGGTACTAAAGGAAGAAAGGAATATTAAATTTGGGCCTTCGAACAATTTTCAACAGTTGACTTTCGTTATCACTAATTTACGTAACTCAATTTTTTATTATGATGAAATTTGCTGGCCAGATCCTGAATTATTCCTGTTTTTATCTATATGAAGTTCTGTCTGTTTAGACGATGTTTTCAATAATCAATTTGATCATGTCATCTTTGAATATCGTTTTAACAAATTAATAGAGAATGCACTTAACAGAGTAAATATTCAGCACCTTTAAAGATCCATTAATTTCGAATAAATGAACACACCATTAACAGTAACACAAATTCTCATGAACACACCATTAACAGTAACACAAATTCTCATGAACACACCATTAACAGTAACACAAATTCTCATGAACACACCATTAACAGTAACACAAATTCTCATGAACACACCATTAACAGTAACACAAATTCTCATGAACACACCATTAACAGTAACACAAATTCTCATGAACACACCATTAACAGTAACACAAATTCTCATGAACACACCATTAACAGTAACACAAATTCTCATGAACACACCATTAACAGTAACACAAATTCTCATGAACACACCATTAACAGTAACACAAATTCTCATGAACACACCATTAACAGTAACACAAATTCTCATGAACACACCATTAACAGTAACACAAATTCTCATGAACACACCATTAACAGTAACACAAATTCTCATGAACACACCATTAACAGTAACACAAATTCTCATGAACACACCATTAACAGTAACACAAATTCTCATGAACACACGTACTACAATTTTCATTAATATCTCAAAACCAGCTTCTTGACGTTTTACATCAAATTTTTGTTTAATAGCATCAGGTACCCTGAGTACTTTGGCAGTCATGAAAACTTTAATCATTAAGACTGTGCTAACGAAAAATTAAAAGTCAACTGTCATGGTAAATTACTATTAAGTTAAATTAACCATCTACTCAGGCACTTCTTGCTTGAAAATTCACATCTTGGACAACAATTTGACATTGAATGTAATCTTTTGTTGAAATACACAATCCATTTCAAATATACCTGATTATGATAATGTTATATTTCTATTTAATTTGGGTACTTCGTGGTTAGGACCAAATTTTGCATGTGAAACAGCTACTCAGCCAGCTTTTTAATGTCAGTGGTTCTACCCAGGTGGATGTCTAGAGTTTTCTTTCACTGTGTCACCAATTATGATGCTGGCTTTTAGTGCGATATTAAACCCAAGTAAAATGATCAAGCTCCGAAAGCCTCATGGAAACAGAATTCATATAGACATAATTGCACTGTAATATAGAACGGGAACTGGTTTACATTTCCATGGCAGATCTATGTAGAAAAACGTATTACTTTAGTCTGCATGAAGATTTATGTGCACTCAGGAAATGATGGCTGTGGGAAGCTGAACTTTCGTTCAGTGTCGAAAAATACACACGACTATATATGGTCAAACCAATCAAAAGCCCATATATATATTTTCAGTATTTGATGTTATTAATAAGTAAACAAATGACTATAGAAATTATTTCAGTGTGATCATTCAATCATGAATCTATTGTATTTATATTTACAATGGTATAAAATTTTATTGGTTTATACTTATGAATTGGTATGGGACATATAACTTTACTTGTACAAGGCAAACTAAACCAGAATTCGGTACTTTGTGTTTGAAGCCCGGTAAACAATAGTTGGTCAAGTTTTAATCCTGTAAATATTGATCTTCTAAGAGTTGAGATTTGTATAACATAATAATTGTAAGGGTTGTCCATTTTGCAGTTTACAATAATAGATTTATCAAGGGTTTATAAACTGTGACAGATAAATCTTCAATACCTTCTATTACATGGTTTGAGATCTATTTCTTTATCATTGTCGGTATACACAGTACTTATGCCTGTCTGCGCAGTTCCTTTTCAAAGTCTTATTTAACTGTGAAATGTAACATAAAATGTTAAACGACTTTAAATTTGTCTTTTTGATGTTTGAGAGAGAAAAGGGGCTGAGTCCATCAGGTCCAGCGATATGTGCTCCATTTGTGGAGAAATTTTCAGTTTAACTTGACTGTATCAAAATCAATTGGGGTTGACAGTTTGGAAAAATATTAAATTCTTATTTTGTTTTGTATCTTGTATTATATACCGGCTTTGTTTTGTCCCAAATTTCTATTTTTTGGGTTCCTTATTAGAAACTTCAATTATTGGGTCAGCAGCAAAAAGTAGGAATTGTTGGGCAACAATAAAACACTCTTGGCTTTACTGATGCTGAGACATAGCAACTGGCCAAAAATTATTCTTAGTTGAATTGCCATATATCATAGAATACATGTGCATAATGTCTCACACCAGCTGCTGCCCCCTGACAGATGTATGACGCGGCCTTAGTAATGTTCTCAGCTAGCACTTATATACCTTCAGAGCCTGAACTGGATGGACAGAAAATTATCCTGATTTATTTGTTGCAAAAACATTATGATTACATGTGTTGAAATAGTGCCATTTTAAACTTTAAAGTATATAGATTGTAGATACCCATGTATGTACATGTTACAGAATACAAATAAGCATTGTGTGAATGTCATACTTATTACTCTATCGATCCACTAAATGTAGCTCTGTGTTCTGTTCATTTCATCATATTAACCACTAAATAGACTTACAACAAATTGTTAGCAAGTACTTAACTCTTTTATTGGGAAATAATTGGTGAATTTAAATAGGAAGAGTGGGAATACTGTATCTATTTTTTGGTCTTAAAACAATATTGTAGACCGTGCTACATTCCTGATCCTTTACTTGCTTAAATACTTAGTTTGTTACAATGAGGAGTTCTAGCATTATTTGAAATTGTAATAAGTTATTTATTTCCTAATATTTTACCAAATTTTGTATGATTTTATCTGAGATCATAATAATCATCATGATGTAGAGTTTAAAATAATCTTCGCTCTTCAATGTACTCAGTCAAACTACTGAAGGTAATATACATGATAATCTTACAAAAAATGAATCTATAATCTTTCAGATACACAATTTAATTTATTACTATTGCACTAACAAATGTTTGCTTCATTAGATTTTATTCTGTGTGTATCTTCCATACTCAGAAATCTCAATATTCAGGGCAGAATTATTGAGTCAATTTTGACTCAGAATTTGCCAACATATGCTACTGAGAGATGAGGAGAAATAATTTTTCAAGAAATCTCTGATGTGTTTATCAATTGATTGACGTTGATGTATCTATTGTTGGGTTCGTTTTCTCATGATTATGCGGAGAGAGAAAAAGCTTGTGATAAGTCATAATGTGTGAAAATAGACGGCTTTCTTGTACCAAACAGTGGTATAATAATTGTACAGTGGTGTATTTTTTTGCTAGCCAATATTGTACTGTGGAGATTAGAATTGAAGTTGACATCACAGTACAGCAGAATTTATAATCCAAAGCAATATCAGGATGATGAATTTCCTATTGTCAATTTTCTCCATGTCTTTGGTTTCCAGGAAGTAGTAATTTGCTGGTTCCTGAAAATTGTTTGACTATTATTGTAGATTTGTATAACAATATTGACTTTAGCCTTAAAAAATGAGCTGTTTCCTGCAGCTCATGTTTGGTGTTTGTATTGCTAGAATTGCTGTATGAGATTGTAAAACATACTTTGATACGATTCTTTAACAGTTAACCCCTGTCTTATAGTTATAATTTACTTCATGAACTGTATTCATGAAGTATGCAAGAAAGGTTCAAGAAATATTCATGATTTCATGCATTTCTTTTGAAGGGGTCTAAGCCATCAGCAGCATTCATATTGCAAAATGCCTTTGTACCCTTAGATAAACTATTGGTACATGAGCTTGCATACAATTCTTCCTGCACCCAGGCTTAACCCTTTCTAATGAGCCATCATGGTGGCATCATCTCATTTTCACCTTATGAGTATACTATCCAAAATTGGCTTTCGCCCACCCAGTTAGCTCAGTGGTTAGAATGTCCGTGACAAATTTGACTGAAGATATTACATCCTATGTTAAATTGTCCTCCACCTCTGAATTATGTGGGGTAGCTTGGCAGTAGCTTGAGGATAGAGTGTGGTTAGTACTGGTTATAAGACCTGAATAAAGTCGAGGGAAGCTGGTTAGGATAACTGCCTGCCATGATATGACTGAAATAAAGTTGAAAAAGGCGTTAAACCCGATGAAACAAACAAACAAATTGGCTTTCTTCTGTTCTAAATAATTTCTGATAGTTCTAGTTGGATCAGATCTATTCTACATTGTTCCTGTCTATAATAGTTTGTGATATACATCTAAATGATCAAAGAACTGTTATGCTGTTATGTATTTTATGGTTAGAAGTTTTCCACTGTTTAACCCTCATATTTTTTCATTGAATCAATATTTGCCTATTTCCACAGAGGCAATGACATAATGTACCTTGTGAAAGCTAACTTTCAAGTAATTGATTTGTTCTATTTTAGTATTTTTTTCAATAGATCTTAACAATTATATATTCACTTACAAAAGAACTCATGCCATGAATATAATTACGAAATATTTATGTTTGAAGTATATTATGTTATAATGTATGACTGTTGGGAACAGTGTATGAAATTGAATTATTCTTATTCTTTTTTTTCTAGACAAATTATACTTATGAGTATTAGTTTATAATAGCTGTTTGTGAGTATATAGTGTTGTGTCTATTACTAGTTTGGCTAATCCTGGCCATTTGATTGGCTAATGGTGATGATTGAATCTATTAATAGATTGAATAAAATATACAGTCAATATCTTTTATGAAAAAAGCAACTTCATACAAAAAACATAAACCAGTATGCTTCTTGTAATTCGTCTACCTATAACGTTTTGTTATAGTTGTTCTTGTTTTAAATAAAGGATTCTGTGTAACTGTGTTTGTTCAGATAATAAAAGTCAACAAGCATATACTATGTTTCATCTGATATAATTTTCCTTTCATACTATTTACATGATAATAACTGGGTTTGTATTTTATTTAAGAAATGTGTGGATTTGTTGATTTGTTTAGGATATAATGTTGGGAGAGTGTTGACATATATCAGAACTTGATGTTTACAGATTTAATTGTTACATTATAATTATTATATTGTCCACATATGATGGAACTTGCACTTTGATCTGTTACGTCTCTATATGTATCCAGACCACAAGCATGTACACAAGCTGAAGGTTCAGCTCAACACTGTCGTAACTTGTTCTTATTCCAGTATGATTTACGACACTGTTGCGTTGAACCCTCGAAGCATGATATGACAGTATAAAATACTGTGCCTTTAATATACATTGTGAATTCATTGTTTCTGACCAGATCAAATTGTCTTGTTAAGGGATTAATGTTCCAATGGATTAATTTTAACTAAGCAACTTTCTTCAAATGAGTGGAAAGAATGACCATAGAATGATCATCAAACAAGAAACTGTACAATACAATAAAGAATGTGACATTGACAAGTAAAGTACAGTGTATCATATCTTACCTTGAAGCTGTGTGACCTGGGTCTGACATTGTATTGTCTCTATATTGTCTCTCTCCTTAACCAACAATGTAGTTGCACCTACTAACTGCTGATTAATTGTTTTAATAAGTTCATTAGGTTCACTGGCTGTAAGATGACAGAGAAGACATGGTCCTTGGACTTGAATTGCTTTAAGCAGATGCCAGAAAGATAGATGTATACATATATAATGCTGAAAGCGACCTAACATGTATTAAATATACATGTTGATTTTATTGTTCATGCATTTAAATACATGTAGCAACCCCAATAAGTCCATGGGTTCATTTTTTGTTACACCTAGCAGTTAATATTTTTTTTTATATATGCAAATAGATTTTTTATGTCTGATTGTTTTGATGCAATGCTCTCTTAGACAGGTAAACATGAAACTTTGGACTGGTTTTGGTTGAAATATAACAAATTTATTAAGATACATATTTAACGATAATTCAAATTTTCTAATTTCACAAAAGCTTTGAAGCTATTACTAACTGTGACAGATTATTATATTTTAACAATGTTATGCTTAGACAGTTACTAGTATTACAGTACACACATATCTGAGGATTGGTGAATGTCTAATCACTCTATATTAAACAGAATTTCAGAAATAAATCTACTCTCCTTGTTCACATGTCAAGACAAAGCATGTTGTACATGTAATGGACCTTGAATTTGTTCCTGACCTTGCTTGACCCTTTAATTTATTGCTTAATTTAGGTACAATAATGGGTTATAGTTACATCTATTAGATCACTGCCTGAATTCAGTAATTAATCAAGATTTTTGCTATAATCATTTGTTCTAACTACAAGAATGGATGATGAATTGCACATGTCCCAGTCTGTGTTCATGGGTGTTGTTGTTCAAGAATTTACTATACTTCAGTTTCACAAAGTTTTTTTGAATACATTATCTGGAATGGTTTAAGCTTCCATCATTGGCATTTATATACATAAATTCAAGAATAAGTCATGAATTTCTTACACTCCAAGTGTTTTAATCAATATTTATATATTCAAGCGTTTCTGTTCAGTTCATACTATATATGCATTCAATGTGACAAAAGCAGATTCCTTATTGTTGTGTCAAAGTCTGTAGTTTTGAATAAATTGTATAAAAGAATAATCCAATATACATATAGACCATAGAGTTTCCATACTTGACTGCATAGCAGTGTTTGTTCAATTTTGGTTATCTTCTCTGATTCATACTTCAAAACAGAGGCAAGTTTTTAGTAGAGAAAAGGACCACTGATCTGTGACAGATGATATCGATGTAGACTGACTGCTACTCTTTAACAGAAATTCTGTGAAATTATAAAGTAAAGCAATTATGTAGCGTTTTACCTCAGTAGACTGTTTAATTTCCATATGATCAAGAAGATTGATGTCTTCTGGGTGTGGTTTGTGAATTTCATATAGAGTCTAGTAATGTTCTGAGTTTTGTTTAATACATGACTTTAGTGTATAGACTGATCTGATTTATTTCTGGAGGTTAATATAAATATATACATCATGTACATCTTGAAATTATTAATTCATATTTACTTATTTAAACCAATGTCGTGATATAATTTTGTAAATTGATATGCTAGGCTTCTTTATCTTAAAAAACATGTTCTTATGTAAATTTTACGTAAGTATTTTTTCAAACATGGGCTTTTATATGGGTGGTTGAAATCATGACTGTGTGTTGCTATTTTTAGCCATTAGTTAAGTGCCAGTGCACTTAAAATGATACCTGTTTACACAAGCTCCATATTTATGAAATGATATATTAAGTTTTTAAATGACAGTAAACATGCAGAGGTCTTGCTTTGTAAATTATCATAAACATTTTTTTATATTTGATAACATTATCTTGAAGTTTAATTACTATTCAATCATATAATACAAAATACCCATAATAAAGTGTACTGATTTCAAAGTATTACCATATCAAGACACAGTTATTAACCTTAAATCAGATGTACAAAAATTCAGTGGTCACTTAATACTTTAAAATATTGCTGTAAATTGTAAAAGCTTTGGGGCATTTATTAGGAAATTTAATTAGTACCTGTGATCTTATAAAACTTCATGTACATTATATGAAGGTAATAACAGGTAATAACATTTGATGAAGAAGTGTTTATAGGACTTGCTTCCGTGGTCCAGTGGTTAAGGTTGCCGACTTCAAATCACAGTAACCTCTCACTGATACAGGGTCATTGGTTCGAGCCGCACTACTGACCATATACCATGTATGTCTCTTTATGTGAGAAAGTAGGCAGATGCTTACGGAGGATGGGAGTCTAGTACTGGTTCTAACCCCAGGAATGATGCTTAGGTGAACTGTAATCGTCTCATATGACTTGAATGTTGAAAAGGGGCGCGAAAATCAAACAAACAAACAAATATACGAAAAAGTGTTCATGGTTGTACATATACAGCAATGGGAAACATTTATTGTCATATTTCATTGTTTGTTTGTTGGCCACCGTCTTAGATGGTCAGTCAACCTTCAAACTGACCTAAGCAAGTTTCATTTGTCAATGAGATATATAAGAGGCCAATATAAAGGACACAATTACACACAATACTACCCTTCAGGCAGGTTTTATGGTCACCCTTCTTTTCTTATTGGTATAAATTACACTGTAAGCATTCTATTCTATCTCTATTTATAGTGACATGTATTTGGGATTTCAAGTAATGTGACAGTTTACACTCGTTGTCAGACTGTTTTATACATTGTAAGTATTGTCGGATATGCCCTTGTTTGTCACTGGTGTACCTAATAAAATTCTATGTAATACATGTGTTGGTACATCAAGTACATTTTATGACTTATTTCACACCTATTGTCAGTCTAGTCAAGAGGTTTTTTGGTCGAGTCCTTGTGAAATTATGACAACACTGATTAGTGGCTGGTTGTACAAAAATTATAGTGTTACAATTATGTTTACAAATTTGAAAATGTTCCATTTTTTGTTTACAACTTATGAACTCGTGTTCAAAAATATATAATTTGTTCTACTTAATTTTCAATTTTTTCAACTTTCTTGTGTTAAGATGTACTTTATTTAATGCTTGATTGAGGAATTTGAGGTATATAAATAACACAGTCACACACTCAAGTTACCTTAAATTGGCCGTAAGTATGAATCCCCATCCTAAACCAAATTTCACTTGTGATTGCTTACAGATGGTCAGTGGTTCCATCCTAGTGAATGCTTAGGGGGTACTTTTACCAGTAGACAAATGACTAAATAACTGTTGGTACAATGTTCAGCTCCAGTGAAAAAAAATCAAAGTACTGAAAGCTCTCAAGGTAGCTGAACTTACGTACTTGGGCCGCAACATGGACTGGAGACCTTAAAAGAGTGACTTGACATCACCCTAGCTGTTCAATCTTTACTGGTTGCTTGGAGAATGTTTGTACATGTTGTTCTAGTAATTGCAAAGAAAAATTTGCACTCTTGAATTAAATGATAAAGTTTTGATTTAATTGACCTGTACTTGAACAAAATGAATTTAAAATAAACAAGTGTTTAGAATGGATTGTTGTCTAAAGATGTTGTTATCATGTGGTTCTGAAGACTGGTTTCTGTTGTCAATATAGGACCACTGCATTCAATATAGGACCACTGCATCCACTATAGGACCACTGCATCCAATATAGAACCACTGCATCCAATATAGGATCACTTCATCATAATTCAGGGTTCTCAATAAGTTTATGGCCAACAGGCCCAAAAACTAGACTAACAGGCCTGTTAGGGGCGTTCAGGCATTTTCCCGGCAATATTTTTAAAGCTTCAGGATTTCTATCCGACCCAAACTCATTTCTAAGCGGCTAAATCAACCTGTAGCCTGTTGTTTTTGAGAACCCTGTAATTATGTTTTATAAATTTATTAGACTCTTGTTTCTTGTTGTCAGTTTAAGATAATCTTGGCTCTTTAACTTACCATTATGTCTTATTTTTTTATATTTCTGATGTTGTATGTAAGTAAGTTTTTGTCAAATGGTAAATGGCTGGTTGTGTGACAGTCTTGAGTACTTATTATTTATTTTCTAGAGATAATGTCGCCTGTAGGCGAAAGATGAGTTCTCTGTGTCAGCCAGTGATGCTAAAGTCATAATGTGCTAATTGTCACAGTTAAACACTATATGGTGAGAAAATACACTTTGTGGTGAGAAAATGAGTTCATATGGATTAAAAATCATACAAAAAATCTTCAGATTTTAGATTTAAGTAAAATTTCGTCCTTAGATACTGAATTTGCGTATGTAATAATGAAAATCTTATAATATGTCACCTATATCTCACAATGCGGCTGTGTTTCTATGAATTCATGTTGATAAATTATGCCTAAAATTTATTTGATTTATTTCTCTGGTAAATTTGTCATTTTTGGTCTATAGTTATTAGATGAAAGGATTTTCTCAGATTTTATAGGTTTTCTATAGGTCTACAAATTAATTTCTAACAAGCTATGATGTCTGTTTTATAGACTTCTAAGGATTCTTGTGTACCATTTATCTTAACTCAGAGTAATAAAGAAATACTCTATCGGTATCAAAACAATGGTTTAAAGATTTGTCAAATTCAGAAAAAAATGTCTGTTCTGGACAGCAATGTATGGATGATATGTTGATACTATTAATGATTTAGAAAAAAGCCTATTTAAATGTGTAGAACATTTTGTTTCTATTAGTACTGGTAACAAATATTTTATATATAGTTACTGTATTGACCTGATTGGTTTATTTTATTATTTTGTTATTCGGTTACTATGGTAATATAATATATGTAGATTATTGATCATGCATTTTTTAAACTTTTTGGTTTAGAGATATGCAATTAGATAATTGATTTTGTGAGATAAGATTATGGTTATATAATCACATTGTAGTTTAATCACTTTGTTATTCGCTAGAACGAAGGTGATTGTCTCTGCCTTGATTCCAGATATCATCCTAAACATTCAAGTGACAATACCTCAAGGTTGTTAATTTTGTTTTTCGTCAAAATTGAATTCTGAAAAGAAAGTTCACTCAGGTTCATTCACAATGCAAATGGTGTTTTTATGTACTGGAGTTTTGTTTTGTTTTGTTTGTATGTTGGTAATGGAAAAAGCCTGTGACTCAAAACTTAAGGCTATGATTAAAGTATTTAAAGAGAAGTTTCTGTTTAAACTTTTTTTTAGAAAACTATACAAGGTTACGCAAACAATGTGATTTTACACTTATTGAAATTTATGCAGATGATTTGCAGTATGATAGCTTATGCTTGGTTCTCAGTTTAAGGTTTTAATAACTTCGCTTGTTGGTACTGTGCTAAATAGTACTAAGACAAATGAAAACTTATCACAATGTTGTCACATCACCATGGTAACAAAAATCTTCTCTTTCTCTTCTCATTTTGGGGAATTAAAAGAAAAAAACTTTTGGAGTTATCTTGAATCTTTTCTGCAAAAATGATCTCTAAATTGTGTACTTTGCACTATTTTCTCTGAGATTGTCATCATAAAATGGATTATATGATTCTTCTTCATGTTAGTGTGTCATCATTGTTGTTAAAAAGTGTGACAACTGTATATGTGACTTTAGCTGTATTCAGTGTCTCCTATTTATGAACAAGAGTATCAGGTCACAAAATTACTGGTTATCGAAATTTGACTGAGATCACATGGCCATAAACATTTCTATTAAGTTTGATGACGATCCGAATAAAACTGATTGAATTAGAGATAGACACTGTTGTGGATGCCACCCGCCCAGCATCCAGCCCGTCCGCCTTGGGTGTTCCCATAATATGACCCGTTTTTCAAACGGGCGTTTAAAAAGGGATATGATAAAAGTTATTGATTTGTTCTGGTAATAATACTCTTGGACTTTCAGTAGAGTGTACTGCTATTCTAGAAGTGCAGTCAAGCCTGTGTTGGTGGCTTATAACGACCGAATAAAGACCACCCTGTGAAAAAAGACCATTCTTATAAAACTCTTCATTTATTATTTAGAACAAAATGACCTACAAATAAAAGCCACCTGTCAACAAAGGCCATAGTATGCCTTTCCCGATTGTAACCTTTGTTCAGAGGTTTTACTGTCTAATGATTGTTGATTCTGATTTCCTGTTATATCCAGATCACTGCAAGATGTACAAAAACTGGCTGTTTAATGACAGCCCTACAGGTAACTGCTGTGTTGCATGGAAGACCGTTTAATTATTTAACAGAAACATAAAATCAATTAAGATCTCAACCACTCACAAAGTTGTATTTTCTTTATAACAGATGATGTAGCTTATAAAGTAGACGTAGGGGAAGAATATGGCAACTTCCAAGATATATCTGTGATAGAGTACCATGATCGTCAACGTCGACAGACTGATGCAGAGGCTGCCAACACCAATGGCTCAACAACATCAGCTCCTCCACCCAAGACAACCACTCCAGATAAGGGGAGTTGGAATGTGATGCATGTGCGTATTTCAGGCTTTTAAGATCTTTTCTTTGAATCGTTCTGACTTAAGATTTGAGTTAAGTAAGTTACTTATTTAAGGAAGAATATAAATGCCGACTGATTGTAGATGGGTTATAATAGTGTGTTTGTCAATGTTTTAAATGTGATGTACATTCTGACAGGGGTGACAATATTCCGGATATATCTGGAATTCCGGATTTATCTGTCCCGAAAGAGCTATGATTTCTGAGCAAAATAAAATATATTTGATGAAAATATCTCAAGAAATGGCAAAGATATGCTTGATTTAATCTGCTTTGAAGAATTTTCTTTAATACTTAGACTGAATTAAATATGGAAGCAATGTGGTTGAAGGCCTCTTGTTTGGCAATAATGGTGGGACACGTAGGATTTTCAGGATTTTTTATTTAGCTACTTTGACACCCTTGTCTGAGTAACAGTCTTTCATGGGCTTTGTTGTTGAAAAGCATTGGACCATGGTAGTATTATTGCTATATCATATACATGTAGTAAAAATGTTTCTATAAAAAAAAATGACTTATTTGGAAATAACTTTTATCCTAACATTGTGTTACTAGAATGAGGATGTTGATCTCTTTATGTAGGCAAGTTGCTCTATTGCAGGATGACCATAGATACTATAAATCCCAGATGTTTGTTCCAATTGATATTACTGGGTATTGGGTGGAATTGACGGATGTTGCTGGTCATTCAACGTTATCAGATAGTCATAGGACGGCTGTGGTATGTTTTTATTAATGTATCTGTAAGATAAGTTTTGTTGCTTTATAAAGTTCAAATCAAATCTCAATTATAGGCCAACTTCGTTGTCATATAAGCTTTGCACCTGACAACAAATGACTTAAGCTTACCATACCAACCAAATTGAATCTTTATCCATCTTTTATCATTGAGCACCAAGCACTATAAAAGAATTTATGTAATACCATTTCTTTTTGCCACAAGGGTTGCATGAATTTTTATCTGTGAAAATTTGACTCAATAGGTCAATGTGTTTGAAACGTAGATGAAGAAAATAGGCCCATATTGTTTTTTATATTGAATTTGAGCTATAAATACTCCCCTCTGTGCTCAAGTGGTTAAGATCGCTGACTTCAAATCACTGTAACCTCTCACTGATATAGGGTCTTGGGTTCGAGCCCAGCTACCAACCATGTCTCTTTATGCGAGAAAGTAGGCAGTTGCTTACGTAGGATGGGAGTCTACTATGCTGGTTCTTCCCAGGAGTGATGGTTAGGTGAACTGTCTGTCTCATATGACTCTGACTGTTGAAAAGGGGCATAAAACTCAAACAAACAAACATAGAGCTATACAGTCAATACAAAACTGATTGTTAATTAGAACTTAGTTATTAGTCAATTAGACTTTCACACAGTTCTCCACCCTGTCAGTTTCAGGCTTGGATTATATTCAGCTTGAATTGATAATATCACATTTCTGAGAAGGCGTTTTTCAAGGGCTAAATGTTTAATATCACCCACTCAAAAATATGATAATAATATTATTATACGAAAAAATTAAACATGAAAGATGAAAATCACTTGGTACTCATTTTGTAAACAAATTGTAATGGACTCTGTAGTATTTACATTGAGCTCTGACGTCACAGAGTTGTTTGCCTAGGCAGGTGTTGGCTACATACAGAAGAACTATCATGATGTGTAAAAGATAGTTTAGTCGAAATAAAAATATTTTCTAGCAGATTCTTCAATCCAGAACCAATGTTGTAAAGGTTAATTGCATGAAATAATTTGAGGCCCGATCAGGTCTAGGTTGTATTGTATTTGGATCAGAGGTGAGGTATAATAATAATATGGTAATATACACATATTATTTTTATGTTGGTTGAAGCACATTCCTTTTATTTCAAAACACTTTAGTTTGTGACTTAAAAATCATGTCTCTTAAAACTCTAGGCTGGCATCATGTAATATAAAAATGCTGATTAAATTATTGTATGTTGTTTCTGTTCATGAAGCATACTTGTTCTGTGAGCGTATCTATGGCTTGTCTTATCTTGTTCATCTTAATATAGGGGTGGATCGGTGGTTTAGCGATAACACACTGCACTACTAATCAAAAGGTTGTAGGATCGAATTTTGGCTCCGCCTATCAATATTTCAAGCACACTTATAAAGTATCTCCATTCTAACTACCGAGCCCTGTACTGTGTTTAGAATAGCACAGGAAAACAGATGAGGCGTTTATTGGTGCTTTACTTGATAAAGGAAAAATTATTTTAAATAAGAGTCTGGATATAAATGCCGAGTTCTCCCGAACTCTCTCCCCTCTTCCTGATTCAGCTCTGAAATAACCATATAAACAGACAAACAACAGATAAACAACTATCTGTAAATAATGTTATTTTTGTGTTCTTAAGATTGAGATTTTAACTTTGTTAACATCTGAAAACTATTTTCACCTCAAATCAAACTATTATTGTCGAAAAGGTAAGAAGGAAATAAACACACTGCTTTATTGTAGTGAGATAAACGATTGAACATATACAACCAACTAAATTGATCCATGCGCGTCATACCAATTATTTTTAGGAATTCTAATTTATAGGGAAGTTAATGTTAATTATGTAAATTGAATGGTATACTTTAGGCTAGATTGAAAATTCAAGTACTGAATAATGTACATGTTAGCATGGATTTACCCAAATCAGATCTTCAATACTTGTTTTGTAATAATTTATTGTTAAGGTTATTTTATTGTTACAGGTTCACTACTTAATATAAATTAATGAAGGACTTGTTTAGATATTCATGAAAAAAATGTACAAAAACTCATTGGCTGAATGACAAAATTGATAATGATTTGTTGAATCTGTCCTCCATGTGGTATTGTGGTATAGAAGTTTTGAGTACTTTGAAATTTATGAAGAAGATTTGATAAATACCTGTTCAGTGTTGTGTGTTATTTATGGTTTTGGTAACATAATACAAGCTGGTACTGCAAACAAACAGTAAAAATACATTGTTTTTTATGTTGGGACTTAGTGGTACCTAGACATAAAGTTCAAAGTCAGCATTTCATTATAATGTACTTTTGAGTCAAAATGTAATAAATAAAGTACAAGTTTTTCTTTAAAAAGTGGCTTCTTACAGACATAAAAATATGGTCCACTTAGACAAACAACCATTTTTGTCTGAGGCAAAGCTGACCAAACTTATATGACGATACTGGATTTATATGTCCATATGAGAGTTAAGTTATTTCTTTAAAACAAACACTCAGTGTTTAGCCTAATGAAACAAATGAAAGGATTTCTGTGCTAAACATTTCAGAGAATCTTTTAACTGTATAGGTACCATTAAATGGGCCCATTACTTCAATCTAAAATAGTGACCATTTTTACCCAATTTTGGACCCAAAAATTTCAATACAAAAAGATTTAGTATGTTTTGAACTAAAATGTTCAAATATTAGGCACAAAATTCACTTTTCAAAATCAGTAGAAATTATTAAATTACTACACAATATATAACACCATTGGATTTATTTATACACAATTCCGTCTAATGAGTAAAATCATAATACCTTGGGGTACTTCTTCTTCTGATAGCTTTTAGCTATAGTGACATGGCTGTAACCAGGGTTACTGAATAATACCACTATGATACTTAGGTCAACATATTTTGCTACAAGTTTTAAACTTGAAATAAAACCATAATATTTTCCTTTTAGAATTAAGGTCAGAAGGTGTATTATATTATTCTGCTTGTTATTTGATCAAGTGACAAGTTTTCTTTGACCTACAAGATATTTTTGAAGTCTGCAGTTTCTATTATTAGATATATAGATGTTTCTAGACTCTGTTATAACTTAATTTGATATCTACTACTTGATGTTATCCTGACTGATGTGACACAAATCAATACATACTAGTTACTGTTGTTGTTAATGTAGATGTTTTATCCATACCTTATAATCCCTTCATATTTAGACCAATGACAGTTCATATATCTGGTTACCAGACGATTCTGTACAAAACACTGTTTATATATCCATACACAATACACAGTATCTAGTAAAATCTCAATCATCTGAAATCAGATTATCTGAAAACCTTGTGTTCTCCGAACTGAATTTTTGGTCCCGAATTCCCCCTGAATATCTGAATATTTCAATATAAAGTAACTTCAATTATGCCAATCGTGTTGTCTGAAAACATGGATAATTCAAAATAATATTTCGGTCCCGTCGATTTCGGATAATCGCGGTTTTACTGTACATGTGTAAACTTCTTTAACCCAGTAGATAACTCTCTGGGGGTGATTTACTTACTTGACTTGTGTATTTTAAGTACAGCATCACATAAAATTTACAATATTGGTACCAAAGTTATTGTCTGAATGGAAATTAGGCACTAGAAATTTCTGAATATCGGATTTGAATTTCATCTTAACAGTACAAGAAAATGAAATTGTCAAAATTAAACGAAAATTGACAACATGAAGTATGAAGTTAAGGCTACAGGTGAAATTCTTGATCAAATATTTCCCTGACAAAAATCAAATAATAAATTTAATGCATCAGTTTAACTGTACAGAGTTGTATTAATATTTAAGTTCCTTCTTTTACTTTCTATTGAAAATTTATTTGTCTTTCCAAGAAAGAATAGAAATTGTTGACTTACCAATTGATAAAGAGGTTTTTATTCAATGCTAAAGCTTCTGTGGAATTTATTATACCTATACATTGTTCTGCGAGTCCATTAGTGTGACATAATTTAATTGTCTTTTCAAGTTTTCAGACCTCTTTGAATGAAATTTATGAGATCATGAATTTTTCTTGAACTTTTCTTGCATACTTCATGAATAGTTCATGAAATATGAATAGATGTTTGGCAGGGGGTAAACTACATACATTAAGAACATGAGATAGATTGATGTTAATGTTACCCCCTCATATAAAACATACAATAAAACCTCAATTAGAGCTGGCTTCAATATTCTGATCACCTTACAATGATGACTGTTTGTTTGTGGACAAATTCCTGTAAATTATTTAATTCCATCTCATGGATAATAAGACAACCACAATAATAAGACTCGTTACTTCCATTTAAAGGTGTCCTTGACATTGAGGTTTTAATTTACCAGCAATTTTTTATTAAAAGATGTCAGTTCCTCGTGTAATGCAGAGGAGTGGGTTAGTAGAACAGATAATGATGTTATAGTCCCTACAAGATACACTGACCACCATAATGGCTGGATGACTTAAACAAACTTAATAAAATAGCTAAGATATTAACAATCCCAGACATACACCGGAATAGAACCACCAAGCTTCCACAAGCTAGCTGGGCAGCTTCCGCACATGTGAAATTTTGTCTTGAGAGGGAAAGAGGAGTATGAGGCTACTGATTGCTGAGCCACAGAGGTCCCGTATATTTGCTTCCCCTAAGTGAACAAATCAATCCTGACCAAACCAAAAATACAAAAGAGAACTTGCATTGATTTCAAGCATTTAAACCAGAAAATGTGATACAGATTATAAGCTTTTTGAAGAGATGGGTTACTATAAACATCAGCCTGATAACTGAAGTCATGGCAGATTAAATAATCACAACACGTACAAAATGAAAGGAAACATGACATAACAAAACCTAAAGCATGTTCATTCTCTATGTGTTGATGTGTTAACAATTATATAAATTTGTTAAAACTTCCTGTGGAATTTTCTGTCAGATTAATTTATCTTGTTACTGATATACAGGGTACAAGGAAGTGCTTAGGTGAAAATAGAACCCTGTTCAAATTGTTACGTTTCATCTATGGAGTAGGTGATTGAGCTAACATGTAAGAATGTCAGATTGAGATAATGTTGCTCTACCCTGTAAATTCCACAGTGTTGTCATGACCTGACATGCTTTGGTTGATTTTAAGTGCAAATTTATGCAAGTTTTTCATACTTGTTGTATGCATAAAAAGCAGCATTCAGAAATATGTTTGATTTTTCTTTTTTTGGACCCGCCTCCCCGGTTGAGTGGTTAAAGTTGCTGACTTCAAATCACTGTAACCTCTCACTGACAGAACTATGTGGGTTTCGAGTCCAGCTACCAACCATGACTCTGTATGCGAGACAGTATTCAGTTGCTTATAAATGGAGGATCGGAGTCCAGTACTGGTTCTTCCCAGGAACGATGCTTTGGTGCACTGTTTGCCTCATATGATTCTGACTGTTGACAAGGAGCGTAAACTCAAAACAAAGAACGTCTTTTTTTGCAAATTACACAATAATAGTAAAAAATTTAATTGAAAAATGATAGTAATATTTATTAATCTGTTAAGTAATATTGTATATAATCTATATAGTAATACTTATATATATAATATATTCCTTTACTTTTTCAGACTGCCAAGTTACCATTCAAATTCCCTTTTTATGGACACCTAATTGACAATGTTACCATAGCAACTGGAGGTAATTTTCTTGTTATTTGATAATGTTTATCTGTGGTAGGCATATGCTTAAAGTTTTTAGTGTAATGTTCCTTTGCTTTGTTGTGTATCATTAAATTTGTTATTTAAGAGTTAAATTATAGGGTTTTTATGAAATAATTGATGCTGTGAAGTAATTGATGTCTCTGTACTAATGGATGCTTATGTTCCTAATTTAGATAAGTATTGTTGGTGTTAGTAGCAAGCTGAAATGTTACTGAAAATTAATATGATCTTTTATGAAATTTAATGAAAATAATAGTTTGTCTTACAGCAAAACAATAAAATCCAGCAGATTCAATCATTTATCACCTTAATGGTTCATAATTAATTACATATCTTGAATTCAAAAACATTCTGCATGGTTTTTTTTCTGAGAAATATTGATTCTTAGGGCTGTGGATCGAAGGGTAAGTGGCGATCTGATCCAATCCACGATTCAACACTTACGATCCACATATCGAATCACGAATCTTTTGTTATCAAGTTTCCCATCTAAAACGTAAACATTGCAGTCCTGAAGACAGCTAAATTTCATTTTCTTTTAGGAATAATGAAATAATATAAATTGGTCCTATGGCTTAAGTTTATACTTAACCCTTCCAATTAATGGGTTTACCAACATCATTTTCTGGTTTAAGCCTGGGACCCATTACTTAAAGTTTCGGTTGGACCTCTTGGCAAACAAATAAGTCCATGATGATACAGTATATATTCGGAGAAAAGGGATTTTCAAGAAGAAAGAATACACTTTTATGTTAATAACAAACAAGATGGCAAACCACGAATCTCAGTAATGATGATTATTCATACTCGATTTTTCAATTTGATTCGTGATTACCCGATTACACGGATACTTGCCACAGCCCTATTCATTCTTATATTTACTATGGAACATATTAAAACTGGAAAAAAATAGAAAAAAACAACAAGCTGAATCATGATTGCTCAGAATGCCCCAAGACCGTAAGAGGACTGGAGTAATGCTGCCTTTTGAGTGAACGCATTGTCTTTGATTGCTTAGCAGTTATAATTGTTGAATTAACTTCTGATACAGTTATGACAATCTTTATTGCTCTTAGATCTCTATCATACTGTATGCAATGATGTGTTTAATTAAAACAGAAAAGTTGTCAGGACTCCACATTGATTTTGAGTTACCTTGGAATTAAACTGATAGCATTTCAAATGGAACGTGATTTAATTGCATCTATGAGAAATGAATGTGACTCAAAAAAGATAAGAAATGATTTATGATGCTGAATGTATCCATGTCAGAAAAACAGGTTCAGTCATACCTGTGGTAGCAGCCACCTCCGAATGAAGGCCACCCTGTGAATGAAGGCCAATCTTTTAAAAATGGACATAATAAAGATTGATTATTGAGAATAGAATTACCTTCAAATAAAGTCAACCTATCAATAAAGGTCACATTTTGTCTTTTCCAAGTGTGACCTTTGTTTACAGGTTTGACAGTGCCTATCTCTCCTGTATCATGGTTTAACAAAAGCTATTTAATTCTCAGTTGTTAGATATTAATGAGAGGCTAAGTTACAATTGTATATAAGTGAAAATCCTAATTTTTGTATGTGATTAGTGTATTTAACATGCATTTACTTCCTTATTGCTGAAACAGAGTGTTAAGTTGTCTGATGTCATGTCTTTGTAATTATGACATACGAGAAATTCTATATTACCGAAAACAATGAAATAATGAGTCACATTGTTTCAAACCTCTTGTTAGTATTCTGTGAATTAAGTCAAGACGAACCTGTGTCAGTGGCCACCTCAAACTAAAGGTCACCCTGTGAATTAAGGCTATTCTTTTAAAACCTGTCTTTGAATATTGAGAATGAAATAAGGGCCTACCTGTCAATAAAGGCCACATTTTGCCTTTCCCAAGGTTGGCCTTTGTTCAAAGGTTTGACTATATACATTAGAAGAATTATGCACAAACTTAAGTTTGTACATATTCTTGCTGACGTTGTATTAGGCATATTTTGACAATTAATTTATTTGATTGTACCGAAATATTTTTTGACAAAACTTTAAGATATTTTTTTACAGAAAAAAAGTCTAATGTTAAAGATTAACTTGAGGTGTAATTTAATAACTTGTCTGAATTCTTATGGTAATATATAATATTAACACAATATACCATGAGTTGTTGGAAATAAATTGTATGGATTAATCATACTTCAGTGTAATAAGACAAACTGCTCATTTTGGGGACGAAGGTGGTTTCATCTTAAGGTGACATTCATTCCTTTAATGTTATCAGTTTCACAACACAGAAGTAATAAATGTCCCTTCAGGGTGAGTATAAATTGCTGGAGTTTCTTTACGTATACAAGCATACATAGTTAATTAAAACCTAATTTGCCATCTACCCTAATTAACACGTTAAGATATTTCGAAATGACAGCAATATTTATAATAACTTGGCTCATTTTCTGGATGAATGTTTTTGCTGATTTTGACCATTTAATCATCATAATTAATGATGTGGGTGGTATGACAAGTTTATTAACCTGGATGTTTAATGGTGGGTCAAGCATTTTTGTAGTCAAGTTAAGAAATGATGTTTATGAATAGCAAACTTTTTTTATAGGATTGTGAACTCTAAGCCCCAAAATAGCTTACATGCTGTTTCCTTCAAATGTGAAATAAAGATTGTGTGCAATCGCTATTTGCTACAGTTGCTTATTGTCATCACTAAAGATCAATGTTTAAAATCATAATGTCACAAGCTTTGAATAGCAAAATGGTTAAAATTTCGTAAGAATAACTGATTAACTGGTTAGAAAAATAACTGGTTATTGCCTAAAAGTCTCTATTGAATACAGACCTTTGCATTTGAGTTGGTTCTACAAAATATAGAACAATGCTTTGTAGAAATACCTAGTCTTCAGTGTTTTGTAAATTATACACCTAAACATATACAGTTAATGTCTCCCTCCCTCCCTCTCACTCTCTCTCCTTCCCTCTCTTCCTCCTCCCCCATTCCCTCCCTCCTCTCTCCCTTCCCTCCTTCTCTCCCTGTCTCTCCCCTATCTCGCTCTCTCCCTCCTTCCCTCCCTCTCTCTCCCCTCTCTCCCTCTCTCTCTCTCTCCCTCCCTCCCTCTCACTATCTCCCTCCCTCTTGCTCTCTCCCTCCTTCCCTCCCTCTCTCTCCCTCTCTCTCCCCTCTCCCTCCCTCCCCCCTCCCCCCTCCCTCTCGCTCTCTCCCTCCTTTCCTCCCTCTCCCTTTCTCCCTCTCCCTTTCTTTCTCTCAATGTTGTCCATCTTGATACTGTTTTATTATAGATGAATTGATTAAAATAGTTCTGTGCTAGATATACTTTGTCTGAGACTCTATAAACTGGAGAAAGGACAAACATAACTGACATTTAATCTAAGTCTGTTATTACGGTTTTATGTCTGCCCGATGCAGTGGATATACCAAACCAATGTAGATATAAAAGTCTCATTGACCGCTATAATTGGTAATTAGAGATCTTGATTCACAACAGTCACGTCTCATTTATCGCGTAATAAACTCTGGCAATGTTTCCTTCCCCTCTTGTGACAAGATTTTATGACATGCTGGACTGCTGCTGAATAAAACATTCACATCTTAAGTCAGAATACAGTTCAACCTCTCCAGAGCGACCCTCTCTTGAGCAACAACCTCCCTGCAACAACAGCATGATTTTTCCCCACTGCACAATATAACTATTAAATTAAATGTAACCTCTCTAGAGCATCAACCTCTCAACTACTACATATTAATTTTGCTGCTCCCAAAAGGTGTTGCTTTGGAGAGGTTGTACTGTAGATTGTAAACACATAATGGTTTACTGACCAGCATTGTCTGACTGGAATTTTCTGGCACTTTTTTCTGTGTGTTCTGTGTGTGAAACTGCTGGATTTGATTAGCGTCTGTTGCTTACATGAAGTTAAGTTTCAGCTTTTATTGGAAACAAATTAAATTTAAAATGTACAAAACTGTATGTTAGCTGTATGTTAACACTTCTGGTCCTAAACAATTGACTTATAAATAATGTGTATATGTTTTGTTATAGAAGTCCAAATGATCAGTTAACTCACTTATTTTCTGTGTCATTGTACTGCACATGTACATGCCTCAGCTGCTTCAATGGAAGATCATACATGCCTGCTATATCAACAGAGACCCGCCTCCGTGGTCAAGTGGTTAAGGTCGCTGATTTCAAATCACTGTAACCTCTCACTGATAGAGGGTCATGGGTTCGAGACCCACTACAGACCATGTCTCTTTATGTGAGAAGGTAGGCAGTTGCTTACGGAGGATGGGAGTCTAGTACTGGTTCTTCCCAGGAAAGATGGTTTGTTGAACTGTCCGCCTAATATGACTTTGACTGTTGAAAAGGGGCATAAAACTCAAATAAACAAACAATAGAAGATTATTTTAATCATGTGCTGGAGGTTCAAAGTCTGATCCTTTGTCCATAAAGGTTTCTGGTCAGTGTGACTCATTGGGAGGAGGGACCTCTTGTTTGTATTATAATCTGTAGTGTAGTATAAGAGAGTCGCTGTTCCGTATCTGACTGAAATAGACATTATTTGCCAAAGATTGAAAATGTATATTATAATGACTACATTGTGTACAAATTGCTACAAATAGCTTCTTTTGATGGTTAAAACACAATGAATTGGGAACTATATAATTAATTGTATCAAATTAAAGTTATTCCTAATTATTTGTTTTATATAGTTGGTACACAGGTAAATTTAATGCATTAAATTGTAATAGTATTAATTTAATATCATAAACCTCATTGTCTATCAGTGAGATAAATGTCTGCATCTTAATTTTATGACATTACCTCCAAATCTACTAGCCAATTAATGTACATACATAATCATTTGTTTTAGTTTAATTGAGGAAAATGTCTCTTTATATGTTTTAAATGTGCAGTGTCTGATTTATACTTTATATGGATTGAAATAATGTATTTTTAGTTAAACTTTTAAGAGTCAAAAACACACTGCAGACCATCTGCATTGTTCGTGTATAAAATATGGCCTGAAATAAGCTTAATTTATGCTTTTAATATCCAATTCAAGATATTCCTTGCATTAAAAAAAGTGCAACTTTACCTATGATTGAAAGCACACACAGTTTAGACCCCTGATTGGAAAGACACCTAATATTTTAGACCCTGGGTGGAAAGACATGATGTAGAATCAGTGCCACTTTCTTAGTAAAAGAAAGCACCAGACATAACTTATAATTATGTACTGGTGATAATAAAGCAATGTTGATTCAAACTCGTCCAACATGAAAATTTAATACAATGTAAAACTTTTCTCATCAGTCAGGCAAATGAAGGAAATGAAGAAATGATTGCCTTTAATGTTGTGGCTTTGTCATGTTTGTTTAGTAAAACATCTCTACAAAGATGATAACTTGTTTCTTTAGGCAATATAACATAAATAGTGATGTCTGCCTTCATTAAGACAGAAATGTTGTATTATCTTAAAAAATGGCAACTTTTTCATGCATACTGGTTTCAATGTTGATTGACACATTTCAGAATCAAAGTATCAAATAATATACCTCAGAGAATGTTAACAGATCATTACAGCAAAAGAAATGTTTAAATATAATCTTCTAAAAAATAGTTGCGAGTCGCTGAATTATTATATAATTATGTCTGTATGAGTAGTAAAGTAGTGTCAGGTAAGACTTAACATTGAAATGTCCTAGGTTTGATCCTTGGCTTGATTTTCATCTCTCCTGCCCCTGTGAAATGATGATAATCATACCTCATGAACTATTCATGAAGTGTGCTGAAATAGTTCAGGAAAAACTCATGTTTTCATTAATTCCTTTAGAAGGGACGTTGATTCTGTCCCAAAGCAAGACAAGTAACCTGCATTGCTTCCGTCAACACCCTTGTACATGGGGTACTAGTTGGCTGCTAGCATTAAGAGAAGTATGCCAGATTTTTAATAGATTAAAACTCATTGTTTCAGATGTGAGTTAAGTAAAATAAACAAGGATGATCTTCTCTTAGATGTTAGACTTGTTAGCATGGGTCCTGCAGTTAGTCATATTGTCAATCTGATACAAAACTCTGGTCTGCCTAATCCATGTATATTACTTACATTCTTGAAGGATTTTAAAATAAAGTGACTTACATTTTGGCCCCAACATTTAGACATGCATAATGCATAATTTTACCTTAGTTTCTCCTTTTAAGCTCCATGGCTTTGAGACATGTAAAGTTTTAGGCAGACATGTTGTACATGAATACAGCTGTCTGGCTTACTCACAATTTTGCCTGTAAATATATTAATATGATTTATATTGTTATAATAACTTCATAATTTTGTCTCAAGCAAGAAGGTATTAATTACATTGCCCAGTTAAGATACTGTGCTTTCTGGTTTTATGTATTGTCACATAGTGAAACATTTGCATTAAATGATACTCTTTATTATAGGTTTTTATATGTGAGATGTTTGTATTAAATGATACTTTTTGTTATAGGATTTTTATATATGAGTCCATTCATCCACAAATTTTTGACCGCCACTCAATATATAGCACCCTTGATGGCAAATTTCGACACGAAATCAGGAGGGAAAGGTTCTA
Organism: Lutraria lutraria; assembly: GCA_964023205.1. NCBI lineage: Eukaryota > Metazoa > Mollusca > Bivalvia > Venerida > Mactridae > Lutraria > Lutraria lutraria. Next base: position 1,191,512 of record OZ026848.1, read on the forward strand.
CAGTTTTATATACAAATGTTGGTATGTACAAAAATATTCTGTTATGCTGGTTGCTATGCTACTGTTACAGTTCCGACAAAACCACTTTATGGAAATGTTCACGCTTTTTATCTATAGATCCCATGAGACTTCGGCTGGTAATTGGTATATATCTATTCTGAGACCTATATATGTGCAAACTTTACATAGACTCTAGGACTTAGCCTTAGAAATCTGCTTGATTTTAGCTAAGAAGAAAAAATCGTATGATGGAAAGCAAAACATGTGTGATGAATAGCATTCTTAAGTATAGATTTGACACCTGACTATTAAATGTGAAATTGTGTGAATAATTCCAATAAGTGGTTTTGTTAGAATGATGGAGTATCACAGCAATTTATGTTGACATGTACCATTGATTTAATTCTGTCAGTATCTTGTTCTAGGGTTCCTGTACATGAGTCCGTTTTCACATCAGTGGCTAACAGCTACTCAATATATCGCGCCTCTGATGGCAAACTTTGATACGACTCTCGGAAACTCGTCAGAAGTCTTGTATGTCAGTATGGGTGAGTTTTGTATTCACCAGCGTGTCTGTAATCTCGTAGATATCTTACCTTTTAGTGTTACACTGTTTTCTTGCTTGATTTTTATTACCTCCCTTTGCTGTGATTTTTTCTCTTGTGCCTTTAATCTAACAAATTAGGGTTAAAATCATCATAATTATTAACTGTTTTAGCTGTGACAACTTAAATGGCATTGGTTGGATGTTTTATAGACATTTTTATAATTATTTCTAATAATCTACTTAATTGAGTGAAATTGGTTATTAAGAGTTTTTTTTTAATTTTAACTAATTTAAGAATTATGTGGTATGACTGCTTTCGAGGCTCTTCTGCATGGTAGTGATTTTCAACTAGATTTTTTTTATTTTGAGACTTGAGCTTTGCCTTACTTTTATGAAGATTAAAAAAAATTCCTAGAGCTGATGTGGTGTAGTTAATATGCATCTTTTTTTTGAAGTGTGATAGGAAATTAATATACAACTGTGATTAATGGATGCAATATTCTGTCTTTCACTTTGATAATAAAGATTATTGCTTGTTCACATCAATAACTCTACAAATGCTATATAAGCTGTAATGTGGAAGCCATAAGCCATCATTGGTAGACCATATGATGATTTTAACCTTATTATATTTATATGTATTAATGTGATATAATCAGTAACAACCTGACGATATTGTATATTTATGATATTGTATATTTCCGTGACAATTGTATATATCCGTGACTGTATGGATTTTCTTTGTCATTGTTCTGTCATGTTAATATTCTTATTTGATTAAGCTCCTCTTAGAAATGTTTTTTTGTCTTGACATTTTCTGAGTGAAATCAGATTTTTATACGTATCATTTTACTTTTATCATTCAAGTTACATTATGAAAAAAATCGTTTTGGTGTCACAATGTTGAATTTTTTTTGCTGGTATATGAAGCAGTAATTAATTTGTAAGTTTATCTAAAAAGATTGATTTATAAATGAATTCCTTAATTAAGACACAACACAGTCAAGCAGAGGTTGATAAAAATGCAGGACGAGCCCAGTACTGTATCCTTGCTCAACTAGCCTTTGTTTAGACATACATGTAATGTAGGGCACGGATCCAGTGGTTAGTATGCTGGATTACTATCCAGGTTCGATTCCGGGTTGCAACAGGTCATATCCTTCCATGAAAATTTGACAACAATGTCAATTTTTCTACGACATGTGGAGATGTTTCTGGTTCCTAGTCCAGAAAAACTCAGGTTAAGTGAACTGGTTGCCATAAATTATATACCGGTAACTAAAAATTGTTGAAAAACAGCATTTTAATATAAACCCAAATAAATAAATAAGAGAAAATGTAGTGTTTTAAGACATTACAACTGATTCACTTGAAGCTGTTCACTACTTGTCCACTGATTGACTGTAAGAAGGCTTAAAAGAATTGTTTGTTTCTAGTTACCTGACCTACCCTTATTTTCCCCCGGGACCCAAGGCAGTTCTCTCAGCTGGAAGAATCTTACCTTTTTTATGTGTCCGCACGGCATTTCAAGACCAAATAACTTCCTCCACCTAACTATTGTATGTTTGATGAGTGTGTTTCAAGAAATTAACATTTTTTTACGCCTTATGTGTAATATTTTCAACATACTGTATAGTGTATTACTCCTTCATGTTTGTTCTCTTGTATTTTGATGATCATGTTGGCATGTAGTTAGTTTAGTTCTCTCATTAGATTCTTATAATGATTTGTGGTGTCTCTTGTCACCATGGTGAATTTGATTCTCTATGAAACCAATATATTTTTATGAGAATTGCAGGGTTAGAATTCTCATCTAAATTGTTGCCATGGTGTTTTCTCAAGATGTTTTAATATTAACTTTCATATTTCTAATGTTCATATAGACCAGGCATCACATGCAAGTTGTCAATGCTTATTTGCCTATCCATTTTATTATGCCCCAACCATTCAAAATGGCGGATAGGCATCAGTGTTAGCCCTGTCCAGTGTCCATCCATTCAAATTTTGGTTTCCAAGCGATAAATCAAGAAATATTTCATGCATTGGTTTCTTATTTTAAATGAAGTATAATGATAAAATACAGGTCAATTTTGATTTCCAAACATTTTCACAGGAGTTATGGCCCCTTTTTTTACTTAGATCTCAGCAGGGGCATTCGTGTCCTCAGCACACATTTCTGGTTCCCTATTTCTGCTCCAATCCTTGTCTTTGGTCCACAAGAGATTTTGATGTGTTTAAAAATTCCTATTCATAGTTTTGAATGTTGTAACAATGTACCGTCAAACAGCAGGTAGTTACTGGGGGTAAGGACCTGTGTTTTCAAATATTAGTACAGAGCTATCATGAACTTAACCCATGTAATTAAGGTACTTACATCGAGCAACTGGAGCAGAAATGATACATGCTTATGTCGTGTTAACAAGGTATGACAAACAACATTCAACAAATAACATGTTTTAGTCCATGTCTATTGTCAAGTTATCTCTACACACTCTGTGAATAGTATTTTCTAATTAATTGTCTGTAGGATGGAGATATCTTAAAATTTTTTTTATTGCTCTTGGCCTAATATTGATGATTTCGTTGGGTTGAAAACATTAAGTGAGTTGTTGGATACTTGTCTTGGAGATGACAACCAACAATGAATCCATGGCTAAGTTTACATTAATATTTTATATATATTCTTATCCTCAGAATCGTACTGTTGCTATACACCAGGAGACATAAAAATCGTGAAAAAATATTTAAAATAAAAGTAGGGATATAAATGCCTGGTTTGCTTTTATTATTTCTCCTCTCTCTGGGACGGCCCTGAAATGACCAAAGCTGCTGTAGAATGGGCCGTTAAACAGCAGACAAATATCAAAATCACCATGGCTTGACATGAGACACTGTGATTATCAGATATCTGTGCAATTACACACAATGTCATGTTGTTATGGTCTGTTGTCCTCTGCAGTAAGGAGAAGTATTTCTGTAGTGTAACATTTTATTGTTTGAAGTTTTAAATTTATTATTATTTTCTGTGTTTAATATTAGTGACTTGTTTGATTTGATTGTTTGAGAAAATATTTTGTGCATTTTTATCATTGTTCATCTTTGTGTGAATTGTAATTGCTTTTGTTTTAAGGAAATACTTAATTGCTTGTGGTTGTTAGAATTATACATGTTTAAATGAATGTCTGAATAATTAAATACAGTTGATTTCACGACAAATTATTTTTACTGCGTATAACACGCACATTTTGTCTTATGTATGAGGTTTGACTGAGTACATTAAATTGAAAGTTATTTAATTTTTAATTTTCATTAATCAATTACAGTGTTCACTAATTAGAGTGTTCACTTAGAGTGTTGTCTTATGTATGAGGTTTGACTGAGTACATTAAATTGAAAGTTAACTAATTTTTAATTTTCATTAATCAATTAGAGTGTTCACTAATTAGAGTGTTCACTTATCAATGTATTCCCCATTTAAATGTCCCTTATTAGAGTAATCACTAATTAGAATTTTCACTAATCATTATTATTGATATATTCCCCATTTTAGTATTAGAGTATTCACTAATTAAAGTGTTCACTTATTTAAAGATTGTGCACTTATTACATAGTGTTAACTAATCAATGATCTGAATATATTCCCCTGTTTTAAAGTCCCTTTGTCTGAGCGTTCACTAATTAATTATTTTGTGTTCTTACATGTTTTATAAGTGTCAACAAATGATTAACAAGTTCATGTTGATATAAAATGGTTTATTATGCTGTTATTTGAAGAAAGGGGGGTGTATATTGCTTTGCCCATGTCAGTCGGTCTGTCCATCCCGAATCAAACCTAATGTCCGGGCAATTACTAGAGAACTTATAATTTGTCCTAAGCTACTCAGATTGGTCATCACGTGTAGATGACCCTATTGATTTTGAGGTCAGTAGGTCAAGGTCATACTATCCAGTTGGCCTTTAGGGGGCATCTGTGCTTCAGAATGGGGGTTCCAATTTTACATGATAATTGAAAGACAGTAATTTCCATTTTGACCATTTTGTTTATGATGAACTCTTTACTTGAGTATACAGATTGGATCATGTATCTTGTGTAGAAATAATGTAATAATAAAATCCCCGAGGTAGTCCTGGCTAGACAGAATATTACACAAACTCTGTTTAGAATCAGCTGATATGTCCAATACTATTATAACTCTTACAGAAATTTATTAACTGATAGACTTGTCTCAAATTTTCAAATCCTCTCCATTACTTAAGTAGTAAATTGCCCGGGGTGCAGGTATCATTCTGTGAGCTAAAATTTCCATTTTGAAAAAAAAAAAAAAAAAAACATTGAAATATCTGAATTTCATTGAAAAACGTTGAAATTTTAAATTTCTAGACATGTATTATTAAAAAAAACTTAAAATGTAAAATTTTGGTCTGAATTGCAGAGAAATCGAAATTTTAAATTTCTAGACATGTATTATTAAAAAAACTTAAAATGTAAAAGTTTGGTCTGAATTGCAGAGAAATCGAAATTTTAAATTTTTAGCCATGTATTATTAAAACCTTCAAATGTAAAATTATGCACAATTCTGTAAGCAATAATTATTGTTACTTATTTTTCAGTATGTGGTTTATTCACCATTACCAGTCCTTCATGTGAACATAAAAATTTCTTTACATCACATTTAATATTCTAAGATGATTAAAAACAACAAATCCTGTTAGTGGTCTGTACAGTTACAGTTTGAAGTTTTATGGTGTTTTTTTTCTATATAGCATATAATTTAATTAGTTTGAAGATTAGTTCTTAAGATATTGTCTTTTACCCCTACAGAACTGTTGACAATTCTCCAATTTGTACAATATGTTTCTTTAGAAACAGAAATACTTGTAGTTACCTGATACAAATACATCTCTCATTGACAGTTACTAAAACTTTCAGTGCTTGTAAGTTGTGATATGTTGCTTTTTAATGCAACCACATTAATCTGTCTTGTTTCTAGCATCAGTGAAATTCCTGTCTTTTATTTGTCTGTTATAAAGAACTTTACATGCAAGTTTCTTTCTTTGATTTCTCTTGTTTTTATTTCGTCTCTCTAATTTCTGTCAATTTTTTTTTAAATCAATAATCTGCAGCATTGTTGGTTCATCTGTGTTAGCATTCATGAAATTATCAGTTGACGTGCTAAAATAAAATTTATAAAAATTTATCAACATTTCCCCGATATTGACTGTGAAAGCAATTAATTTCTAATTAGAAATAAGTTTTTTGTTGATTTGATTACTTGCAAATTTGACTTTAACCTTTACTAGCTATCAGACATGTCACTGTCTTTGCCAGACTATGTTTTGTTATGAGCATTGTGTATTTCTATGTGTATAAAACATCACATAATTGTCACTTTCTTGTATATTCTTGTTATTGTGTCATCAGTGTTCACATCTTTTTTTTCTGTCTACATTTGTCATGTTTTAATTACCAGAATACTTCTTACAAATCTGCATCTTCTTGAAATGTTCATAAGCCTTACTGTATAGTAACCATGGCAACTAAATTTAGTATTATTTCCGTTATAATTTTTTTTTTTGTTCTTACATTTATTTAATTTTCCTGCTGTCTTGTAAATATGTTGATGCTATGATAATATTTCCTTTTCAAAAAAACTACCCCTTAGAAAAAGATACACTTGTAAGAAGTAGTATGGTACAAATTAGAGTCATGTAGAAATCAGTATTTAATCATTAATTTTTCTTCTTTCTTGGCTTATTATCATTTATATACTAACATGACACCGTAACTATTCACGCATATATTATACAAAATCACAATTGTATCATTTTTCACTTTTGTATTTTATAAATTTTTTATGTTCACTGAAATATTGGGGAATGTTACATTTAAACGGAGCTTTCTTCAATGTGACATGTAATTGTTTTAACTCTTTTTGTATGCATTGGGCATTTAGTCAAATAAAAAGGCCATCCTATAAAAATGTTGGTATATGGTAATTTGACATTTTTTGAACACATAAAGCTGAAATCAAGAAATAAAAAACAATTTTCGAAATGTTTTGGGTCTTGGATTGTTTTAGTGAAAGCCAACAATTTTTTTAAGAATGGCCTTATTGAAGCATCATGCTTTGTCAAGGTACTTTGTTCAATTAAAAGTTTTAAGGGGCATCAATTAGAGAGGGCCTTGGTTAGGGGTATTCATTACAGAGGGGCAGTAATAAGGATAGGGGTATTCATTAAAGAGGGGCAGTAATAATAAGGATAGGGGGTATTCATTACAGAGGTCCAGTAATAAGGGGAGGGATATTCATTATAGTGGGACAGTAATAATAAGGAGAGGGGTATTCATTGCAGAGGGACAGTAATAATAAGGAGAGGGGAATTCATTATAGAGGGACAGTAATGATAAGGAGAGGGGTATTCATTGCAGAGGGACAGTAATAATAAGGAGAGGGGTATTCATTATAGAGGGACAGTAATAATAAGGAGAGGGGTATTCATTATAGAGGGACAGTAATAATAAGGAGAGGGGTATTCATTATAGAGGGACAGTAATGATAAGGAGATGAGTATTCATTATAGAGGGACAGTAATAATAAGGAGATGAGTATGCATTATAGAGGGACAGTAATAATAAGGAGAGGGGTATAATTCATTATAGAGGGAGAGTAATAATAAGGAGAGGGGTATTCATTATAGAGGGACAGTAATAATAAGGAGATGGGTATTCATTATAGATGTGGCATTAATTTGGGGGAGGAGCATTTATTAAGGGAGCAATATTTATGAGAGAAGAGACATTCAGGAGAAGGCATTAATTAGAAGGGGACAGTTATAAGAGGAGGCACATTAATCAGGGGAGGTCATTAGCAGGGGGAAGACATTTATGAGGGGAGGGCATTTATAGGAGAGAGCATTTTATTGGGGGGGAGTGCATGGGTTAGGGCAAGGCATTCATTAGGGCATGGTATTATATAAGGGAAGGTGTTTATTAGGGGAGAACTTCTATTGGGGGTTATTAAGTAAAGTGCAGGGGTTAGGGAAGAGCATTAATTAGGGCACTGCATTATATATGGGAGGGTGTTAATTATAATTAGGGGATAGCAATCATGTTTCTAATCAGATGACTATAATTCTTTTTTCATTGGTTATGCATGGGTACATTCTGAATTTGAAAGAAACCTTTTAGAGTAAAGAAAGTACATGGTTATTAAAAGAATATGTTAAAGATTTTTTATGTACTTCAGGGAAACTATACCAGAAAGAATTCAAGAACTTTGTTGTTTGTTTTAATGTATCATTAACTTTGTTGTTTTTTGGTGTTGTTAATTTGAAGTTTTCTTTTTTTGAAATTCAGTTAAGTGTAAAATTTATTGTTCATGCATTTCATTATGTTTGTAGATGTTTGTGTATGAATTGTTTATTGTCCGTTGTTATGTTTAATTAATTGGTGTATTTTGAATCAAATTGAAATTACCGTTGTTTACCTGACAGTAACAGTTACTGTTCTCTTTTGATGTTTGTTCAGGGTTGTTTATTGCTGGCAACTTTGGTACAAAGCTTTCATGCATACAAAATTTATACAAGTGTGTAAATATATACTAGTATGAGGTTGCATGTTTGCCTTTAATTATTATTTGTCATAAATTTATTTTTAAAAAAAGCAATTTCTAAACTCAAAATGTTTATTTTGTTTGATGTACCTGTACTGTACTTATGAAATAAACATTACAGACATGTGTGTGATACATTACATCTGTTCCTAATAAGCTTTTCTAATTATACCAATTAACATACTAATTATTTACTGTTCTGGTTCCAGGCTCAAAGTTTGTTGTTGAATGGAGAGACGTACATCTGCAGGACCAAAAAGGTAGGTCCAATGAAGGTACACAATGCTTTTCTTTTCTCTAGCTTTGCTGCTTGTTTCCCATATTTCAAACAAAATATTCAAATAAAACATGTCAAGGGTCAATTATATTCATACTTCATGAATAATTGAGAAAAAAATATAATTTCATTAATTCCTTTCGAAGGGGTAAACACTGAACATTTTGGCTTCAATATGTCTCAAGAATCAGCATACATGTTTATTAGGGTACTAATGCTTGCTGGAAGGCAATATGGTGGTAAAACTAGGGGTGACAATATTCTGGAATATCCGGAATTCTGGATTTAGCTGTCCAGAAGGAGCTATGCTTTCTGAGCCAAATAAAAGTTATTTGATGAAAATATCTCAAGAAATGGCAAAGTAATGGTCATTTCAATCTGCTCTGAAGGATTTTCTTTAATAAAAACTTAGTAGAATATGGATATAATGTGGCAGAAAACCTCTTGTTTGGCAAAAATGGTCGGCAGCGTATGATTTTCAGGATTTTTAATTTGGCTCCATGACACCCCTGTAAAACACACTGATAACAATGTCTAGGTACTCTGTCTAATTAATCTGTCTTCAATTCATTAATAGTAAATAAATGGTTTTCAGTCTATAGCACCTTAGGAGCAACTGGTATAATTGACAATAGAACACAGGACCAGGCATGAGAAAACTTTTGCTACGTGCACTGTGGATGCTTTTTCCTACGAATATTTTTTGTAATGGGTTCCCAGACAAAATGATGTCTCTTTTTTCTACTGAGATCTAAATATTAGGTTATTTTCACCAAGTGATTAATCATCGGTTGTATTGATCAATTAATTGGTTTCGTCAAATTGCATGGGAAGACACTCTCCATGAGTTGTGGGAACCATGAATACTGGTCTTACTGCTAAGAAATAAAAGAAAAAAAGGAGGAATTTTGTAATCTGATTCATTCAGCCTTTGTCTTGTCTGCTGATTTGTTTGTCTTCAGTTACTGTCTCAGGAACACAAGCTTTTTATTATGCTGTCTGTACAGTATTGTCAATACATAACATAGAAGACAAAGTTGAGTAAAAACTGACTTCAGTGACAGGATTTTTTTCTATTACAAGATGCTATTATTGAAACAAACTCATATTCTCTCCTTATGAATAACCCAATATGCAGTATTCCTGTGTAATGAGGTATTTCAGTATATTGTGATATTACGGTATATTGTAGTATTCTGCAGACTTTGTGAAAGGCAAAAAAATCTGCCAGACATTCAGTCTGACATGCTTGAAAATTCTTTCGGACCGAAAGGAAATCTGTCAGACTGAAAAAGTAAACAAGTATAAGTGGGTATTCATTATAAAAATAGGTCACCGGACAGCCGGACCAATGATATAAGATTCTTTATCGGACCAACACACACAATCTATTGGACAAGTCTGCCGATCTGTTTTTAGCTCACATATGTCACAAAGTGACAAAGTAAGCTATTAGGATCACTCTCCGTCCGGCGTCGTGCGTCGTCAAACTTTATGTTGTGACCACACTAGGGGCCACATTTTTAGCTCAATTTTATTAAAACTTGGTCAGAACGTTAATATCAACAAAATGTCGGACAAGACTGATATTGGGCCATTTTGGGTAAAAAACTAGGTCACCAGGGCCAAATAAGGGAAAACCTTGTGAACACTTTAGAAATCACTGTTTTGACTGGATCTTCATGAAACTTTGTCAGAATGTTTATTTTAATAAATGAATGTTTGTCTTCATAATATCTTGGACGAGTTTGAACATGGGTTATCTTGGGTCAAAAACTATGTCGCTAGGTCAAATCTTATGAAAAATCATGTTAACACTGTAGATTTCACAGTTATTATTGGATCTTCACCAAACTTTGTCAAATCGTTTGTTTTAATGATATAACGGTCAAGTATAAATATGGGTCATCTGGGGTCAATAACACGGTCACCAGGTCAAATCTTAGGAAAACTTTGTTAACACTGTAGATGTCACAGTTTTAATTGGATCTTCACCAAACCGTGTCAGAATGTTTGCCTCAATGATATGTGGGTCAAGGTTGAACATGGGTCAGCCGGGGTCAAAAACCGGGTCACCAGGTCAAATCTTAGGTAAAAATCTTGTAAAAGCTCTAAATGTCATGGTTTTTATTGGATCTTGGCCAATTGTCAGATTGTTTGTCTTAATGACATTAAGGACAAGTTCAAATATGGGTCACCTAGGGTCAAAAACCAGGTCACAAGGTCAAATCTTAGGAAAACCTTATTAACACTGTAGATGTCAAATTTTGATCGTATCTTCACCAAACCTAGTCAGAATGTTTGTCTTAATGATATGTAAGACAAATTCGAACATAGGTGGTCTGGGGTCAAAAACTAGGTCACGAGGTCAAATCTTAGGAAAACCTTGTCTATGCTGTAGTTTTCATGGTTTTGATTGGATCTTCACCAAATTTTGTCAGAATGTTTGTCTTATTTATATGTAGGACAAGGTCTAACATGGGTCATGTTGGGTCAAAAACTAGGTCACAGGTTCAAAACAATGTTTTAATGAGTGAACAGTGATTGTCATGTGAGCGATATAGGGCCATCTTGGCCCTCTTGTTAGGATATTGAAGTTCATCCTAGGGCAGTATGCGTATCATTACTAGGGTCTGTTGTTGTTAATTCAGTCAACCGTAATGTAATCACTCATGTATCAAACGCATGTTTTTATATAACAATAAGTTACGTCTTATACAAATTTAAGGTGTAGAACTTCATGCAAAATCAGGACAAGCTAAATTAATTGGTGATGATTACAGCAAATGTGTGTGTTGAAACTTCAAGCCCCTATCTGCATCACGTGCTTGGTAGGTAACCATGGTGATGAATGGCCCTTAATGCAAACCATTGCTCCTTTGGTTTGCTTTGATCATTGGGTCATGACAATGTAAATAATGTAAACAATTATAACAAAGTGACAGACTTTATTTTGATTAAGAACATATCGAGATGGTAGTTTTGATGGCATTTAAAAACAGTTGTGATAGATTAATATAACATTATCATAGAAAGCCATAATCTAACAGTTACAATTCCAACATATCTGGACAAGGATAAATTAGCTTCCTTTATATGGCTTGACAAAATGCTCTGAAAAGAATAGATAATTAGATAGTGTGATAAATATGTCTGCACTTGTAATAAAATAGTATTTTGATACTGAGATTTTCTGATCATTGTTGTCTTGCTGACTTGAGACATAAGACATAAGACATATGGGAAATAATCAGCTCCATTCTTATAACTTTCTTACTGTACCTAATGTTTGATTTCACTAATTTGTTTTACTATAAGAATTAGGTATGACTTGAGGTAATATTTTATATGTATTTAATCTACAATTTTTGATGAAATATACCACACACAAATTTGCATATTATAGAGGACTCTCATTGGCTTGAACTTAGTAAATTCAAACACCTGGAATACTAGACCATAATTTGTCCAGTCCCAATTGTGTTTGCTATATGTTCTATATAGTTTGTCTCTGCATGGCTTGAACCACATCAACTTGTACCTTTAAAATGAAAACCTGATTCCCTGCTCAGTATTTTATTCTGCTATTCACACATCTTGGTCGAACATTACATTTTCACAACTTCAGAGAAATTACCTCTGTCAAATAGTTATTCATACTTCATGAACTTTTCAAGAACTGTGAAAGAATAGTTCAAGAAAAATCCATGTTTTCGTGAATTCCTTTTTAAAGTGGTTACAGTCAAATTTGCTCAATATATCATGTGGCATGTGAAAATGACACACATGCAGAAAACATTGCACCTGTTTGATACTTCACTAATGTTTGAATTTGTTCGCAATCTTATCTGCAATTAATTAAATATTATTAATTACTTAATGAGTATTATGTATTTTAAATGATACTTAATCAAGTTAATGAGTTGTTTGTATTCTTATTTTTGAATTAAACAAGCAATAATGAGTACTAAGTGTTAGAAAATATTTTTAATATAAGATTAATGTTTCGTAATATAACCTTTGCTTTTCATGATCTTTGTTTCTTTTATTTTGTTTTATAATGTCTTGGTATGTACATTAGTCATGTAGTTATATGATCACTATACAAAGTACTAGTGTACCAGGGAAACAATGTTGGTCCCCAGATTGCTAGACTTCTGAATATTGGAACTCAGACCTCGCCAGTCTTACTGAATTTGAGCCAATGAGAGTCCATTGTATTATAAACTTGGTACATTTGAAAAATGTATCAATCTATATCCAATTTTTATTGCTTTTGTTATATTTCATCTTATCATGCTTCTGGCCAAATATTTTATTGAACGATAATAAGTTTGGATGACAAACATAATATATAGGATTACTAAGTGATGCTAGCCAAATTATTTCATGATGTTTCTACAGTTGTTTGAAGGTATAATATGGATGTCTGTCACAATAAACTTGCAAGCTATTACTTCTTCTTAAAAAAAAATTCGAAACAAAATGATATGTTTTTAATGTACTGAGGGTCGTATCATTGCTATTTTCTTGCTGTGATAAATTCATCAATTCATTGAATATTTTTCTCACATTTTCTTAACTCTTCCTAATTTCTCTAAAACATCTCTTATTTTCCCATATAAATTCCTTAAATTTTGCTGTTTTCTTTCTTTAATGGTTGAGGTTTTGTTGAAATAATCTTATTTTAGAAATGAACTAATTTAACACTTTTATACGTAAAGCAGCTGAGAATGAGGATTTTTTATTATGATAATGTTGCTATTTATGCACATAAAAATTATTTACTAAATTCTAAAGATTAATTGATGTTTACTGTCTAAAGCATTGCTTATTTTACAAAACTGGCATTGCAAGAGAATATAAGTACTGATCTTTTATTGGAGGGTTCTATGAATAGTTCAAAGTTTTTCTGTTCTGTGAATGTTTATTTATGGTATCTGACTAGTTATAGCTAGCTTCTCATTGTTATGAGCTCAATCCCTGCCCAAGACTTGAGAATTAATTTCACAATTAATTGAGATTGATGTCAAGCTAGTTTACGGAAGGTCAGAGGTTCTTCCTAGATGGTTTGAATTCAGGCTCAAACTTAAAACATTACTTGCTAAAATTTAATCTCTAATTTAGATCCCTCTTTTGATATCCTTGGGTCACAATAAGGGGTCAGGTTTGGACTGTGCTTTGGAATGTACCATATTTTATTTATGTTACTGAATTTTATAGACAAAGAATGAAGGACATTTATTATATTTAATTGCCAATTATCAATGTCTTCACTGAATTTTCTCACTGACTCCTTGCAAATAAAGTGCGTGTTCTAAGAATTTCAAGGAATTCAGATGAAATAATATTTTTGTTTTATAGAATTTTCTGCTATTTATGTTGTTTGAGAATGAACTTTGCTCAGCAATATTTTCTTATTTCCTTGAATCTGTACGTGACAATCGAGGGATGTCATTTTATAGATAAATTTCATTTGGTAAAACAGTCAGACATTTAAAGCAGACAATAGGTATAGGTAAATAGATTAAGTATTTTGTTTCATGCTGCTACCCAATCAATAGTTTTATTATTAAAGAAAAAACTTGTTGCCATAGTATTATTGACATTCTTTCACCATATTCTAATACACCATCAATTTTCTTTGATATAAGTAGTATTAGTTTACTTCATTTCTAATTACTTTAATATAAGATTTAGATCTTCTTATTGACTTTTAAATGTCAAGTGGTTCTCCTATTTTCTAAGCTGAATTACCACAAAAACATAAATAATTAGGATACAGTCAGATCTGTGAACAAAGGTAACACTTGGGAAAGACATAATGTGGCCTTTATTAGCAGATGACCTTTATTAGAAGGTCATTTTGTTCTTAATGCTTAAAGAATGGCATTTTTTTCGTAAATTATAATTTTAATGTAAAGTTTCTCTCCTGATTTGAACAATAATTTACCCAGACCATGTTCACATGTCTTTTAGTCTGAATACTGTTTTGTAAAGCACATCTTCACATGAGAATCCACAAACCAGTCACATGTTGATGTAAGTCAGCTAAATAGACTGGTTTTCATTTATATAAAAATGACATGATAATTTTGTATCTGAATTTTACTGTATCTTCCATTATTTCAGGAACTGGAGCTTTTAGGTTTCAAACAGTTTTACACAGAAATGGATCTATAACATTTGCTTATAGAAGGGTGAGTAACATACTGATATCACATCATAATCTTAATATAAACTGTAAGAATCTGTAAAAAGCTCTTGAAATGACCTAAAATTAGCCAAAAAATCATATTCAAGGGCAGATAACTTAAAAACAAGTTTGTCACCCCCAATTCTTTTTCGCTTAAAATGTTTCTGTTATCATATGCTATGAGCATTCAAAGTTTTTTTAAAAAATATGAAAACGTTTTCATTTTCCCTATATGTCTATGTGAAAAATACTAGAAACTGTAGGAAATGTCTTTAAGTGACAGCATTGATAATAAGAAATATTGTACATAATTATTGGCTACATTGTTGACTATGCTTACAATCAAATTCATAATGCAACATATGGTAGACAGTTAGTGTTACTTTATAATTATGTTATTTAGAAGATACTACCATGTTGTATAGATACAACATTATATTGCCTTATAACTACAACACTTAATTTGTGTGTATCCTTTATTTAAATTCATGTATAGATTGAAATCTTTAGTCTCCCTAATGCAGTTTGTTTGATGTAAGTGCGTCCGTCTGTCTGTCCATCTATCATATGGATCACACATGTCCGGATCAGTTTACTATGTCATTAGATGGGGGATTTTGAAATAACCTCACAAGTCAGAAATATTCATCATGATTGGACAGCATGTTGTGCCTATGATCCCTGTTTGTAGCTCAAAGGTCAAGGTCACACTCAAGGTCATTGTCAAGTATTGGTCTAAAACAATCTTTTGACCATAATGATACAAGCTCTTCATCTCTTGACAATAGCGGGCCTGAAATTTTCCCTTTGACTTCTAGTTTTGAATATCTTTAATATTTTGATTAATTAAATTATATTGATAATTTTCTACTATCATTTACTTTGAATTAAATTGATACTGTGTGTTATGTTTATCAAACAGGTATAATTTATACATTCTCTAATTGAAATTTAATGACTGTTATTTCTTCATGATGTTTTTAGTTTCAGGGTAAGATTGTATAGAGAGGCGGATGTTTGTTAAAATTTGTGTATTTTACTATGTATTCATTGTGTGATGATAATTGATATCTAAATTTGCAGGAATACTTTCCTAAGCCTTCAGTCAAACCTGTGTTAGAGGTCACCTCTGAATAAAGGCCATTATATGAATAAAGGCCATTATATGAATCAAGGCCATTATATGAATCAAGGCCACCTTACAATAAAGACCTCATCTTGTCTTTTCTAAGGGTGACCTGTGTTCACAGGTTTGACTGTATGGTATATTAGAAGATTGGTTGTAAAAATATTTTTAATGGTTTACTTACTGTAATAAATTTAAGAATGTCACAGAAAATGGATGTTTGCCTAATTAATTTTGATTCATTTAAAGTTTAATACAAAAGTTAACTGAATTTGGAGGTTCGGAAACATGTTTAACCTTTTGATACTGCCTGATGAATTTAGGGCAGTGCAATTTATTATTGTTAAAATCTAATCCATAGATATGTTACTCTGTCCGTGTTCCTAGGTCTCAGTACCAGTGGAGGGTATACTATCAGTCGGTTAGAATCAATCTGGCTTGTGAATTATTTATATTGTAAAAGGTAACTTGATTTCTTTAGAAGAAAATATCATACCTTAATTACAGTCTTATTTATTATCTCTTGTAGTGATGTTGATTGTATTATAAAATGTCGCCATTCTAGGTCTTCTCAAAATTAAATAATTTCATGTTATGAATATGAGAATAAACACACACATATAAGATATATACAATGTTTATAGTATATAAGCCCGCCTCCGTGGTTGAGTGGTTAAGGTCCCTGACTTAAAATCACTGTAAACTCTCACTGATAGAGGGTCGTGGGTTTGAGCCCAGCTACTGACCATGTCTCTTTATATGAGAAAGTAGGCAGCTGTTTACAGAGGATGGTACTGGTTCTTCCCAGGATCGATGGTTAGGAGAACTGTCCGCCTCAAATGACTCTGACTGTTGAAAACGGAGGTAAAACTGAAAACAAATAATGGTATAATTTTATATTGACTGCTACCTAAAAAAAGAGAATTATCAGTGACAAACATCATATTCTCAGTGATTATTTCAAAATGTGTGAATACTATCATCAAATTTTTATATTGTGAACATTTTGAAATGTTTTTTGTATTCATTTAAATATATTTACAAATGAATCAAAAGTAATGCATATTCCTTGGTGGGAATTTTATATCTCATTTTAAATTTAATCATCATTAAAATCATCCATTATGCAAATATGCTTTTACGCAATTATACAAAACACTCAATATACAGCTATAGCAATTTGTTCAAAGTTGAATTTTTTACACTGGGGTTTAATGTCGCACCTATGGTCAAGGTCATTTGGCGATTTTCAAGTTTTTGTAGCGAAGGAGACCCCAGGTGTAATCAACTTTTCTATTTCGCCCTTTCTGTTAACAGACATATGGTGTAATCAGACATTATAAACTAAATAAATCAATCAAAGAGTAAGTTATCTATAACATATTTTCCCTATTTACATAGAACATTGCATTTTGAAATATAATACTTCATTATAGAATTAATTAAAATAAACTCTCATATTTTGTTGTATTTATCATACAGAAGTCTTTTTGTTCAATTATTTGTATGATACATATATTACATTTTTTTCTTAAATTTACATAATGTTATACCACACCACTTCATGTACCATGCTAATTGTGTTCAGTGATATCGCACACCTTGTGTAAATTCAATTAATTAACTTGTTATCAGTATTCACCTGTCTTGTTTATCATTCATATTATCATGTTCTTCTTTGATTGATTGATAATTAATTGAACTTCTAATTAAATCTCACTTTGTAATGTTTTTTTTTCCAATTATGCTTGATATCTATATATATATATATTTTATTTTAATATATTTTAGAAAAAAAGTATGATTAGTATTTGAGGCTTTTGATATTCCATACAGATGAAACTGTATTCATTCAATCTTTCTGGTGAAGGATAAATAGCAGAACCTTTAAGTGTTGGTTAGTTGGGAGAACTGTGAATTCATCAACATCTTTTTCTTGCGGAGTTGTCTCCCTTGATTAAACCAACAATTATATAGAAATTAATGTAGATGTGTTTTGTCAGTTAAAAAAATAATACTGTAAATAATTATAATTTTATGAATATAATATATACACTACAAAGTTTTATGTCAACAAATATACTGTGTGTAATATAAATGATTTACACATTTATTACAAATGGAAAAAACATGTTTGATTTATTAGTTTGTGGTTTGTTTTGAAAATAATTGTTTGCTTATAATGTCAAGTAGATAGGTAATTTATGTTCAAATTTGATAAAACCATTGTGACAGTTTGTTAT
The DNA here is from genome assembly GCA_964023205.1 of Lutraria lutraria. Taxonomy (NCBI): domain Eukaryota; kingdom Metazoa; phylum Mollusca; class Bivalvia; order Venerida; family Mactridae; genus Lutraria; species Lutraria lutraria. The sequence goes on from OZ026848.1 coordinate 1,209,514, forward strand.
ACATTGTGCATGTATATAACTTGTGTTATTACTGTTATAACAAAGAAATAGAGGTCTCTATAGAGTGTTCAAATGTAACAACTTTGTATACTGGTAATGGGATTCTGACTGTTATGTTTATTATTTTATACTTCAAACCTGTTTTTGTAAACATGAGTTAAAATATTTCTGGCCTTTATTTTAGATGACCTTAATTTTGTGTCATCTTTTGAGTTCATATCATCTTCATGTGAGATGACCTTTATATGAGGTCATCATTATTTAAGGTCACCTTCAAATGTATACATAATGTTTAAACACCTATTGTAAATGAAACTTTGGAAGGTGTTTCGAAACAGATGGGGTTTGTACTTAGGTAGTCTGAAAAACAGGTTTGAAGATCCATAAAGAATTGGTGTTTATTTCAAGGATGTTCACACTCTTTTTGAGGTCACCTGTGATGTTGTGTTTAAATTTTCCCAGTCAAATAGTTATTCATGAACTATCCATGAAGTGTGCAAGAAAAGTTCAAGAAAAATTCATGATTTCGTGAATTCCACTCAAAAGGGTTAAAATCAGTGATTAATATTGCATGTTCTCTGTACTTGTAGATCCCTATAAAGATTTCAGATATAAAAGATAGTGAACATAGAGTGACCATTGGACTGTCTGATGCTTACTATGTTGATAAAACTACTGATGGTACTGCTTGTGCACACAATCTGTTTATAACATTGTTTAAATGGATATAGCCACATTTTGTCATGAATATACATGATAGGAGAGAATTAAAAGGATTTTGACTTGATAAAAAACTGATTGTGGCATTTGGTTCTGAGTTTTAATTAAGAACTGTTATGTAATTAATTAATTGTTAATTAATAAAAATATTATTATGAAGAATGGTCAAAGAAATGCATGTTAAAACTTCCCTTTGAAGAATGCATTTTATTACTGTAATGATCCAATAATCATAATAATTATTTATTCACAATAGATTTCTGTGGATTGACTTATTATCTGATTAAAATTTCCTGTGGTCATAGTTTGTCAGACTAGTGATAATAATAATAGACTACAAATCTAGTTCATGAATAATGTACTGATGTGGCTTCATCCATTTAGATATATATGTAGTTTTAGTGTGGAGTTAATTAGAACTAAACAAACTAACCATGCCTAACTTAATCACCAAAACACAAAGATACAGTGATGATTCTGTCCCCTACCCTATTTGAACTGTTTTATTATTACAGAACTTGATTTTTGCTTTCATCCTTAATTGTCCATGTAATGATTTTTAAGATCATTTATAAGACATCATAGAGACTTAATTTGTTCATCACTGGTAAAAGACTAGTTGGAATCTGTGGTATTTTAGGTATGGATCTGTGGTCTAATAGTAACGGCCCCAGACCACCAATCGTAAGGTCTTGGGCTCAAATCTTGTCTTAGGCTTCCAATATTTCAGGGAAGCTTTTTCAGTGTATTTGTTAGTATGTTTGCCTTGATTTAAAGTGTCTCACTGACATACTTCTACTTGTTTCATTTTGTAACATCCCTTATATGATTATTTGAATGTTTATTCTCTGGTATTGTCATGATTTATTCATTTATATCACTTTTTTTGTTTTTCATACATAAAACTTGTTTCTTTCACTTACAGTTTTGTTGAAATGGTAATAATCTTTTATCTCTAATTTATCCTCAGCCTAATGTCTCAGGAACTACTGAGAATGTAATGGTCGACTATCATAAGTCAGGCTTGATACCTTGGTATGACCCAACATTGCTAGAGACCACTTTAGTATAAACTTTCTCATATCGTGGGTTCAACGCAACAGTGGTGTAACTCATATTGAAATAAGAACAAGTTACGTCAGTGTTGTGCTGAGCCCTCGATATGCATATCATATTGTGGTACAGTTAATTCCCTGAAAACTGGATCTCTTCCAGACTGAGCAGTGAAAAGTCTGGTTTTCTGAAAATTCCGGGGTTTATTTTCAGAGAACTTTAGATACATTCCAAAACGTTGGACTGTAAAATTTGTCTGGTTTACAGTTTTCAGGGTTTATACGGTACATTAACTGACTTATAATACTTATGTCATTGACCTGATAATTTCTTACATCACTGGTCGTTCATGAAGAAATTAAGCTTAAACAATGTCTGTAGATTTAATATTTCAACTTTATATATAAAGTATACAAATTTTCAGCTAATTCAACTTTAATGGGAAGCAATTAATTCTCAATTCAGGTCAGTGATATGTGCTTTTATAAGACACTGTTTGTTCATGTACCACATTATCAAACTTGATGCTGCTAGTTAAAAGTATGGCATACAGTTTATGTTTCACTTGCTAGGACAAACATCAGGTTGATGTCACCAACTACCTTACAAAAAAAGAAATCCCATTGTGACTGTCCTTGTATGACATTCCTTCCCGTGCTATCTTTGTTCTGTATCAGGAATAGTTGGAAACTGAATAATTGTTCAGCTTTCCATAGCGGTCACTCGTTCGGAGCACATTAATTTTAATGAGGAGCAAAGTACTTGTTTTTCTACATCCACCATGCAATTGTTAGATTAGTTCCCGTTCCATGTTGCAGTGCAAGTCTTTGTTTAAGTTCGGTTTCCATATCGAGGGATCAGCGCAACAGAGTCGTAACTCGTATTGAAATAAGAACAAGTTACTGCAGTGTTGCGCTGAGCCCTCGATATGTGCTTTTTGTGCTTTGATTTTTGGTTTAGTGTCGCCTAGAATTATACATGTTTCATTGTCCATCCATTTGTCTGTCGGTGACATATTTTTGCTACTTGTTAAACAAGCGATATTTGTCTGTCAGACGTTGAACTTATGTAATAAGTTGATGTCCTTGCTAACAATAAATGTAAGTGTTTGATATATGATGTATTATACAATTTACAACTTCCATCTCATTGTCAACACGTTTAAGATACATTTTACATGTCAAATATTGTTAGAAGTCATGTACATTTATGTACTTATAATAAGCTATTAAACATTAGATGTCAATGTGACCAATATTACACTTATATGTACATGAGAAACCCTTTACTACCTTACCTTAATTAGTGGCAAGAACCTCACCAGGTACCAGGTATTTCCCTGAATATTTGAAAGCTACTTGCCCTGAGTCAAACATGCATACAGTTGTCCCTCTTTGCTTCTTGCCCATGTACCCTTTATGTTAAAACAATAATGGAGAGTATTTAAATCAACATTACAATGTCAGAGTTGTGTAATATAAAACTATGGATGTTTTTATATGAAATATTACTGGTTTGATTATGTTGCTAGGTTCCAATTCCTGTGAAGAAAATTTCTGCAGTGAATCATAAAGTGACTGTTGGTTTATCAGATGCATACTATATTGATACCAGAGTCGATGGTACAGGGAGACTTTTTTTGTAGTACATTTCATCTCCCATGTAAAATGCTTATCTGAACCAGATGATTCTTGTTTTATCTTTCTGTGGCTAGTAGACAACATTGCTAGAAAGTGCCTCATTTGATTCATATGTAGTTTTATAAAATGTAGTAAAAAATAGATGTTTACGGTTTGCCAGCTACCTACTTTATCATAATTAATTATATTTCAGCTTTTTACTGAAATAATTCATTAATACTGATTTAAAATAATCTATTGTTCATTCTAAATAACAAAATTATTTCTCAAACCAATAGTATATATCCAAATACCACTCTAGTACCTTCTTTTTGAAGAGCTCTCTTTTTAAATTGAAACAAAGAAGACAAAGGTAAATTATTGCCTGAAAGTAATTTAAAATCACAGTCTCAACGAATTTTGACACAACTTATTTTGCTAAATCTATATGTAGTGTTCCTATACTTATCTTTCTCACTCAACATAACCTACTAACTATTTTATATTTTTATCATAAATTATGATTATTTTCAGCTGCTGATGTAGATACTATCTAAAGAATGCATTGGTTGAAAATGAAACTGACAATGTATCTGTAGCCCTCATTTTATTAGCTCTACAACAACAATGGCTGTATCAAAAATGATTATTTTTACCATATTTATGTTGCTTAGTGAACAGTCAGTTTACTGCACATTACCTCAGTTGATCTGCTTACTTAAATTGTCAGTCTGTGACAGAATTTACATGTCTTAGTAGTGCAACAAGATTGTAAAGTTAGTCTTAATATATAGAAGTTACAACCTTGTGCACTGAAAAGATTGTGTGTGACTCTAAACGAGACATTGATCAGTTTCACTATCAACCAGTGGGTACACTCTCAGCTTACAGCAGTATTCTCACCCTATGTTCTCCTATAATCTATTACAGCTACCTATTCCCATCGGCAACATAAGCACCTCATCCCACCCAGTAAAGATTGGCTTGTCTGACGCTTTCTATTTTGATTCAACAACTTTTGGTAGGATTTTTCACAGAATTCTATATGTTGTATTCTTTTAACACAGATGGTAATAAAAAAATGAAAGAAATTTTGTTAATTTAGAAATCTTTGCTTGAAGTGCTTATCTGTCTAAAGCGTTTTCTTGCTATCTCAACATTCTGAGATTTCTTTGTTTGTCCGTTTATTGTAGTCATATACAGTTGACTCTCGTTAGCACAAACTCATTTGCTCTGTTCATTACCGGGAACTCCATTATCCCCTCTTTACATGTCTGGTTCATAATCTGTCAGTTCAGTCACAAGGTTTTGCATTATATTTAATTTTTTTTTTCATATTCCCCTGGATCAAGTTTACACTATATATCTATTGTTTTTCTCAAATTCGGATTTTATCCCGTCACTGCCAGATGTTTCCACACCTTGCTTAGAATTCTTGATTTCACACTATAATCATTATTTTTACATGTAGTTATTGATCATTAATATATTGCAATGATTTGTATGTGTTTGCAAACTGTTAGAGAAAATGATTATATGAAATGCACATCCTTTGTAAAATGTGCCACAATGAGTGATTTGATTATGTTTAAACTTAAATGAACACATGTCAACTTTGAATATTGTTTCAACAAAATAATATCAAACAGCATGGATTAGAAAAAAAGTTAATTCACTGCAAATTTTATAGAACCGATATTCAGCAAATATAGCCACAGTAAAACATCTCCAGAGCGTTCCTCTGTAGTGCAACAATCTCTCCGTAACAACACCTTCAAATTTTCCTTAAGCTGATATTTACTATATATTTAACGTCTGTAGAGCAACAACCTCTAAACAACGGTCAATATTTGCAGCTCCCATAGGGTGTTGTTCTACAGAGGTTGCACTGTACACTCCAATTACAATTTGATATAGATGAACCCATTATACAGGTCTAAAAAACAACATTGAGCAATTCATTGTAGGTCCTGGTATAGTCATGTACATTTTTTTTTTGTTACCTTTCTTTATTTATGCACTGAAGTAATATATTCTCATGAAACACAACGATTTTCACGAACTTATAATTCTCACAAAATATCGTAAAAAATGGCCTCTCAATACATTAACACCAAAAATTTCAATGGTCCGAAAACTTTGTGCTAACGATAGTGGACTGAACTTTGTTTTCCATATTCAAGGCTAATGTTTAAATATATATACTGCTTTTCTGTTTTATATCAAAGTGATGTTTAAGGTTTTTCTGTACTCCCTGAAGGAGCTCCGGTCTAAGTTTAGATTCAAATGTCTTCTTCTTCAAACCAAAGACCTTGCAACAACTTCGGCAACCCTTCATAATTCATTCCCTGACCTTATTTGGCTGTCTCATTGTGTTAAATTTCTATGGTCAGATAACATAAGATAATAATTGTATTCCTGATTTAGGAAGCTGTGACTCATCTCCGTGGTCATGTGGTTAAGGTTGCTGACTCCAAATCACTGTAACCTCTCACTGATAGAGGGTCATGGGTTCGAGCGCAGCTACCGACCATGTCTCTTTATGTGAGAAAGTATGTAGTTACTTGCGAAGTATGAAAGTTTAGTCTAGTACTGGTTCTTCCCAGGAATGATGGTTATTGTTTCACCTATTTTGTCTGTCCTGGTTATTGTATTTCCGATATCTGCAATCATGCTTATTGTATTTTGAAGATCTGTTGTAAATTGGAATGCATTAAAATTTGAGATGGTCAATTCCTATTGACTGGCTTAGATCTATCTTCGTTTTCTTCTATCTAAAGATCAAAGTCCATGCATGCTTTATTCATTACTCTCATGTCACTTTTCTAACTTGCCATTTTTTGCACATGAACTTAATTACTTATAAATATTTACTGTATGTGTTTTCATGTTTCAACTTATTGCTAATTTTAATCAATAAATACAAACAATGTTTGTGACAATTGTTTTACTGTACTGCTCAGTTAGGATAATTGTATAGTGACGCAGTGGTCGAGTCCATTTTTACGGTGTAAAACCGTTGGCAAATTATCATTGGACATATAGGCTGACTACATTATTTACAAATTTCAATAAATACATCAAGTGTCGGCGTAGCGCAGTTGGTAACAATGGTGACTGACGATAATCTATTGATGTGAAAAGAACTGTGTGAGACCGCGACTTGGTACTTTTTCGCAAATTATTTTCTATTGCTATATATCTTTTTTAAAAAATCGTCAATTTTTTAGTCTTTTTTTTTTTTGTAAGGAATATACTAGATCTAGTGTTTATATTATTATCATCATTTTTATCGTTTGGCATATCTTTTTTGAAAATAGTTTTACATGTTATAAACATGATGGAAAATAGTCTTAGACATTTTGTTGTAATTCTGGTAATTACGATTGGTTCGCTATTAAAAGTCCACCTATTTTCAGCCATATTTAGCTAGTTGACATTCAGATAAGTTTGCACGAAATACCTGTGCGCGGTACTAATACTTCATGTACTTTTGCACTACACACTTTGCGTTACACAGGCCAATTATATATTATGCATTCTTTTTCTTCACAATTTACTACTAAATATTATAACGAAACTACAATTCATTTGCAAAAAGTTGAAAACGAAAAAAGAGACAACCGGTGAGGTTCAAACTCGCGATAAAATTTTAGCCCCTGGTCAATTCTAAAGGCTTTACCAACTGCGCCAACCAGACATCTACAATATCATTGCTAAACTATAATACTATATTTGTTTCTAATAAACCCATTTTACCTGTTCAGACAATGGATGTAAACTTTTGTGTACACATAAAATGAAACATCACTATCTCATTATCCTAACTGGACAGTACTTATGAAATACATTTTAGTGTGTTGTTTTGTTTACAGTCTGTTTCTAGTAAAAGGTGCTTTGACTTAAATACTAAGTGTTTCTTTTTTTTTTTAAACTGTAATGAATAATAATTTTCATATTGAATTGAATAAAGAAAAGTAATGGATCAGTATTTACATTAATACATGATTTTTGTCTTTTCTTTTATATATGATTTATGTTTTTTAGGTACAAAAAGAAGAACTATAAATGAATATCACAGAGTGGTGCTAAATACCACATATATTCAAGAAGGAACCATAGTTCTTATAAATCCTCAACCAAGTAAGTTTATATAGCAGCTGTCTCCATGGTGACGACCTTGGTGTCATTTTTATAACCTGATGACCAGTGTAACAGTTGTCATTGTGATACAGTTATGTCATGATCACATGCAGTAGTAACAGACCTGTCAATGATAAAATAGTAATACAATTTCAAAAGCCCTTTAGCCCGAAATTACCCATATAAATAACAATGAAAGCACAAGTTTACCATCATTGGTCCATAACTACAGTGTCCATGTTCATGATTAGTTCTCTCTTCAATTTGTTAATGATATCTTTGACAAATATCTAATTGATGCCCGTTATTATTATCTAATTACGGTACAGTGAGATATCATCCTAAACATTCAAGTGACAATACCTCAAGGTTGTTAATTTTGTTTTTCGTCAAAATTGAATTCTGAAAAGAAAGTTCACTCAGGTTCATTCACAATGCAAATGGTGTTTTTATGTACTGGAGTTTTGTTTTGTTTTGTTTGTATGTTGGTAATGGAAAAAGCCTGTGACTCAAAACTTAAGGCTATGATTAAAGTATTTAAAGAGAAGTTTCTGTTTAAACTTTTTTTTAGAAAACTATACAAGGTTACGCAAACAATGTGATTTTACACTTATTGAAATTTATGCAGATGATTTGCAGTATGATAGCTTATGCTTGGTTCTCAGTTTAAGGTTTTAATAACTTCGCTTGTTGGTACTGTGCTAAATAGTACTAAGACAAATGAAAACTTATCACAATGTTGTCACATCACCATGGTAACAAAAATCTTCTCTTTCTCTTCTCATTTTGGGGAATTAAAAGAAAAAAACTTTTGGAGTTATCTTGAATCTTTTCTGCAAAAATGATCTCTAAATTGTGTACTTTGCACTATTTTCTCTGAGATTGTCATCATAAAATGGATTATATGATTCTTCTTCATGTTAGTGTGTCATCATTGTTGTTAAAAAGTGTGACAACTGTATATGTGACTTTAGCTGTAATTCAGTGTCTCCTATTTATGAACAAGAGTATCAGGTCACAAAATTACTGGTTATCGAATTTGACCGAGATCACATGGCCATAAACATTTCTATTAAGTTTGGTGACGATCCGAATAAAACTGATTGAATTAGAGATAGACACTGTTGTGGATGCCACCCGCCCAGCAACCAGCCCGTCCGCCTTGAGTGTTCCCATAATATGACCCGTTTTTCAAACGGGCGTTTAAAAAGGGATATGATAAAAGTTATTGATTTGTTCTGGTAATAATACTCTTGGACTTTCAGTAGAGTGTACTGCTATTCTAGAAGTGCAGTCAAGCCTGTGTTGGTGGCTTATAACGACCGAATAAAGACCACCCTGTGAAAAAAGACCATTCTTATAAAACTCTTCATTTATTATTTAGAACAAAATGACCTACAAATAAAAGCCACCTGTCAACAAAGGCCATAGTATGCCTTTCCTGATTGTAACCTTTGTTCAGAGGTTTTACTGTCTAATGATTGTTGATTCTGATTTCCTGTTATATCCAGATCACTGATGTACAAAAACTGGCTGTTTGATGACAGCCCTACAGGTAACTGCTGTGTTGCATGGAAGACCGTTTAATTATTTAACAGAAACATAAAATCAATTAAGATCTCTACCACTCACAAAGTTGTATTTTCTTTATAACAGATGATGTAGCTTATAAAGTAGACGTAGGGGAAGAATATGGCAACTTCCAAGATATATCTGTGATGGAGTACCATGATCGTCAACGTCGACAGACTGATGCAGAGGCTGCCAACACCAATGGCTCAACAACAGCAGCACCTCCACCCAAGACAACCACTCCAGATAGGGGGAGCTGGAATGTGATGCATGTGCGTATTTCAGGCTTTTAAGATCTTTTCTTTGAATCGTTCTGTCTTAAGTAAGTTACTTATTTAAGAAAGAATATAAATGCCTACTGATTTTAGATGGGTTATGATAGTGTGTTAGTCAATGTTTTAAATGTTATGTACGTTCTGACAGGGGTGACAATATTCCAGATATATCTGGAATTCCGGATTTATCTGTCCCGAAAGAGCTGTAATTTCTGAGCAAAATAAAATATATTTGATGAAAATATCTCAAGAAATGGCAAAGATATGCTTGATTTAATCTGCTTTGAAGAATTTTCTTTAATACTTAGACTGAATTAAATATGAAAGCAATGTGGTTGAAGGCCTCTTGTTTGGCAATAATGGTGGGACACCTAGGATTTTCAGGATTTTTTATTTAGCTATTTTGACACCCTTGTCTGAGTAACAGTCTTTCATGGGCTTTGTTGTTGAAAAGCATTGGACCATGGTAGTATTATTGCTGTATCATATACATGTAGTAAAAATGTTTGTATAAAAAAAAAAATGACTTATTTGGAAATAACTTTTATCCTAACATTGTGTTACTAGAATGAGGATGTTGACCTCTTTATGTAGGCAAGTTGCTCTATTGCAGGATGACCATAGATACTATAAATCCCAGATGTTTGTTCCAATTGATATTACTGGGTATTGGGTGGAATTGACGGATGTTGCTGGTCATTCAACGTTATCAGATAGTCATAGGACGGCTGTGGTATGTTTTTATTAATGTATCTGTAAGATAAGTTTTGTTGCTTTATAAAGTTCAAATCAAATCTCAATTATAGGCCAACTTCGTTGTCATATAAGCTTTGCACCTGACAACAAATGACTTAAGCTTACCATACCAACCAAATTGAATCTTTATCCATCTTTTATCATTGAGCACCAAGCACTATAAAAGAATTTATGTAATACCATTTCTTTTTGCCACAAGGGTTGCATGAATTTTTATCTGTGAAAATTTGACTCAATAGGTCAATGTGTTTGAAACGTAGATGATGAAAATAGGCCCATATTGTTTTTTATATTGAATTTGAGCTATAAATACTCCCCTCTGTGCTCAAGTGGTTAAGATCGCTGACTTCAAATCACTGTAACCTCTCACTGATATAGGGTCTTGGGTTCGAGCCCAGCTACCAACCATGTCTCTTTATGCGAGAAAGTAGGCAGTTGCTTACGTAGGATGGGAGTCTACTATGCTGGTTCTTCCCAGGAGTGATGGTTAGGTGAACTGTCTGTCTCATATGACTCTGACTGTTGAAAAGGGGCATAAAACTCAAACAAACAAACATAGAGCTATACAGTCAATACAAAACTGATTGTTAATTAGAACTTAGTTATTAGTCAATTAGACTTTCACACAGTTCTCCACCCTGTCAGTTTCAGGCTTGGATTATATTCAGCTTGAATTGATAATATCACATTTCTGAGAAGGCGTTTTTCAAGGGCTAAATGTTTAATATCACCCACTCAAAAATATGATAATAATATTATTATACGAAAAAATTAAACATGAAAGATGAAAATCACTTGGTACTCATTTTGTAAACAAATTGTAATGGACTCTGTAGTATTTACATTGAGCTCTGACGTCACAGAGTTGTTTGCCTAGGCAGGTGTTGGCTACATACAGAAGAACTATCATGATGTGTAAAAGATAGTTTAGTCGAAATAAAAATATTTTCTAGCAGATTCTTCAATCCAGAACCAATGTTGTAAAGGTTAATTGCATGAAATAATTTGAGGCCCGATCAGGTCTAGGTTGTATTGTATTTGGATCAGAGGTGAGGTATAATAATAATATGGTAATATACACATATTATTTTTATGTTGGTTGAAGCACATTCCTTTTATTTCAAAACACTTTAGTTTGTGACTTAAAAATCATGTCTCTTAAAACTCTAGGCTGGCATCATGTAATATAAAAATGCTGATTAAATTATTGTATGTTGTTTCTGTTCATGAAGCATACTTGTTCTGTGAGCGTATCTATGGCTTGTCTTATCTTGTTCATCTTAATATAGGGGTGGATCGGTGGTTTAGCGATAACACACTGCACTACTAATCAAAAGGTTGTAGGATCGAATTTTGGCTCCGCCTATCAATATTTCAAGCACACTTATAAAGTATCTCCATTCTAACTACCGAGCCCTGTACTGTGTTTAGAATAGCACAGGAAAACAGATGAGGCGTTTATTGGTGCTTTACTTGATAAAGGAAAAATTATTTTAAATAAGAGTCTGGATATAAATGCCGAGTTCTCCCGAACTCTCTCCCCTCTTCCTGATTCAGCTCTGAAATAACCATATAAACAGACAAACAACAGATAAACAACTATCTGTAAATAATGTTATTTTTGTGTTCTTAAGATTGAGATTTTAACTTTGTTAACATCTGAAAACTATTTTCACCTCAAATCAAACTATTATTGTCGAAAAGGTAAGAAGGAAATAAACACACTGCTTTATTGTAGTGAGATAAACGATTGAACATATACAACCAACTAAATTGATCCATGCGCGTCATACCAATTATTTTTAGGAATTCTAATTTATAGGGAAGTTAATGTTAATTATGTAAATTGAATGGTATACTTTAGGCTAGATTGAAAATTCAAGTACTGAATAATGTACATGTTAGCATGGATTTACCCAAATCAGATCTTCAATACTTGTTTTGTAATAATTTATTGTTAAGGTTATTTTATTGTTACAGGTTCACTACTTAATATAAATTAATGAAGGACTTGTTTAGATATTCATGAAAAAAATGTACAAAAACTCATTGGCTGAATGACAAAATTGATAATGATTTGTTGAATCTGTCCTCCATGTGGTATTGTGGTATAGAAGTTTTGAGTACTTTGAAATTTATGAAGAAGATTTGATAAATACCTGTTCAGTGTTGTGTGTTATTTATGGTTTTGGTAACATAATACAAGCTGGTACTGCAAACAAACAGTAAAAATACATTGTTTTTTATGTTGGGACTTAATGGTACCTAGACATAAAGTTCAAAGTCAGCATTTCATTATAATGTATTTTTGAGTCAAAATGTAATAAATAAAGTACAAGTTTTTCTTTAAAAAGTGGCTTCTTACAGACATAAAAATATGGTCCACTTAGACAAACAACCATTTTTGTCTGAGGCAAAGCTGACCAAACTTATATGACGATACTGGATTTATATGTCCATATGAGAGTTAAGTTATTTCTTTAAAACAAACACTCAGTGTTTAGCCTAATGAAACAAATGAAAGGATTTCTGTGCTAAACATTTCAGAGAATCTTTTAACTGTATAGGTACCGTTAAATGGGCCCATTACTTCAATCTAAAATAGTGACCATTTTTACCCAATTTTGGACCCAAAAATTTCAATACAAAAAAATTTAGTATGTTTTGAACTAAAATGTTCAAATATTAGGCACAAAATTCACTTTTCAAAATCAGTAGAAATTATTAAATTACTACACAATATATAACACCATTGGATTTATTTATACACAATTCCGTCTAATGAGTAAAATCATAATACCTTGGGGTACTTCTTCTTCTGATCGCTTTTAGCTATAGTGACATGGCTGTAACCAGGGTTACTGAATAATACCACTATGATACTTAGGTCAACATATTTTGCTACAAGTTTTAAACTTGAAATAAAACCATAATATTTTCCTTTTAGAATTAAGGTCAGAAGGTGTATTATATTATTCTGCTTGTTATTTGATCAAGTGACACGTTTTCTTTGACCTACAAGATATTTTTGAAGTCTGCAGTTTCTATTATTAGATATATAGATGTTTCTAGACTCTGTTATAACTTAATTTGATATCTACTACTTGATGTTATCCTGACTGATGTGACACAAATCAATACATACTAGTTACTGTTGTTGTTAATGTAGATGTTTTATCCATACCTTATAATCCCTTCATATTTAGACCAATGACAGTTCATATATCTGGTTACCAGACAATTCTGTACAAAACACTGTTTATATATCCATACACAATACATAGTATCTAGTAAAATCTCAATCATCTGAAATCAGATTATCTGAAAACCTTGTGTTCTCCGAACTGAATTTTTGGTCCCGAATTCCCCCTGAATATCTGAATATTTCAATATAAAGTAACTTCAATTATGCGAATCGTGTTGTCCGAAAACATGATAATTCAAAATAATATTTCGGTCCCGTCGATTTCGGATAATCGCGGTTTTACTGTACATGTGTAAACTTCTTTAACCCAGTAGATAACTCTCTGGGGGTGATTTACTTACTTGACTTGTGTATTTTAAGTACAGCATCACATAAAATTTACAATATTGGTACCAAAGTTATTGTCTGAATGGAAATTAGGCACTAGAAATTTCTGAATATCGGATTTGAATTTCATCTTAACAGTACAAGAAAATGAATTTGTCAAAATCAAACGAAAATTGACAACATGAAGTATGAAGTTAAGGCTACAGGTGAAATTCTTGATCAAATATTTCCCTGACAAAAGTCAATTAATAAATTTAATGCATCAGTTTAACTGTACAGAGTTGTATTAATATTTAAGTTCCTTCTTTTACTTTCTATTGAAAATTTATTTGTCTTTCCAAGAAAGAATAGAAAATGTTGACTTACCAATTGATAAAGAGGTTTTTATTTAATGCTAAAGCTTCTGTGGAATTTATTATACCTATACATTGTTCTGCGAGTCCATTAGTGTGACATAATTTAATTGTCTTTTCAAGTTTTCAGACCTCTTTGAATGAAATTTATGAGATCATGAATTTTTCTTGAACTTTTCTTGCATACTTCATGAATAGTTCATGAAATATGAATAGATGTTTGGCAGGGGGTAAACTACATACATTAAGAACATGAGATAGATTGATGTTAATGTTACCCCCTCATATAAAACATACAATAAAACCTCAATTAGAGCTGGCTTCACTATTCTGATCACCTTACAATGATGACTGTTTGTTTGTGGACAAATTCCTGTAAATTATTTAATTCCATCTCATGGATAATTAGACAACCACAATAATAAGACTCGTTACTTCCATTTAAAGGTGTCCTTGACATTGAGGTTTTAATTTACCAGCAATTTTTTATTAAAAGATGTCAGTTCCTCGTGTAATGCAGAGGAGTGGGTTAGTAGAACAGATAATGATGGTATAGTCCCTACAAGATACACTGACCACCATAATGGCTGGATGACTTAAACAAACTTAATAAAATAGCTAAGATATTAACAATCCCAGACATACACCGGAATAGAACCACCAAGCTTCCACAAGCTAGCTGGGCAGCTTCCGCACATGTGAAATTTTGTCTTGAGAGGGAAAGAGGAGTAAGAGGCTACTGATTGCTGAGCCACAGAGGTCCCGTATATTTGCTTCCCCTAAGTGAACAAATCAATCCTGACCAAACCAAAAATACAAAAGAGAACTTGCATTGATTTCAAGCATTTAAACCAGAAAATGTGATACAGATTATAAGCTTTTTGAAGAGATGGGTTACTATAAACATCAGCCTGATAACTGAAGTCATGGCAGATTAAATAATCACAACACGTACAAAATGAAAGGAAACATGACATAACAAAACCTAAAGCATGTTCATTCTCTATGTGTTGATGTGTTAACAATTATATAAATTTGTTAAAACTTCTTGTGGAATTTTCTGTCTGATTAATTTATCTTGTTACTGATATACAGGGTACAAGGAAGTGCTTAGGTGAAAATAGAACCCTGTTCAAATTGTTATGTTTCATCTATGGAGTTGGTGATTGAGCTAACATGTAAGAATGTCAGATTGAGATAATGTTGCTCTACCCTGTAAATTCCACAGTGTTGTCATGACCTGACATGCTTTGGTTGATTTTAAGTGCAAATTTATGCAAGTTTTTCATACTTGTTGTATGCATAAAAAACAACATTCAGAAATGTGTTTTGATTTTTCTTTTTTTGGACCCGCCTCCCCGGTTGAGTGGTTAAAGTTGCTGACTTCAAATCACTGTAACCTCTCACTGACAGAACTATGTGGGTTTCGAGTCCAGCTACCAACCATGACTCTGTATGCGAGACAGTATTCAGTTGCTTACCGAGGATGGGAGTCCAGTACTGGTTCTTCCCAGGAACGATGCTTTGGTGCACTGTTTGCCTCATATGATTCTGACTGTTGATAAGGAGCGTAAACTCACAACAAAGAACGTCTTTTTTTTGCAAATTACACAATAATAGTAAAAAATTTAATTGAAAAATGATAGTAATATTTATTAAGTAATATTGTATATAATCTATATAGTAATACTTATATATATAATATATTCCTTTACTTTTTCAGACTGCCAAGTTACCATTCAAATTCCCTTTTTATGGACACCGAATTGACAATGTTACCATAGCAACTGGAGGTAATTTTCTTGTTATTTGATAATGTTTATCTGTGGTAGGCATATGCTTAAAGTTTTTAGTGTAATGTTCCTTTGCTTTGTTGTGTATCATTAAATTTGTTATTTAAGAGTTAAATTATAGGGTTTTTATGAAATAATTGATGCTGTGAAGTAATTGATGTCTCTGTACTAATGGATGCTTATGTTCCTAATTTAGATAAGTATTGTTGGTGTTAGTAGCAAGCTGAAATGTTACTGAAAATTAATATGATCTTTTATGAAATTTAATGAAAATAATAGTTTGTCTTACAGCAAAACAATAAAATCCAGCAGATTCAATCATTTATCACCTTAATGGTTCATAATTAATTACATATCTTGAATTCAAAAACATTCTGCATGGTTTTTTTTCTGAGAAATATTGATTCTTAGGGCTGTGGATCGAAGGGTAAGTGGCGATCTGATCCAATCCACGATTCAACACTTACGATCCACATATCGAATCACAAATCTTTTGTTATCAAGTTTCCCATCTAAAACGTAAACATTGCAGTCCTGAAGACAGCTAAATTTCATTTTCTTTTAGGAATAATGAAATAATATAAATTGGTCCTATGGCTTAAGTTTATACTTAACCCTTCCAATTAATGGGTTTACCAACATCATTTTCTGGTTTAAGCCTGGGACCCATTACTTAAAGTTTCGGTTGGACCTCTTGGCAAACAAATAAGTCCATGATGATACAGTATATATTCGGAGAAAAGGGATTTTCAAGAAAGAATACACTTTTATGTTAATAACAAACAAGATGGCAAACCACGAATCTCAGTAATGACGATTATTCGTACTCGATTTTTCAATTTGATTCGTGATTACCCGATTACACGGATACTTGCCACAGCCCTATTAATTCTTATATTTACTATGGAACATATTAAAACTGGAAAAAAAAACACAAAAACAACAAGCTGAATCGTGATTGCTCAGAATGCCCCAAGACCGTAAGAGGACTTGAGTAATGCTGCCTTTTGAGTGAACGCATTGTCTTTCATTGCTTAGCAGTTATAATTGTTGAATTAACTTCTGATACAAATATGACAATCTTTATTGCTCTTAGATCTCTATCATACTGTATGCAATGATGTGTTTAATTAAAACAGAAAAGTTGTCAGGACTCCACATTGATTTTGAGTTACCTTGGAATGAAACTGGTGGCATTTCAAATGGAACATGATTTAACTGCATCTATGAGAAATGAATGTGACTCAAAAAAGATAAGAAATGATTTATGATGCTGAATGTATCCATGTCAGAAAAACAGGTTCAGTCATACCTGTGATAGTGGCCACCTCTGAATGAAGGCCACCCTGTGAATGAAGGCCAATCTTTTAAAAATGGACATAATAAAGATTGATTATTGAGAATAGAATTACCTTCAAATAAAGGCAACCTATCAATAAAGGTCACATTTTGTCTTTTCCAAGTGTGACCTTTGTTTACAGGTTTGACAGTGCCTATCTCTCCTGTATCATGGTTTAACAAAAGCTATTTAATTCTCCCTTGTTAGATATTAATGAGAGGCTAAGTTACAATTGTATATAAGTGAAAATCCTAATTTTTGTATGTGATTAGTGTATTTAACATGCAGTTACTTCCTTATTGCTGAAACAGAGTGTTAAGTTGTCTGATGTCATGTCTTTGTAATTATGACATACGAGAAATTCTATATTACAGAAAACAATGAAATGATGAGTCACATTGTTTCAAACCTCTTGTTAGTATTCTGTGAATTAAGTCAAGACGAACCTGTGTCAGTGGCCACCTCAAACTAATGGTCACCCTGTGAATTAAGGCTATTTTTTTAAAACCTGTCTTTGAATATTGAGAATGAAATAAGGGCTTACCTGTCAATAAAGGCCACATTTTGCCTTTCCCAAGGTTGGCCTTTGTTCAAACTCAAAGGTTTGACTATATACATTAGAAGAATTATGCACAAACTTAAGTTTGTACATAATCTTGCTGACGTCGTATTAGGCATATTTTGACAATTAATTTATTTGATGGTACCGAAATATTTTTTGACAAAACTTTAAGTTTTTTTTTCTTAAAGAAAAAAATCAAAGTCTAATGTTAAAGATAAACTTGAGGTGTAAATTAATAACTTGTCTGAATTTTTATGGTAATATATAATATTAACACAATATACCATGAGTTGTTGGAAATAAATTGTATGGATTAATCATACTTCAGTGTAATAACACAAACTGCTCATTTTGGGGACGAAGGTGGTTTCATCTTAAAGTGACATTCATTCCTTTAATGTTATCAGTTTCACAACACAGAAGTAATAAATGTCCCTTCAGGGTGAGTATAAATTGCCGAAGTTTCTTTAACTATACAAGCATACATAGTTAATTAAAACCTAATTTACCATCTACCCTAATTAACACGTTAAGATATTTCGAAATGACAGCAATATTTATAATAACTTGGCTCATTTTCTGGATGAATGTTTTTGCTGATTTTGACCATTTAATCATCATAATTAATGCTGTGGGTGGTATGACAAGTTTATTAACCTGGATGTTTAATGGTGGGTCAAGCATTTTTGTAGTCAAGTTAAGAAAATGATGTTTATGAATAGCAAACTTTTTTTATAGGATTGTGAACTCTAAGCCCCAAAATAGCTTACATGCTGTTTCCTTCAAATGTGAAATAAAGATTGTGTGCAATCGCTATTTGCTACAGTTGCTTATTGTCATCACTAAAGATCAATGTTTAAAATCATGATGTCACAAGCTTTGAATAGCAAAATGGTTAAAATTTCGTAAGAATAACTGATTAACTGGTTAGAAAAATAACTGGTTATTGCCTAAAAGTCTCTATTGAATACAGACCTTTGCATTTGAGTTGGTTCTACAAAATATAGAACAATGCTTTGTAGAAATACCTAGTCTTCCGTGTTTTGTAAATTATACACCTAAACATATACAGTTAATGTCTCCCTCCCTCTCACTCTCTCTCCTTCCCTCTCTTCCTCCTCCCCCATTCCCTCCCTCCTCTCTCCCTTCCCTCTCTCTCTCCCTGTCTCTCCCCTATCTCCCTCTCGCTCTCTCCCTCCTTCCCTCCCTCTCTCTCCCCTCTCTCCCTCTCTCTCTCTCTCTCTCTCCCTCTCACTCTCTCCCTCCCTCTTGCTCTCTCCCTCCTTCCCTCCCTCTCTCTCCCTCTCTCTCCCTCTCTCTCCCCTCTCTCCCTCCCTCCCCCTCCCTCTCGCTCTCTCCCTCCTTTCCTCCCTCTCCATTTCTCCCTCTCCCTTTCTTTCTCTCAATGTTGTCCATGTTGATACTGTTTTATTATAGATGAATTGATTAAAATAGTTCTGTGCTAGATATACTTTGTCTGAGACTCTATAAACTGGAGAAAGGACAAACATAACTGACATTTAATCTAAGTCTGTTATTACAGTTTTATGTCTGCCCTGATGCAGTGGATATACCAAACCAATGTAGATATAAAAGTCTCATTGACCGCTATAATTGGTAATTAGAGATCTTGATTCACAACAGTCACGTCTCATTTATCGCGTAATAAACTCTGGCAATGTTTCGTTCCCCTCTTGTGACAAGATTTTATGACATGCTGGACTGCTGCTGAATAAAATATTCACATCTTAAGTCAGAATACAGTTCAACCTCTCCAGAGCGACCCTCTCTTGAGCAACAACCTCCCTGCAACAACAGCATGATTTTTTCCCCACTGCACAATATAACTATTAAATTAAATGTAACCTCTCTAGAGCATCAACCTCTCAACTACTACATATTAATTTTGCTGCTCCCAAAAGGTGTTGCTTTGGAGAGGTTGTACTGTATATTGTAAACACATAATGGTTTACTGACCAGCATTGTCTGACTGGAATTTTCTGGCACTTTTTTCTGTGTGTTCTGTGTGTGAAACTGCTGGATTTGATTAGCGTCTGTTGCTTACATGAAGTTAAGTGGAAACAAATTAAATTTAAAATGTACAAACCTGTATGTTAGCTGTATGTTAACACTTCTGGTCCTTAACAATTGACTTATAAATAATGTGTATATGTTTTGTTATACAAGTCCAAATGATCACTTAACTCACTTGTTTTCTGTGTCATTGTACTGCACATGTACATGCCTCAGCTGCTTCAATGGAAGATCATACATGTCTGCTATATCAACAGAGACCCTCCTCCATGGTCAAGTGGTTAAGGTCGCTGTAACCTCTCACTGATAGAGGGTCGTGGGTTTGAGACCCACTACCGACCATGTCTCTTTATGTGAGAAGGTAGGCAGTTGCTTACTGAGGATGGGAGTCTAGTACTGGTTCTTCCCAGGAACGATGGTTTGGTGAACTGTCCGCTTAATATGACTTTGACTGTTGAAAAGGGGCGTAAAACTCAAATAAACAAACAATAGAAGATTATTTTAATCATGTGCTGGAGGTTCAAAGTCTGATCCTTTGTCCATGAAGGTTTCTGGTCAGTGTGACTCATTGAGAGGAGGGACCTCTTGTTTGTATTATAATCTGTAGTGTAGTATAAGAGAGTCGCTGTTCCGTATCTGACTGAAATAGACATTATTTGCCAAAGATTGAAAATGTATATTATAATGACTACATTGTGTACAAATTGCTACAAATAGCTTCTTTTGATGGTTAAAACACAATGAATTGGGAACTGTATAATTAATTGTATCAAATTAAAGTTGTTCCTAATTATTTTTTTTATATAGTTGGTACACAGGTAAATTTAATGCATTAAATTGTAATAGTATTCATTTAATATCATAAATCTCATTGTCTATCAGTGAGATAAATGTCTGCATCTTAATTTTATGACATTACCTCCAAATCTAGTAGCCAATTAATGTACATACATAATCATTTGTTTTAGTTTAATTGAGGAAAATGTCTCTTTATATGTTTTAAATGTGCAGTGTCTGATTTATACTTTATATGGATTGAAATAAAGTATTTTTAGTTAAACTTTTAAGAGTCAAAAACACACTGCAGACCATCTGCATTGTTCGTGTATAAAATATGGCCTGAAATAAGCTTAATTTATGCTTTTTATATCCAATTCAAGATATTCCTTGCATTAAAAAAATCCAACTTTACCTATGATTGAAAGCACACACAGTTTAGACCCCTGATTGGAAAGACACCTACTATTTTAGACCCTGTGTGGAAAGACATGATGTAGAATCAGTGCCACTTTCTTATTAAAAGTAAGCACTAGACATAACTTAAATTATGTTCTGCTGATAAGCAATGTTGATTCAAACTCGTCCAACATGAAAATTGAATACAATGTAAAACTTTTCTCATCAGTCAGGCAAAAAGGAAAGAAGAAATGATTGCCTTTAATGTTGTGGCTTTGTCATGTTTGTTTAGTAAAACATCTCTACAAAGATGATAACTTGTTTCTTTAGGCGATATACCATAAATAGTGATGTCTGCCTTCATTAAGACAGAAATGTTGTATTATCTTAAAAAATGGCATCTTTTTCATGCATACTGGTTTCAATGTTGATTGACACATTTCAGAATCAAAGTATCAAATAATATGCCTCAGAGAATGTTAACAGATCGAGGGCTCAATGCAACACTGTCGTAACTTGTTCTTATTTCCATATGAGTTACTACAATGTTGTGCTGAGCCCTGGAGATTATTACAGCAAAAGAAATGTTTAAATATAATCTTCTAAAAAATAGTTGCGAGTCGCTGAATTATTATATAATTATGTCTGTATGAGTAGTAAAGTAGTGTCAGGTACTACTTAACATTGAAATGTCGAAGGTTTGATTCTTGGCTTGATTCTCATAACTCCTGCCCCTGTGAAACGATGATAATCATACCTCATGAACTATTCATGAAGTGTGCAGGAATAGTTCAGGAAAAACTCGTGTTTTCATTAATTCCTTTAGAAGGGATGTTGATTCTGTCCCAAAGCAAGACAAGTAACCTGCATTGCATTAAGAGAAGTATGCCAGATTTTTGATAGATTAAAACTCATTGTTTCAGATGTGAGTTAAGTAAAATAAACAAGGATGATCTTCTCTTAGATGTTAGACTTGTTACCATGGGTCCTGCAGTTAGTCATATTGTCAATCTGATACAAAACTCTGGTCTGCCTAATCCATGTATATTATTTACATTCTTGAAGGATTTTAAAATAAAGTGACTTACATTTTGGCCCCAACATTTAGACATGCATAATGCATAATTTTACCTTATTTTCTCCTTTTAAGCTCCATGGCTTTAAGACATGTAAAATTTTAGGCAGACATGTTGTACATGAATACAGCTGTCTGGCTTACTCACAATTTTGCCTGTAAATATATTAATATGATTTATATTGTTATAATAACTTCATAATTTTGTCTCAAGCAAGAAGGTATTAATTACATTGCCCAGTTAAGATACTGTGCTTTCTGGTTTTATGTATTGTCACATAGTGAAACATTTGCATTAAATGATACTCTTTATTATAGGTTTTTATATGTGAGATGTTTGTATTAAATGATACTTTTTGTTATAGGATTTTTATATATGAGTCCATTCATCCACAAATTTTTGACCGCCACTCAATATATAGCACCCTTGATGGCAAATTTCGACACGAAATCAGGAGGGAAAGGTTCTACAGTTTTATATACAAATGTTGGTATGTACAAAAATATTCTGTTATGCTGGTTGCTGTGCTTACTGTTAAAGTTCCGACAAAACCACTTTATGGAAATGTTCACGCTTTTTATCTATAGATCCCATGAGACTTCGGCTGGTAATTGGTATATATCTATTCTGAGACCTATATATGTGCAAACTTTACATAGACTCTAGGATTTAGCCTTAGAAATCTGCTTGATTTTAGCTAAGAAGAAAAAATCGTATGATGGAAAGCAAAACATGTGTGATGAATAGCATTCTTAAGTATAGATTTGACACCTGACTATTAAATGTGAAATTGTGTGAATAATTCCAATAAGTGGTTTTGTTAGAATGATGAATTATCACAGCAATTTATGTTGACATGTACCATTGATTTAATTCTGTCAGTATCTTGTTCTAGGGTTCCTGTACATGAGTCCGTTTTTACATCAGTGGCTAACAGCTACTCAATATATCGCGCCTCTGATGGCAAACTTTGATACGACTCTCGGAAACTCGTCAGAAGTCTTGTATGTCAGTATGGGTGAGTTTTGTATTCACCAGCGTGTCTGTAATCTCGTAGATATCTTACCTTTTAGTGTTACACTGTTTTCTTGCTTGATTTTTATTACCTCCCTTTGCTGTGATTTTTTCTCTTGTGCCTTTAATCTAACAAATTAGGGTTAAAATCATCATAATTACTAACTGTTTTAGCTGTGACAACTTCAATGGCATTGGTTGGATGTTTTATAGACATTTTTATAATTATTTCTAATAATTTACTTAATTGAGTGAAATTGGTTATGTAGAGTTTTTTTTTAAATTTTAACTAATTTAAGAATTATGTGGTATGACTGCTTTCGAGGCTCTGATGCATGGTAGTGATTTTCAACTAGATTTAAGTGTGATAGGAAATTAATATACAACTATGATTAATGGATGCAATATTATGTCTTTCACTTTGATAATAAAGAGTATTGCTTGTTCACATCAATAACTCTACAAATACTATATAAGCTGTAATGTTGGAGCCATAAGCCATCATTGGTAGACCATAAATTATGATGATTTTAACCTTATTATATTTATATGTATTAATGTGATATAATCAGTAACAACCCGATGATATTGTATATTTCCGTGACAATTGTATATATCCGTGACTGTATGGATTTTCTTTGTCATTGTTCTGTCATGTTAATATTCTTATTTGATTAAGCTCCTCTTAGAAATGTTTTTTTGTCTTGACATTTTCTGAGAGAAATCAGATTTTTATACGTATCATTTTACTTTTATCATTCAAGTTACATTATGAAAAAAATCGTTTTGGTGTCACAATGTTGAATTTTTTTTGCTGGTATATGAAGCAGTAATTAATTTGTAAGTTTATCTAAAAAGATACCACAGTCAAGCAGAGGTTGAAAAAAAATGCAGGACGAGCCCAGTACTGTATCCTTGCTCAACTAGCCTTTGTTTAGACATACATGTAATGTAGGGCACGGATCCAGTGGTTAATGTGCTGGATTTCTATCCAGGTTCAATTCCGGGTTGCAACAGGTCATATCCTTCCATGAAAATTTGACAACAATGTCAATTTTTCTACAACATGTGGAGAAGTTTCTGGTTCCTAGTCCAGAAAAACTCAGGTTAAGTGAACTGGCTGCCGTAAATTATATACCGGTAACTAAAAATTGTTGAAAAACAGCATTTTAATATAAACCCAAATAAATAAATAAGAGAAAATGTAGTGTTTTAAGACATTACAACTGATTCACTTGAAGCTGTCCACTACTTGTCCACTGATTGACTTTAAGAAGGCATAAAAAGAATTGTTTGTTTCTTGTTACCTGACCTACCCTTATTTTCCCCCGCGACCCAAGACTGTTCTCTCAGCTGGAAGAATCTTACCTTTTTTATGTGTCCGCACGGCATTTCAAGACCAAATAACTTCCTCCACCTAACTATTGTATGTTTAATGAGTGTGTTTCAAGAAATTAACATTTTTTTACGCCTTATGTATAATATTTTCAATATACTGTATAGTGTATTACTCCTACATGTTTGTTCTCTTGTATTTTGACGATCATGTTGGCATGTAGTTAGTTTAGTTCTCTCATTAGATTCTTATAATGATTTGTGGTGTCTCTTGTCACCATGGTGAATTTGATTCTCTATGAAACCAATATATTTTTATGAGAATTGCAGGGTTAGAATTCTCATCTAAATTGTTGCCATGGTGTTTTCTCAAGATGTTTTAATATTAACTTTCATATTTAGACCAGGCATCACATGCAAGTTGTCAATGCTTATTTGCCTATCCATTTTATTATGCCCCAACCATTCAAAATGGCGGATAGGCATCAGTGTTAGCCCTGTCCAGTGTCCATCCATTCAAATTTTGGTTTCCGAGCAATAAATCAAGAAATATTTCATGCATTAGTTTCTTATTTTAAATGATGTATAATGATAAAATACAGGTCAATTTTGATTTCCAAACATTTTCACAGGAGTTATGGCCCCTTTTTTTACTTAGATCTCAGCAGGGGCATTCATGTCCTCAGCACACATTTCTGGTTCCCTATTTCTGCTCCAATCCTTGTCTTTGGTCCACGAGAGATTTTGATGTGTTTAAAAATTCCTATTCATAGTTTTGAATGTTGTAACAATGTACCGTCAAACAGCAGGTAGTTACTGGGGGTAAGGACCTGTGTTTTCAAATATTAGTACAGAGCTATCATGAACTTAACCCATGTAATTAAGGTACTTACATCGAGCAACTGGAGCAGAAATGATACATGCTTACGTCGTGTTAACAAGGTATGACAAACAACATTCAACAAATAACATGTTTTAGTCCATGTCTATTGTCAAGTTAATATCTCTACACACTCTGTGAATAGTATTTTCTAATTAATTGTCTGTAGGATGGAGATATCTTAAAAAATATGTTATTGCTCTTGGCCTAATATTGATGATTTCGTTGGGTTGAAAACATTAAGTGAGTTGTTGGATACTTGTCTTGGAGATGACAACCAACAATGATCCAAGTGGCTAAGTTTACATTAATATTTTATATATATTCTTATCCTCAGAATCGTACTGT
Organism: Lutraria lutraria; assembly: GCA_964023205.1. NCBI lineage: Eukaryota > Metazoa > Mollusca > Bivalvia > Venerida > Mactridae > Lutraria > Lutraria lutraria. Next base: position 1,235,094 of record OZ026848.1, read on the forward strand.
TGCTATACACCAGGAGACATAAAAATCATGAAAAAATATTTAAAATAAAAGTAGGGATATAAATGCCTGGTTTGCTTTTGTTATTTCTCCTCTCTCTGGGACGGCCCTGAAATGACCATAGCTGCTGTAGAATGGGCCGTTAAACAGCAGACAAATATCAAAATCACCATGGCTTGACATGAGACACTGTGATTATCAGATATCTGTGCAATTACACACAATGTCATGTTGTTACAGTCTGTTGTCTTCTGCAGTAAGGAGAAGTATTTCTGTAGTGTAACATTTTATTGTTTGAAGTTTTAAATTTATTATTATTTTCTGTGTTTAATATTAGTGACTTGTTTGATTTGATTGTTTGAGAAAATATTTTGTGCATTTTTATCATTGTTCATCTTTGTGTGAATTGTAATTGCTTTTGTTTTAAGGAAATACTTAATTGCTTGTGGTTGTTAGAATTATACATGTTTAAATGAATGTCTGAATAATTAAATACAGTTGATTTCACGACAAATTATTTTTACTGCGTATAACGCGCAAATTTTGTCTTATGTATGAGGTTTGACTGAGTACATTAAATTGAAAGTTATTTAATTTTTAATTTTCATTAATCAATTACAGTGTTCACTAATTAGAGTGTTCACTTAGAGTGTTGTCTTATGTATGAGGTTTGACTGAGTACATTAAATTGAAAGTTAACTAATTTTTAATTTTCATTAATCAATTAGAGTGTTCACTAATTAGATTGTTCACTTATCAATGTATTCCCCATTTAAATGTCCCTTATTAGAGTAATCACTAATTAGAATTTTCACTAATCATTATTATTGATATATTCCCCATTTTAGTATTAGAGTATTCACTAATTAAAGTGTTCACTTATTTAAAGATTGTGCACTTATTACATAGTGTTAACTAATCAATGATCTGAATATATTCCCCTGTTTTAAAGTCCCTTTGTCTGAGCATTCACTAATTAATTATTTTGTGTTCTTACATGTTTTATAAGTGTCAACAAATGATTAACAAGTTCATGTTAATATAAAATGGTTTATTATGCTGTTATTTGAAGAAAGGGGGGTGTATATTGCTTTGCCCATGTCAGTCGGTCTGTCCATCCCGAATCAAACCTAATGTCCGGGCAATTACTAGAGAACTTATAATTTGTCCTAAGCTACTCAGATTGGTCATCACGTGTAGATGACCCTATTGATTTTGAGGTCAGTAGGTCAAGGTCATACTATCCAGTTGGCCTTTAGGGGGCATCTGTGCTTCAGAATGGGGGTTCCAATTTTACATGATAATTGAAAGACAGTAATTTCCATTTTGACCATTTTGTTTATGATGAACTCTTTACTTGAGTATACAGATTGGATCATGTATCTTGTGTAGAAATAATGTAATAATAAAATCCCCGAGGTAGTCCTGGCTAGACAGAATATTACACAAACTCTGTTTAGAATCAGCTGATATGTCCAATACTATTATAACTCTTACAGAAATTTATTAACTGATAGACTTGTCTCAAATTTTCAAATCCTCTCCATAATGCAGCATTGTTGGTTCATCTGTGTTAGCATTCATGAAATTATCAGTTGACATGCTAAAATAAAATTTATAAAAATTTATCAACATTTCCCCGATATTGACTGTGAAAGCAATTAATTTCTAATTAGAAATAAGTTTTTTGTTGGTTTGATTACTTGCAAATTTGACTTTAACCTTTACTAGCTATCAGACATGTCACTGTCTTTGCCAGACTATGTTTTGTTATGAGCATTGTGTATTTCTATGTGTATAAAACATCACATAATTGTCACTTTCTTGTATATTCTTGTTATTGTGTCATCAGTGTTCACATCTTTTTTTTCTGTCTACATTTGTCATGTTTTAATTACCAGAATACTTCTTACAAATCTGCATCTTCTTGAAATGTTCATAAGCCTTACTGTATAGTAACCATGGCAACTAAATTTAGTATTATTTCCGTTATAATTTTTTTTTTGTTCTTACATTTATTTAATTTTCCTGCTGTCTTGTAAATATGTTGATGCTATGATAATATTTCCTTTCCAAAAAAACTACCCCTTAGAAAAAGATACACTTGTAAGAAGTAGTATGGTACAAATTAGAGTCATGTAGAAATCAGTATTTAATCATTAATTTTTCTTCTTTCTTGGCTTATTATCATTTATATACTAACATGACACTGTAACTATTCACGCATATATTATACAAAATCACAATTGTATCATTTTTCACTTTGTATTTTATAAATTTTTCATGTTCACTGAAATATTGGGGAATGTTACATTTAAACGGAGCTTTCTTCAATGTGACATGTAATTGTTTTAACTCTTTTTGTATGCATTGGGCATTTAGTCAAATAAAAAGGCCATCCTATAAAAATGTTGGTATATGGTAATTTGACATTTTTTGAACACATAAAGCTGAAATCAAGAAATAAAAAACAATTTTCGAAATGTTTTGGGTCTTGGATTGTTTTAGTGAAAGCCAACAATTTTTTTAAGAATGGCCTTATTGAAGCATCATGCTTTGTCAAGGTACTTTGTTCAATTAAAAGTTTTAAGGGGCATCAATTAGAGAGGGCCTTGGTTAGGGGTATTCATTACAGAGGGGCAGTAATAAGGATAGGGGTATTCATTAAAGAGGGGCAGTAATAATAAGGATAGGGGGTATTCATTACAGAGGTCCAGTAATTAGGGGAGGGATATACATTATAGTGGGACAGTAATAATAAGGAGAGGGGTATTCATTGCAGAGGGACAGTAATAATAAGGAGAGGGGAATTCATTATAGAGGGACAGTAATAATAAGGAGAGGGGTATTCATTATAAAGGGACAGTAATAATAAGGAGAGGGGTATTCATTATAGAGGGACAGTAATGATAAGGAGATGAGTATTCATTATAGAGGGACAGTAATAATATTGAGATGAGTATGCATTATAGAGGGACAGTAATAATAAGGAGAGGGGTATTCATTATAGAGGGACAGTAATAATAAGGAGATGGGTATTCATTATAGATGTGGCATTAATTTGGGGGAGGAGCATTTATTAAGGGAGCAATATTTATGAGAGAAGAGACATTCAGGAGAAGGCATTAATTAGAAGGGGACAGTTATAAGAGGAGGCACATTAATCAGGGGAGGTCATTAGCAGGGGGAAGACATTTATGAGGGGAGTGCATTTATAGGAGAGAGCATTTTATTGGGGGGGAGTGCATGGGTTAGGCAAGGCATTCATTAGGGCATGGTATTATATAAGGGAAGGTGTTTATTAGGGGAGAACTTTTATTGGGGGTTATTAAGTAAAGTGCAGGGGTTAGGGAAGAGCATTAATTAGGGCACTGCGTTATATATGGGAGGGTGTTAATTATAATTAGGGGATAGCAATCATGTTTCTAATCAGATGACTATAATTCTTTTTTCATTGGTTATGCATGGGTACATTCTGAATTTGAAAGAAACCTTTTAGAGTAAAGAAAGTACATGGTTATTAAAAGAATATGTTAAAGATTTTTTATGTACTTCAGGGAAACTATACCAGAAAGAATTCAAGAACTTTGTTGTTTGTTTTAATGTATCATTAACTTTGTTGTTTTTTGGTGTTGTTAATTTGAAGTTTTCTTTTTTTTAAATTCAGTTAAGTGTAAAATTTATTGTTCATGCATTTCATTATGTTTGTAGATGTTTGTGTATGAATTGTTTATTGTCCGTTGTTATGTTTAATTAATTGGTGTATTTTGAATCAAATTGAAATTACCGTTGTTTACCTGACAGTAACAGTTACTGTTCTCTTTTGATGTTTGTTCAGGGTTGTTTATTGCTGGCAACTTTGGTACAAAGCTTTCATGCATACAAAATTTATACAAGTGTGTAAATATATACTAGTATGAGGTTGCATGTTTGCCTTTAATTATTATTTGTCATAAATTTATTTTAAAAAAAAGCAATTTCTAAACTCAAAATGTTTATTTTGTTTGATGTACCTGTACTTTACTTATGAAATAAACATTACAGACATGTGTGTGATACATTACATCTGTTCCTAATAAGCTTTTCTAATTATACCAATTAACATACTAATTATTTACTGTTCTGGTTCCAGGCTCAAAGTTTGTTGTTGAATGGAGAGACGTACATCTGCAGGACCAAAATGGTAGGTCCAATGAAGGTACACAATGCTTTTCTTTTCTCTAGCTTTGCTGCTTGTTTCCCATATTTCAAACAAAATATTCAAATAAAACATGTCAAGGGTCAATTATATTCATACTTCATGAATAATTGAGAAAAAAATATAATTTCATTAATTCCTTTCGAAGGGGTAAACACTGAACATTTTGGCTTCAATATGTCTCAAGAATCAGCATACATGTTTATTAGGGTACTAATGCTTGCTGGTGGTAAAACTAGGGGTGACAATATTCTGGAATATCCGGAATTCTGGATTTAGCTGTCCAGAAGGAGCTATGCTTTCTGAGCCAAATAAAAGTTATTTGATGAAAATATCTCAAGAAATGGCAAAGTAATGGTCATTTCAATCTGCTCTGAAGGATTTTCTTTAATTAAAACTTAGTAGAATATGGATATAATGTGGCAGAAAACCTCTTGTTTGGCAAAAATGGTCGGCAGCGTATGATTTTCAGGATTTTTAATTTGGCTCCATGACACCCCTGTAAAACACACTGATAACAATGTCTAGGTACTCTGTCTAATTAATCTGTCTTCAATTCATTAATAGTAAATAAATGGTTTTCAGTCTATAGCACCTTAGGAGCAACTGGTATAATTGACAATAGAACACAGGACCAGGCATGAGAAAACTTTTGCTACGTGCACTGTGGATGCTTTTTCCTACGAATATTTTTTGTAATGGGTTCCCAGACAAAATTATGTCTCTTTTCTACTGAGATCTAAATATTAGGTTATTTTCACCAAGTGATTAATCATCGGTTGTATTGATCAATTAATTGGTTTCGTCAAATTGCATGGGAAGACACTCTCCATGAGTTGTGGGAACCATGAATACTGGTCTTACTGCTAAGAAATAAAAGAAAAAAAGGAGAGGAATTTTGTAATCTGATTCATTCAGCCTTTGTCTTGTCTGCTGATTTGTTTGTCTTCAGTTACTGTCTCAGGAACACAAGCTTTTTATTATGCTGCCTGTACAGTATTGTCAATACATAACATAGAAGACAAAGTTGAGTAAAAACTGACTTCAGTGACAGGATTTTTTTCTATTACAAGATGCTATTATTGAAACAAACTCATATTCTCTCCTTATGAATAACCCAATATGCAGTATTCCTGTGTAATGAGGTATTTCAGTATATTGTGATATTACGGTATATTGTAGTATTCTGCAGACTTTGTGAAAGGCAAAAAAATCTGCCAGACATTCAGTCTGACATGCTTGAAAATTCTTTCGGACCGAAAGGAAATCTGTCAGACCGAAAAAGTAAACAAGTATAAGTGGGTATTCATTATAAAAATAGGTCACCGGACAGCCGGACCAATGATATAAGATTCTTTATCGGACCAACACACACAATCTATTGGACAAGTCTGCCGATCTGGCACCTTTCGCAAATACTATAATTCTGGTGTTTTTAGCTCACATGTCACAAAGTGACAAAGTAAGCTATAAGGATCACTCTCCGTCCGGCGTCGTGCGTCGTCAAACTATGTTGTGACCACACTAGGGGCCACATTTTTAGCTAAATTTTATTAAAACTGGGTCAGAACGTTAATATCAACAAAATGTCGGACAAGACCGATATTGGGCCATTTTGGGTAAAAAACTAGGTCACCAGGGCCAAATAAGGGAAAACCTTGTGAACACTTTAGAAATCACTGTTTTGACTGGATCTTCATGAAACTTTGTCAGAATGTTTATTTTAATAATATGTAGGTCAAGTTTGATAGTGGGTCATTTCCGGTGAAAAACTAGGTCACTAGGGCAAATTGCTTGAAAACCTTGTGAACACTCTAGAAGTCACTGTTTTGATTGGATGATCATGAAACCTTATCAGAATGTTTGTCTTCATAATATCTTGGACGAGTTTGAACATTGGTCATCTTGGGTCAAAAACTATGTCGCTAGGTCAAATCTTATGAAAAATCATGTTAACACTGTAGATTTCACAGTTATTATTGGATCTTCACCAAACTTTGTCAAATCGTTTGTTTTAATGATATAACGGTCAAGTATAAATATGGGTCATCTGGGGTCAATAACTAGGTCAGCAGGTCAAATCTTAGGAAAACTTTGTTAACACTGTAGATGTCACAGTTTTAATTGGATCTTCACCAAACCTAGTCAGAATGTTTGTCTTAATGATATGTAAGACAAATTCGAACATAGGTCGTCTGGGGTCAAAAACTAGGTCACGAGGTCAAATCTTAGGAAAGAATCTTGTAAAAGCTCTAAATGTAATGGTTTTCATTGGATCTTGGCCAAACCTTGTCAGATTGTTTTTCTTAATGATATTAAGGACAAGTTCAAATATGGGTCACCTAGGGTCAAAAACCAGGTCACAAGGTCAAATCTTAGGAAAACCTTATTAACACTGTAGATGTCAAATTTTGATTGTATCTTCACCAAACCTAGTCAGAATGTTTGTGTTAATGATATGTAAGACAAATTCGAACATAGGTGGTCTGGGGTCAAAAACTAGGTCACGAGGTCAAATCTTAGGAAAACCTTGTCTATGCTGTAGTTTTCATGGTTTTGATTGGATCTTCACCAAATTTTGTCAGAATGTTTGTCTTATTTATATGTAGGACAAGGTCTAACATGGGTCATGTTGGGTCAAAAACTAGGTCACCGGTTCAAAACAATGTTTTAATGAGTGAACAGTGATTGTCATGTGAGCGATATAGGGCCATCTTGGCCCTCTTGTTAGGATATTGAAGTTCATCCTAGGGCAGTATGCGTTTCATTTACTAGGGTCTGTTGTTGTTAATTCAGTCAACCGTAATGTAATCACTCATGTATCAAACGCATGTTTTTATATAACAATAAGTTACGTCTTATACAAATTTAAGGTGTAGAACCCCTATATGCATCACGTGCTTGGTAGGTAACCATGGTGATGAATGGCCCTTAATGCAAACCATTGCTCCTTTGGTTTGCTTTGATCATTGGGTCATGACAATGTAAATAATGTAAACAATTATAACAAAGTGACAGACTTTATTTTGGTTAAGAACATATCGAGATGGTAGTTTTGATGGCATTTAAAAACAGTTGTGATAGATTAATATATCATTATCATAGAAAGCCATAATCTAACAGTTACAATTCCAACATATCTGGACAAGGATAAATTAGCTTCCTTTATATGGCTTGACAAAATGCTCTGAAAAGAATAGATAATTAGATAGTGTGATAAATATGTCTGCACTTGTAATAAAATAGTATTTTGATACTGAGATTTTCTGATCGTTGTTGTCTTGCTGACTTGAGACATAAGACATAAGACATATGGGAAATAATCAGCTCCATTCTTATAACTTTCTTACTGTACCTAATGTTTGATTTCACTAATTTGTTTTACTATAAGAATTAGGTATGACTTGAGGTAAGATATTGTAATATTTTATATGTATTTAATCTACAATTTTTGATGAAATATACCACACACAAATTTGCATATTATAGAGGATTCTCATTGGCTTGAACTTAGTAAATTCGAACACCTGGAATACTAGACCATAATTTGTCCAGTCCCAATTGTTTTTGCTATATGTTCTATATAGTTTGTCTCTGCATGGCTTGAACCACATCAACTTGTACCCTTAAAATGAAAACCTGATTCCCTGCTCAGTATTTTTTTCTGCTATTCACACATCTTGGTCGAACATTACATTTTCACAACTTCAGAGAAATTACCTCTGTCAAATAGTTATTCATACTTCATGAACTTTTCAAGAACTGTGCAAGAATAGTTCTAGAAAAATCCATGTTTTCGTGAATTCCTTTTTAAAGTGGTTACAGTCAAATTTGCTCAATATATCATGTGGCATGTGAAAATGACACACACATGCAGAAAACATTGCACCTGTTTGATACTTCACTAATGTTTGAATTTGTTCGCAATCTTATCTGCAATTAATTAAATATTATTAATTACTTAATGAGTATTATGTATTTTAAATGATACTTAATCAAGTTAATGAGTTGTTTGTATTCTTATTTTTGAATTAAACAAGCAATAATGAGTACTAAGTGTTAGAAAATATTTTTAATATAAGATTAATGTTTCGTAATATAACCTTTGCTTTTCATGATCTTTGTTTCTTTTATTTTGTTTTATAATGTCTTGGTATGTACATTAGTCATGTAGTTATATGATCACTATACAAAGTACTAGTGTACCAGGGAAACAATGTTGGTCCCCAGATTGCTAGACTTCTGAATATTGGAACTCAGACCTCGCCAGTCTTACTGAATTTGAGCCAATGAGAGTCCATTGTATTATACACTTGGTACATTTGAAAAATGTATCAATCTATATCCAATTTTTATTGCTTTTGTTATATTTCATCTTATCATGCTTCTGGCCAAATATTTTATTGAACGATAATAAGTTTGGATGACAAACATAATATATAGGATTACTAAGTGATTCTAGCCAAATTATTTCATGATGTTTCTACAATTGTTTGAAGGTATAATATGGATGTTTGTCACAATAAACTTGCAAGCTATTACTTCTTTTTTAAAAAAAAATTCGAAACAAAATGATATGTTTTAAATGTACTGAGGGTCGTATTATTGCTATTTTCTTGCTGTGATAAATTCATCAATTCATTGAATATTTTTCTCACATTTTCTTAACTCTTCCTAATATCTCTAAAACATCTCTTATTTTCCCATATAAATTCCTTAAATTTTGCTGTTTTCTTTCTTTAATGGTTGAGGTTTTGTTGAAATAATCTTATTTTAGAAATGAACTAATTTAACACTTTTATACGTAAAGCAGCTGAGAATGAGGATTTTTTATTATGATAATGTTGCTATTTATGCACATAAAAATTATTTACTAAATTCTAAAGATTAATTGATGTTTACTGTCTAAAGCATTGCTTATTTTACAAAACTGGCATTGCAAGAGAATATAAGTACTGATCTTTTATTGGAGGGTTCTATGAATAGTTCAAAGTTTTTCTGTTCTGTGAATGTTTATTTATGGTATCTGACTAGTTATAGCTAGCTTCTCATTGTTATGAGCTCAATCCCTGCCCAAGACTTGAGAATTAATTTCACAATTAATTGAGATTGATGTCAAGCTAGTTTACGGAAGGTCAGAGGTTCTTCCTAGATGGTTTGAATTCAGGCTCAAACTTAAAACATTACTTGCTAAAATTTAATCTCTAATTTAGATCCCTCTTTTGATATCCTTGGGTCACAATAAGGGGTCAGGTTTGGACTGTGCTTTGGAATGTACCATATTTTATTTATGTTACTGAATTTTATAGACAAAGAATGAAGGACATTTATTATATTTAATTGCCAATTATCAATGTCTTCACTGAATTTTCTCACTGACTCCTTGCAAATAAAGTGCGTGTTCTAAGAATTTCAAGGAATTCAGATAAAATAATATTTTTGTTTTATAGAATTTTCTGCTATTTATGTTGTTTGAGAATGAACTTTGCTCAGCAATATTTTCTTATTTCCTTGAATCTGTACGTGACAATCGAGGGATGTCATTTTATAGATAAATTTCATTTGGTGAAACAGTCAGACATTTAAAGCAGACAATAGGTATAGGTAAATAGATTAAGTATTTTGTTTCATGCTGCTACCCAATCAATAGTTTTATTATTAAAGAAAAAACTTGTTGCCATAGTATTATTGACATTCTTTCACCATATTTACACCATCAATTTTCTCTGATATAAGTAGTATTAGTTTACTTCATTTCTAATTACTTTAATATAAGATTTAGATCTTCTTATTGACTTTTAAATGTCAAGTGGTTCTCCTATTTTCTAAGCTGAATTACCACAAAAACATAAATAATTAGGATACAGTCAGATCTGTGAACAAAGGTAACACTTGGGAAAGACATAATGTGGCCTTTATTAGCAGATGACCTTTATTAGAAGGTCATTTTGTTCTTAATGCTTAAAGAATGGCCTTTTTTTCGTAAATTATAATTTCAATGCAAAGTTTCTCTCCTGATTTGAACAATATAATTTACCCAGACCAATTGTTCACATGTCTTTTAGTCTGAATACTGTTTTGTAAAGCATCTTCACATGAGAGTCCACAAACCAGTCACATGTTGATGTAAGTCAGCTAAATAGACTGGTTTTCATTTATATAAAAATGATATAATAATTTTGTTTCTGAATTTTACTATATCTTCCATTATTTCAGGAACTGGAGCTTTTAGGTTTCAAACAGTTTTACACAGAAATGGATCTATAACATTTGCTTATAGAAGGGTGAGTAACATACTGATATCACATCATAATCTTAATATAAACTAAGAATCTGTAAAAAGCTCTTGAAATGACCTAAAATTAGCCAAAAAATCATATTCAAGGGCAGATAACTTAAAAACAAGTTTGTCACCCCCAATTCTTTTTCGCTTAAAATGTTTCTGTTATCATATGCTATGAGCATTCAAAGTTTTTTAAAAAATTATGAAAAAGTTTTCATTTTCCCTATATGTCTATGTGAAAAATACTTGAAACTGTAGGAAATGTCTTTAAGTGACAGCATTGATAATAAGAAATATTGTACATAATTATTGGCTACATTGTTGACTATGCTTACAATCAAATTCATAATGCAACATATGGTAGACAGTTAGTGTTACTTTATAATTATGTCATTTAGAAGATACACCATGTTGTATAGATACAACATTATATTGCCTTATAACTACAACACTTAATTTGTGTGTATCCTTTATTTAAATTCATGTATAGATTGAAATCTTTAGTCTCCCTAATGCAGTTTGTTTGATGTAAGTGCGTCCGTCTGTCTGTCCATCTATCATATGGATCACACATGTCCGGATCAGTTTACTATGTCATTAGATGGGGGATTTTGAAATAACCTCACAAGTCAGAAATATTCATCATGATTGGACAGCATGTTGTGCCTATGATCCCTGTTTGTAGCTCAAAGGTCAAGGTCACACTCAAGGTCATTGTCAAGTATTGGTCTAAAACAATCTTTTGACCATAATGATACAAGCTCTTCATCTCTTGACAATAGCGGGCCTGAAATGTTTCCCTTTGACTTCTAGTTTTGAATATCTTTAATATTTTGATTAATTAAATTATATTGATAATTTTCTACTATCATTTACTTTGAATTAAATTGTTACTGTGTGTTATGTTTATCAAACAGGTATAATTTATACAGTCTCTAATTGAAATTTAATGACTGTTATTTCTTCATGATGTTTTTAGTTTCAGGGTAAGATTGTATAGAGAGGCGGTTGTTTGTTAAAATTTGTGTATTTTACTATGTATTCATTGTGTGATGATAATTGATATCTAAATTTGCAGGAATACTTTCCTAAGCCTTCAGCCAAACCTGTGTTAGAGGTCACCTCTGAATAAAGGCCATTATATGAATAAAGGCCATTATATGAATCAAGGCCATTATATGAATCAAGGCCATTATATGAATCAAGGCCACCTTACAATAAAGACCTCATCTTGTCTTTTCTAAGGGTGACCTGTGTTCACAGGTTTGACTGTATGGTATATTAGAAGATTGGTTGTAAAAATATTTTTAATAGTTTACTTACTGTAATAAATTTAAGAATGTCACAGAAAATGGATGTTTGCCTAATTAATTTTGATTCATTTAAAGTTTAATACAAAAGTTAACTGAATTTGGAGGTTCGGAAACATGTTTAACCTTTTGATACTGCCTGATGAATTTAGGGCAGTGCAATTTATTCTTGTTAAAATCTAATCCATAGATATGTTACTCTGTCCATGTTCCTAGGTCTTAGTACCAGTGGACGGTTTGTGAATTATTTATATTGTTAAAGGTAACTAGATTTCTTCAGAAGAAAAAATCATACCTTAATTACAGTCTTATTTATTATCTCTTGTAGTGATGTTGATTGTATTATAAAATGTCGCCATTCTAGGTCTTCTCAAAATTAAATAATTTCATGTTATGAATATGAGAATAAACACACACATATAAGATATATACAATGTTTATAGTATATAAGCCCGCCTCCGTGGTCGAGTGGTTAAGGTTGCTGACTTAAAATAACTGTAAACTCTCACTAATAGAGGGTCTTGGGTTTGAGCCTAGCTACCGGCCATGTCTCTTTATGTGAGAAAGTAGGCAGTTGCTTACAGAGGATGGTACTGGTTCTTCCCAGGATCGATGGTTAGGTGAACTGTCCGCCTCAAATGAATCTGACTGTCGAAAAGGGAGGTATAACTGAAAACAAATAATGGTATATATTGACTGCTACCTAAAAAAAGAGAATTATCAGTGACAAACATCATATTCTCAGTGATTATTTCAAAATGTGTGAATACTGTCATCAAATTTTTATATTGTGCACATTGGAAATGTTTTTTGTATTCATTTAAATATATTTACAAATGAATCAAAAGTAATGCATATTCCTTGGTGGGAATTTTATATCTCATTTTAAATTTAATCATCATTAAAATCATCCATTATGCAAATATGCTTTTACGCAATTATACAAAACACTCAATATACAGCTATAGCAATTTGTTCAAAGTTGAATTTTTTACACTCGGGTTTAATGTCGCACCTATGGTCAAGGTCATTTGGTGATTTTCAAGTTTTTGTAGCGAAGGAGACCCCAGGCATAATCATCTTTTCTATTTCGCCCTTTCTGTTAACAGACATATGGTGTAATCAGACATTATAAACTAAATAAATCAATCAAAGAATAAGTTAATCTATAACATATTTTCCCTATTTACATAGAAGTCATTGCATTTTGAAATATAATACTTCATTATAGAATTAATTAAAATAAACTCTCATATTTTGTTTTATTTATCATACAGAAGTCTTTTTGTTCAATTATTTATATGATACATATATTACATTTTTTTTCTTAAATTTACATAATGTTATACCACACCACTTACATGTACTATGCTAATTGTGTTCAGTGATATCGCACACCTTGTGTAAATTCAATTAATTAACTTGTTATCAGTATTCACCTGTCTTGTTTATCATTCATATTATCATGTTCTTCTTTGATTGATTGATAATTAATTGAACTTCTAATTAAATCTCACTTTGTAATGTTTTTTTTCCCAATTATGCTTGATATCTATTTTTTTTATTTTAATATATTTTAGAAAAAAAGTATGATTAGTATTTGAGGCTTTTGATATTCCATACAGATGAAACTGTATACATTCAATCTTTCTGGTGAAGGATAAATAGCAGAACCTTTAAGTGTTGGTTAGTTGGGAGAACTGTGAATTCATCAACATCTTTTCTTACGGAGTTGTCTCCCTTGATTAAACCAACAATTGTATAGAAATTAATGTAGATGTGTTTTGTCAGTTAAAAAAATAATGCTGTAAATAATTATAATTTTATGAATATAATATATACACTACAAAGTTTTATGTCAACAAATATACTGTGTGTAATATAAATGATTTACACATTTATTACAAATGGAAAAAACATGTTTGATATATTAGTTTGTTGTTTGTTTTGTAAATAATTGTTTGCTTATATTATGTCAAGTACATAGGTAATTTATGTTCAAATTTGATAAAACCATTGTGACAGTTTGTTATACATTGTGCATGTATATAACTTGTGTTATTACTGTTATAACAAAGAAATAGAGGTCTCTATAGAGTGTTAAAATGTAACAACTTTGTATACTGGTAATGGGATTCTGACTGTTATGTTTATTATTTTATACTTCAAACCTGTTTTTGTAAACATGAGTTAAAATATTTCTGGCCTTTATTTTAGATGACCTTAATTTTGTGTCATCTTTTGAGTTCATATCATCTTCATGTGAGATGACCTTTATATGAGGTCATCATTATTTAAGGTCACCTTCAAATGTATACATAATGTTTAAACACCTATTGTAAATGAAACTTTGGAAGGTGTTTCGAAACAGATGGGGTTTGTACTTAGGTAGTCTGAAAAACAGGTTTGAAGATCCATAAAGAATTGGTGTTTATTTCAAGGATGTTCACACTCTTTTTGAGGTCACCTGTGATGTTGTGTTTAAATTTTCCCAGTCAAATAGTTATTCATGAACTATCCATGAAGTGTGCAAGAAAAGTTCAAGAAAAATTCATGATTTCATGAATTCCACTCAAAAGGGTTAAAATCAGTGATTAATATTGCATGTTCTCTGTACTTGTAGATCCCTATAAAGATTTCAGATATAAAAGATAGTGAACATAGAGTGACCATTGGACTGTCTGATGCTTACTATGTTGATAAAACTACTGATGGTACTGCTTGTGCACACAATCTGTTTATAACATTGTTTAAATGGATATAGCCACATTTTGTCATGAATATACATGATAGGAGAGAATTAAAAGGATTTTGACTTGATAAAAAACTGATTGTGGCATTTGGTTCTGAGTTTTAATTAAGAACTGTTATGTAATTAATTAATTGTTAATTAATAAAATTATTATTACGAAGAATGGTCAAAGAAATGCATGTTAAAACTTCCCTTTGAAGAATGCATTTTATTACTGTAATGATCCAATAATCATAATAATTATTTATTCACAATAGATTTCTGTGGATTGACTTATTATCTGATTAAAATTTCCTGTGGTCATAGTTTGTCAGACTAGTGATAATAATAATAGACTACAAATCTAGTTCATGAATAATGTACTGATGTGGCTTCATCCATTTAGATATATATGTAGTTTTAGTGTGGAGTTAATTAGAACTAAACAAACTAACCATGCCTAACTTAATCACCAAAACACAAAGATACAGTGATGATTCTGTCCCCTACCCTATTTGAACTGTTTTATTATTACAGAACTTGATTTTTGCTTTCATCCTTAATTGTCCATGTAATGATTTTTAAGATCATTTATAAGACATCATAGAGACTTAATTTGTTCATCACTGGTAAAAGACTAGTTGGAATCTGTGGTATTTTAGGTATGGATCTGTGGTCTAATAGTAACGGCCCCAGACCACCAATCGTAAGGTCTTGGGCTCAAATCTTGTCTTAGGCTTCCAATATTTCAGGGAAGCTTTTTCAGTGTATTTGTTAGTATGTTTGCCTTGATTTAAAGTGTCTCACTGACATACTTCTACTTGTTTCATTTTGTAACATCCCTTATATGATTATTTGAATGTTTATTCTCTGGTATTGTCATGATTTATTCATTTATATCACTTTTTTTGTTTTTCATACATAAAACTTGTTTCTTTCACTTACAGTTTTGTTGAAATGGTAATAATCTTTTATCTCTAATTTATCCTCAGCCTAATGTCTCAGGAACTACTGAGAATGTAATGGTCGACTATCATAAGTCAGGCTTGATACCTTGGTATGACCCAACATTGCTAGAGACCACTTTAGTATAAACTTTCTCATATCGTGGGTTCAACGCAACAGTGGTGTAACTCATATTGAAATAAGAACAAGTTACGTCAGTGTTGTGCTGAGCCCTCGATATGCATATCATATTGTGGTACAGTTAATTCCCTGAAAACTGGATCCCTTCCAGACTGAGCAGTGAAAAGTCTGGTTTTCTGAAAATTCCGGGGTTTATTTTCAGAGAACTTTAGATACATTCCAAAACGTTGGACTGTAAAATTTGTCTGGTTTACAGTTTTCAGGGTTTATACGGTACATTAACTGACTTATAATACTTATGTCATTGACCTGATAATTTCTTACATCACTGGTCGTTCATGAAGAAATTAAGCTTAAACAATGTCTGTAGATTTAATATTTCAACTTTATATATAAAGTATACAAATTTTCAGCTAATTCAACTTTAATGGGAAGCAATTAATTCTCAATTCAGGTCAGTGATATGTGCTTTTATAAGACACTGTTTGTTCATGTACCACATTATCAAACTTGATGCTGCTAGTTAAAAGTATGGCATACAGTTTATGTTTCACTTGCTAGGACAAACATCAGGTTGATGTCACCAACTACCTTACAAAAAAAGAAATCCCATTGTGACTGTCCTTGTATGACATTCCTTCCCGTGCTATCTTTGTTCTGTATCAGGAATAGTTGGAAACTGAATAATTGTTCAGCTTTCCATAGCGGTCACTCGTTCGGAGCACATTAATTTTAATGAGGAGCAAAGTACTTGTTTTTCTACATCCACCATGCAATTGTTAGATTAGTTCCCGTTCCATGTTGCAGTGCAAGTCTTTGTTTAAGTTCGGTTTCCATATCGAGGGTTCAGCGCAACAGAGTCGTAACTCGTATTGAAATAAGAACAAGTTACTGCAGTGTTGCGCTGAGCCCTCGATATGTGCTTTTTGTGCTTTGATTTTTGGTTTAGTGTCGCCTAGAATTATACATGTTTCATTGTCCATCCATTTGTCTGTCGGTGACATATTTTTGCTACTTGTTAAACAAGCGATATTTGTCTGTCAGACGTTGAACTTATGTAATAAGTTGATGTCCTTGCTAACAATAAATGTAAGTGTTTGATATATGATGTATTATACAATTTACAACTTCCATCTCATTGTCAACACGTTTAAGATACATTTTACATGTCAAATATTGTTAGAAGTCATGTACATTTATGTACTTATAATAAGCTATTAAACATTAGATGTCAATGTGACCAATGTTACACTTATATGTACATGAGAAACCCTTTACTACCTTACCTTAATTAGTGGCAAGAACCTCACCAGGTACCAGGTATTTCCCTGAATATTTGAAAGCTACTTGCCCTGAGTCAAACATGCATACAGTTGTCCCTCTTTGCTTCTTGCCCATGTACCCTTTATGTTAAAACAATAATGGAGAGTATTTAAATCAACATTACAATGTCAGAGTTGTGTAATATAAAACTATGGATGTTTTTATATGAAATATTACTGGTTTGATTATGTTGCTAGGTTCCAATTCCTGTGAAGAAAATTTCTGCAGTGAATCATAAAGTGACTGTTGGTTTATCAGATGCATACTATATTGATACCAGAGTCGATGGTACAGGGAGACTTTTTTTGTAGTACATTTCATCTCCCATGTAAAATGCTTATCTGAACCAGATGATTCTTGTTTTATCTTTCTGTGGCTAGTAGACAACATTGCTAGAAAGTGCCTCATTTGATTCATATGTAGTTTTATAAAATGTAGTAAAAAATAGATGTTTACGGTTTGCCAGCTACCCACTTTATCATAATTAATTATATTTCAGCTTTTTACTGAAATAATTCATTAATACTGATTTAAAATAATCTATTGTTCATTCTAAATAACAAAATTATTTCTCAAACCAATAGTATATATCCAAATACCACTCTAGTACCTTCTTTTTGAAGAGCTCTCTTTTTAAATTGAAACAAAGAAGACAAAGGTAAATTATTGCCTGAAAGTAATTTAAAATCACAGTCTCAACGAATTTTGACACAACTTATTTTGCTAAATCTATATGTAGTGTTCCTATACTTATCTTTCTCACTCAACATAACCTACTAACTATTTTATATTTTTATCATAAATTATGATTATTTTCAGCTGCTGATGTAGATACTATCTAAAGAATGCATTGGTTGAAAATGAAACTGACAATGTATCTGTAGCCCTCATTTTATTAGCTCTACAACAACAATGGCTGTATAAAAAATTATTATTTTGACCATATTTATGTTGCTTAGTGAACAGTCAGTTTACTGCACATTACCTCAGTTGATCTGCTTATTTAAATTGTCAGTCTGTGACAGAATTTACATGTCTTAGTAGTGCAACAAGATTGTAAAGTTAGTCTTAATATATAGAAGTTACAACCTTGTGCACTGAAAAGATTGTGTGTGACTCTAAACGAGACATTGATCAGTTTCACTATCAACCAGTGGGTACACTCTCAGCTTACAGCAGTATTCTCACCCTATGTTCTCCTATAATCTATTACAGCTACCTATTCCCATCGGCAACATAAGCACCTCATCCCACCCAGTAAAGATTGGCTTGTCTGACGCTTTCTATTTTGATTCAACAACTTTTGGTAGGATTTTTCACAGAATTCTATATGTTGTATTCTTTTAACACAGATGGTAATAATAAAAAGATGAAAGAAATTTTGTTAATTTAGAAATCTTTGCTTGAAGTGCTTATCTGTCTAAAGCGTTTTCTTGCTATCTCAACATTCTGAGATTTCTTTGTTTGTCCGTTTATTGTAGTCATATACAGTTGACTCTCGTTAGCACAAACTCATTTGCTCTGTTCATTACGGGGAACTCCATTATCCCCTCTTTACATGTCTGGTTCATAATCTGTCAGTTCAGTCACAAGGTTTTGCATTATATTTAATTTTTTTTTTCATATTCCCCTGGATCAAGTTTACACTATATATCTATTTTTTTTCTCAAATTCGGATTTTATCCCGTCACTGCCAGATGTTTCCACACCTTGCTTAGAATTCTTGATTTCACACTATAATCATTATTTTTACATGTAGTTATTGATCATTAATATATTGCAATGATTTGTATGTGTTTGCAAACTGTTAGAGAAAATGATTATATGAAATGCACATCCTTTGTAAAATGTGCCACAATGAGTGATTTGATTATGTTTAAACTTAAATGAACACATGTCAACTTTGAATATTGTTTCAACAAAATAATATCAAACAGCATGGATTAGAAAAAAAGTTAATTCACTGCAAATTTTATAGAACCGATATTCAGCAAATATAGCCACAGTAAAACATCTCCAGAGCGTTCCTCTGTAGTGCAACAATCTCTCCGTAACAACACCTTCAAATTTTCCTTAAGCTGATATTTACTATATATTTAACGTCTGTAGAGCAACAACCTCTAAACAACGGTCAATATTTGCAGCTCCCATAGGGTGTTGTTCTACAGAGGTTGCACTGTACACTCCAATTACAATTTGATATAGATGAACCCATTATACAGGTCTAAAAAACAACATTGAGCAATTCATTGTAGGTCCTGGTATAGTCATGTACATTTTTTTTTTGTTACCTTTCTTTATTTATGCACTGAAGTAATATATTCTCATGAAACACAACGATTTTCACGAACTTATAATTCTCACAAAATATCGTAAAAAATGGCCTCTCAATACATTAACACCAAAAATTTCAATGGTCCGAAAACTTTGTGCTAACGATAGTGGACTGAACTTTGTTTTCCATATTCAAGGCTAATGTTTAAATATATATACTGCTTTTCTGTTTTATATCAAAGTGATGTTTAAGGTTTTTCTGTACTCCCTGAAGGAGCTCCGGTCTAAGTTTAGATTCAAATGTCTTCTTCTTCAAACCAAAGACCTTGCAACAACTTCGGCAACCCTTCATAATTCATTCCCTGACCTTATTTGGCTGTCTCATTGTGTTAAATTTCTATGGTCAGATAACATAAGATAATAATTGTATTCCTGATTTAGGAAGCTGTGACTCATCTCCGTGGTCATGTGGTTAAGGTTGCTGACTCCAAATCACTGTAACCTCTCACTGATAGAGGGTCATGGGTTCGAGCGCAGCTACCGACCATGTCTCTTTATGTGAGAAAGTATGTAGTTACTTGCGAAGTATGAAAGTTTAGTCTAGTACTGGTTCTTCCCAGGAATGATGGTTATTGTTTCACCTATTTTGTCTGTCCTGGTTATTGTATTTCCGATATCTGCAATCATGCTTATTGTATTTTGAAGATCTGTTGTAAATTGGAATGCATTAAAATTTGAGATGGTCAATTCCTATTGACTGGCTTAGATCTATCTTCGTTTTCTTCTATCTAAAGATCAAAGTCCATGCATGCTTTATTCATTACTCTCATGTCACTTTTCTAACTTGCCATTTTTTGCACATGAACTTAATTACTTATAAATATTTACTGTATGTGTTTTCATGTTTCAACTTATTGCTAATTTTAATCAATAAATACAAACAATGTTTGTGACAATTGTTTTACTGTACTGCTCAGTTAGGATAATTGTATAGTGACGCAGTGGTCGAGTCCATTTTTACGGTGTAAAACCGTTGGCAAATTATCATTGGACATATAGGCTGACTACATTATTTACAAATTTCAATAAATACATCAAGTGTCGGCGTAGCGCAGTTGGTAACGATGGTGAGTGACGATAATCTATTGATGTGAAAAGAACTGTGTGAGACCGCGACTTGGTACTTTTTCGCAAATTATTTTCTATTGCTATATATCTTTTTTAAAAAATCGTCAATTTTTTAGTCTTTTTTTTTTTTTGTAAGGAATATACTAGATCTAGTGTTTATATTATTATCATCATTTTTATCGTTTGGCATATCTTTTTTGAAAATAGTTTTACATGTTATAAACATGATGGAAAATAGTCTTAGACATTTTGTTGTAATTCTGGTAATTACGATTGGTTCGCTATTAAAAGTCCACCTATTTTCAGCCATATTTAGCTAGTTGACATTCAGATAAGTTTGCACGAAATACCTGTGCGCGGTACTAATACTTCATGTACTTTTGCACTACACACTTTGCGTTACACAGGCCAATTATATATTATGCATTCTTTTTCTTTACAATTTACTACTAAATATTATAACGAAACTACAATTCATTTGCAAAAAGTTGAAAACGAAAAAAGAGACAACCGGTGAGGTTCGAACTCGCGATAAAATTTTAGCCCCTGGTCAATTCTAAAGGCTTTACCAACTGCGCCAACCAGACATCTACAATATCATTGCTAAACTATAATACTATATTTGTTTCTAATAAACCCATTTTACCTGTTCAGACAATGGATGTAAACTTTTGTGTACACATAAAATGAAACATCACTATCACATTATCCTAACTGGACAGTACTTATGAAATACATTTTAGTGTGTTGTTTTGTTTACAGTCTGTTTCTAGTAAAAGGTGCTTTGACTTAAATACTAAGTGTTTCTTTTTTTTTTAAACTGTAATGAATAATAATTTTCATATTGAATTGAATAAAGAAAAGTAATGGATCAGTATTTACATTAATACATGATTTTTGTCTTTTCTTTTATATATGATTTATGTTTTTTAGGTACAAAAAGAAGAACTATATATGAATATCACAGAGTGGTGCTAAATACCACATATATTCAAGAAGGAACCATAGTTCTTATAAATCCTCAACCAAGTAAGTTTATATAGCAGCTGTCTCCATGGTGACGACCTTGGTGTCATTTTTATAACCTGATGACCAGTGTAACAGTTGTCATTGTGATACAGTTATGTCATGATCACATGCAGTAGTAACAGACCTGTCAATGATAAAAAAGTAATACAATTTCAAAAGCCCTTTAGCCCGAAATTACCCATATAAATAACAATGAAAGCACAAGTTTACCATCATTGGTCCATAACTACAGTGTCCATGGTCATGATTAGTTCTCTCTTCAATTTGTTAATGATATCTTTGACAAATATCTAATTGATGCCCGTTATTATTATTTAATTACGGTACTGTTCACAGGAAAACTCAAAATTAATGTCATTCAAGCCTTATTACTTCGGAACCTGTATATGAGGATGGTTGGACATGGACTGTTTAATACTGCACATTACTGTATTTTATTATGTGATCTTTAAATATTTTAATAAAAACATTTTGATTGCATAAAAGCCTGATCCATCATGTAATAATGTGTAACATGTACAAATACATGGGCTTTGATATCAATCTCTTGGTCTCTCTTTCAGCATGCAACCAATATACAGACTGTGAAAGCTGTGTTTCATCAAAGATACTATTTGAATGTAGATGGTGTGGTATTATCAACAAATGTTCTGATAGTGTCGACTGGCATCGACAGAAGTGGCTAAATGCCGGATGTGTACACTTGGTATGATTAATGTATTGTTCTCAAGATCATCTTATTGTTTGTTGATGACTGTGTTTGGTATTGTTTGTTGATGAACATGTTTGATCTTGTTTGTTGATGAACATGTTTGATCTTGTTTGTTGATGAACGTGTTTGATATTGTTTGTTGATGAATGTGTATGGTATTGTTTGTTGATGAACATGTTTGTTATTATTTGTTGATGAATGTGTATGGTATTGTTTGTTGAGGAACATGTTTTTTATTGTTTGTTGATGAACATGTTTGATATTGTTTGTTGATGAATGTGTTTGGAAACTGAAAGATAGCTCAGCTTTCCCCTCACTTGCTCAGCACACAGTACAATTGAACCTCTTGTTCAAATGATTATCAAAATTTTATCTGAAATGTTTGAAGCCATGCATCATTGAAGATAACTTGACAAATGGAAAGCATTGGTTGCCATGGACACACAATATACACTCAAGCTTTCTGAAGTTCAAGATATCGATGCAATGTAGTTCTATTCATATTATATGTATTTGTGTTCAGTTCAAGTATTGATTGTCTTTTTATGCCCCCTGCATCATTGATGTCGTGGCATATAGTGATTCTCCTGTCCGTCCGTCCGTACATGCGTCCATACGAGGTTAAGTAGATTGCACCTTTTCATCTAGCACCAATACCGTTTGCTAGAACACTTTCATACTTCTACAGTTGTTGCTTATGACCATTCTCAATCCACCCATACTTATCAAACACAGACTTTGACCTTGACATTGTTCAAATGGGCTATTGCTTCACAAGCATGCCACCGGGGGCATATGTGTTTATTGAACGCAGTGTCTTTTGTTTAGAGATATTTATTGTGGTAACACAGTCAAAGGTTTGAAAAATCGTATTGTCCTAATGAGTTTATTTAGGGAATAATAGTCAAGATGAGGCATCAAAGTTTAGTTAAATGGGTTTACATCATCATTTATTAATGAATTTTACCTTTTGAGGGGTTTACATTGGATTATGTTAGCAATTGATGAAGTTTTTATTTTTTCAGTCTGGAAAGAGTAACTGTTCTTCAATTCCAGTTTCGTCACCAAAACCACAAACTAGTGCTGGTAAGTCTTTGTTATTAAGCTCATTAATTTTACATTTCAATTTAAAAGAAAAATTCCAAGGTTGTCTTATAAACCCTTAGTGAGTCTTGGTGTTTTTTTTTGGGGGGGGGGGGGGGGGGGGTAAACCGATGAAACAAACAAATATCCTTTTTCTGTTCAAAAATTCCTTGAGACTTTCTGTCAACCTTGTCTCTGCCAAATTAATTGTTTTTGTCCAACGATGTTAATCTAATTGCAAAGGTCACCAAAGGCAGCCCTTTTAATGCTTGAGTTGATCTAACAATAATTCTCTAAATGTAGGCACACATGTACCTACCTTATGACCCTGTAATTGTCTCCCATTGTCATACTGTAGTTAATTCACAGATAACCCCTACTTACAAGGAGAATCTTAAGATCTTATTCAAAAGCAAATATTTGTTGGAAATACTTCAGTTATAAGGTCATTATAAAGATTTGGAGGTTAATTTGACAAATTTCTAATAGAATATTTTGTCTTTCCATGTTATTTGTGATTAAATAGGATGTATAGTTGATATAATTTATGATATAGGAAGTATTACTGATGTGTGATACAGGATGATTTGTCAACAGATCTGGAGAAATCAGTGTTCAACATAAAGTTGGGCCCGTTTCACTAAATCATCATTAATTTATTTCTTGGATGAAAAAACAAGCTTGCATACATTTATGTTGCTCTCATATAAATTATTTTATTTTGTAAATATATATATAAATATATTTCTTTGTTTTGCATAAAAGATCCATACTTTAATGCTGATTTAAAACTTTGTTTGTTTGATTTGATATTTTACATTAAGACCTATTGTGTTTCCAGAGGTTAATTCAAATGGTAATAATCACAAATCAGGTAGTAAGTCATATACTAAATATAGAATGTTTTGCTTCCCTTTAATATTAACCAGCACTTCCTCGTTTTCCTGGGACAAATTAATATATCATTTTACATTTTCACTTCATATTTTAAACCGGACATCCAATACATGATAATATAGATTTTGTGTGTGTGTATGGGTGGGGTAATTGTAAATAATCACCACTTCACCAGTTATGCAAATCTTGTGACAGAAGTATTATAATTTTTTGTTAATTTCAGATTGATTTTGTTTAGTTTTATAAAGGAGTTCAAATGTTCTCACTATTATGAAGTGAAAGCAGTCTTTAAAATTTTAAGGGCTTTACTTTGGACTGGAATAAATATGTAATACATTATGCATTGATACTACTTCATGAAATTTTTAACTACTGAACTTAATTAACATGGGGGTTGTTTTTGTTGCATTAAGTGCTCTCCTTTTTAATATCAGTAGTGAAATATAATTTTCTATATTACTTTTACTGCTAGTAAGTCTGTATGAAATCATTCTTTGCTTATTGGTCAGTATATATTCACTCATTTATCATTGGTCAGTTCAAAATAGTTCACTGCTCAATGGTTAGTATAAAATCACTCACTGCTCATTGGCCAGTGCAGAATTGCTCACTGCTCAATGGTCAGTATAAAATCACTCACTGCTCATTGGTCAGTGCAGAATTGCTCACAGTTCATTAGTTAGTGTAAAATCACTCACTGCTCATTGGTCAGTGCACAATTGCTTACTGTTCATTGGTCAGTTCAGAATCACTCACTGTTCATTGGTCAATTCAGAATCACTCACTGCTCATTGGTCAATTCAGAATCCCACACTGCTCATTGGTCAATGCAAAATAGCTCATTGTTTATTGGTCAGTTTAGAACCACTCACTGCTCATTGGTCAGTTCAGTATTGCACACTGTTCTTTGGTCAGTATAACACACTCACTGTTCATTGGTCAATATAAAAATAGTGTTAATTGTTTAGATGATATACAGTATACTGCAACAGTTCCCATTGGTTACAATGGTCCTATGTTAGAATTGGTGTACACCATTCATTGTACTGAGATTCATACAACATACACAATAGCAGAGAATATTTCATTAAGAATGTCTGCCATTATAGTCTTTTTAACTCCTTTTTAACTCATTTTAAACATTCCATACTTATTATTGTGTAACCTGTCTTCATAACATCTAAAGTAAACATAAACATAATCTAAAATTTTCTTGTCTGTGTGTTTCATGTTAGTGGCTTTGTGTAAATTGTACTCTTATGCCTTCCTACATTGACTTAAGTATTTGGTTTGGCAATTTTAATTTTTTGCATGATTTCTGCTTCTGTACTATTTTTTCAATGCTTTTGTGTTTTTATTCTGATTTTGTTCTGTTTTATTTGAATTAAACATTTATAATCCGTAAATTACACTGCACATGTGTCCATCTGTGTCAGCCGTCTTCCATTTTTGGAAACTTTACGATAGTTCAGCTTTCCATAACCGTCACTTGCTCAGCACTCATGAATTTTTATGCGGACCTAAATACTTCATTTATCTACACCCACCACGCAAGTGTTAAACTAGTTCCAGTTCCATGTTGCAGTGCATGCTTGTAAGTTCTGTATCCATCAGTACTTACAGTACTTTGATTACCATTGGTTTCCAAGTTACCGGTATTTCTTGCAAATGCTTTTATATGCCTGCTTTTTTCAGATGCGGGTACAAAGATTGCAGTCATCGTAATAGTTGTAGTGATTGTCGTAGCTTTGATCGGCTCCATCGTTGGCTGGGTTTTTTATGCTTACACTCATCCAACGTCCGCTTCAGGAATGTGGCTTATGGAGGTAATGATGGTCTATTTTATATGTTTAATAATGTCCTTGACAGTAAATGATTCATATGTATGTACTGCTGTATTCTCGTCAGTAAATAAATGGGTGAAATTACAAGATGAAGAAAAATAACGATTCCACACAAGTTGAGAAAAAATCTT
Organism: Lutraria lutraria; assembly: GCA_964023205.1. Lineage (NCBI taxonomy): Eukaryota > Metazoa > Mollusca > Bivalvia > Venerida > Mactridae > Lutraria > Lutraria lutraria. The sequence continues at coordinate 1,261,120 of OZ026848.1, forward strand.
TTATTATTGATAAAATAGATTTGTGTTCAAGAATTCTTATGTAAATAAAGTATTCGACATTTAATATGTCATGTTTGTTTATGAAGTTGCATGTCCATAATGAAAAGATTAAGACATTTATTTATTAGATGTTATGATCTTAACTCTACCTTTGTTTTATTTCATAATTCTAGCATCGTCCAAGTCAAATGAAGGCTAAAATGTCGAACATGAAGTTCTGGAAGAGAAATGGTACAGCGGGTGATAAATACGCTGTTGAGTCCACAGCATAACCTTCTGTAATCTCCAAACTGGCAGACAGGAACAAACTTTCAGTCAAGGATAGAGTCTGTCTAATAGAACTACTATTACTATACTTCCTGAGTAACATCTTATCTGGTTATTTACATTTAGAAACATATTACATTTGAATTTTGCTTCTTATTTCTGAATCTCCACGAAGAGCTCTGGTTTTCAATGTAAAAATCTCACATTTTGAATTTGGTCGCCGTATTTGATTTCAAACTGAAGAGTTCTTGTAATGTCTGCTTGACGTGCTTGGCAGCTTATTTGTGAATCTATAAATAATCAACAGTGAAGGTCACCAGTGTATTTATAGTCAGCTTCTATCCTTGACATATCATCAAGATGTCCACTCTATATTGTATGTGGAGATTATTGTATAAAAAATCATCGTATCTTCTGATTCCAGATATCAAATTGTGTGTTTTTATTATTTCCATATACCGTACTTAGAAGTCCATGCCAGACTATTGTAATACTGTGCAACCTCTCCAAAGCAACACCCTTTGGGAGAAGCCAAATTATGTTGTTGATGAGGTTAAATAAAAAATAATTGTACAGTTGGGAAAAATCATGCTGTTGTATTAGAGAGGTTGTTGTTCAAGAGAGGGCCACTCTGGAGAGGTTGCACTGCCCATGTTTACAACTGTTACCTGTGTCAGGTAATGATTTCTTCGTAAAATCATCTTTTTATTTTGCTGTCAATTGTTGTTTTGTGAAGGTTGATAAAACATGCTTTTTTATCAGGCATATTTGGTTGTGAAATCTCATTTTTGTTTGTAAACATAAATCACTTTCTTTTACATTGGATGACTAAATGTGACTGCAGTGTGAGGGAAAAAGGTGAACATATTGTGACATTTTCTTGAATTGGAATACTTTCCTGACTTCAAGATCATCAGCATGCTTCCTCATCAAATAGATTGAACATACGTTTTTTTATTTAAATTTCATAGGTGAATAAATATTTTTTTTATGACATTGATCTTCTGAAAAAGACCAAGACATGAAAAATGAGATTATTTCTTTCACAATGAATGTATATAATCTATTTGGATGTTAAATTATGTAACTCATTGATAAATGTTGTTATATCTATACAAATTATTTTGATTGTTATTTGTGTAAAAAAGTTATTCTTTAGTTTAAACTCTTTGTGATCTGTCAAAATCATTTGGTTGCTATGGATTCCTTTATCAATGAAATTTTAAAAAAAGAAGAAAAAAGTTTGTTCCAACTTATTTTCTCAAATATAATATCTGATATTTTGAAAAGTATTTTGCTTTCAACATGTTGGTGTCTTTACTGTACATGTATAGATATTTTTATGTTATAATTTCTTTTTTTACAATTCTTCTATCTAGCTTTGTCTAATGACAGACATGTATTTTATGGGTATTTATTTTGTGTGCGACTGAGGCACTAACATTGTCCTTACTAAATTATGATAGGTGTGTATGGTTGTATGCCTCATTTGAAAATTCAAATTATTCAACATTTTTATAGTTAATTCTCACTCATGAAAAAGTAAGTGTTGATTATATAAAAAAATATCCGGATTTGAGTAGCTGGCTCTGTCTTTAAAAAAAACCCGCATAATTATGGTGTTTTAGTTAGGATAATTTTTGTAACATAAACATAATTAGGTAAAAAAATATCAGATCTACATCATGCAATGCAGTAAGATTATATTTATTTGTGTAAAATTTACATTATTTTATCTATTTTGACAGCTTACCTGTAAATACATTGAGAACTCTATATGCATTCTTAAATTTGGTATTTGAAGATTTGCTAGCCTGGGGATGAGGTATATGTTAACTCATGATATACTTTTGACATTCAAGACTATGAAAATGTCAGCCTGGCTCAGGTCTTAAACCTGTGCCCATACAAGGAACAATATTATATTCTTGAAATCTTGACCTTTGTTAATACAGTGTAAATTACATTTTTTAAAGAGATGTAATTTTTCTAAGACCGTATGTTTTTGCTAGATTTTGTTATGTTATATCATATTGAAATTATATTCTATGTATGCTGTATAATAGTTTGTGTGGTTGTCATGGAAATGTTGTTTACAAATATATATATGATAGATATTATTGCTATTGCAACTGAGAACAATACTGTACCTCACTTGTGCATTAAAAAAGTTTCTAACCATTCCAGGAGTACTGTTTAAAATATATCTTGTATAGTTGTAGAAATTGATTATAGGACCCTTTAATACAATTGGCACGGACAAGTTCTAGGCATGAAAATATTAATGACTTTAAAATTTACATTATTATGTAAAAAACTGTTAGCAATGGACTAAATTAATTATGAACTATAATAGATATATTTTTTAATTCAGATCTTTGTCTGTGTGCTGTGACATGTCTTATGCAAAATATATTTTATACATATTTCAGAAATTTAACATGAAAGTCTTTGACTGTTTTTATATTGTATATATACGATAATCTCAGATGGTTTGCCCGTCTGTATACAATATTGTATATACAATTGTAATTATATCTTGTTAATTTGACAAATTGTGATGGTGAATTGTTGAAGTTTTTTTCCCAATTTTCATATTGATCTATGAAATTTTGTTTATCAATCAAAGAATTTTCTTTCTTATTTACTTATTGATCAGTGAAGTATAAATTTTTTTTATTCATATAAAGTCAGATATACCTCCAGGTTAATACTCATAGCCTCAGGTGCTACATGTTGTTTTCAACGCATGTATGGTTATAAGTTTTTAGGAATTCAAAGGTAATTTTTTGTCAACTCTGCTAAAATATGTTCACAATGGCCTTTGTACTAAAAGGTGCAGTAATTTCTGTTCCATAACTGAACAGTCAGTTTGCATGTTGTTTTTATAAAATGACCATTGTTGATTATTTCTCTCTTATAATGAATGTTTGTATTCAATACTCAATGAGACTTCTTGTAGTCTTTTTTGATAAATTCTTTTTTTACAAATTTTGTTGACAAAAAAGGATGTAAATATATCTTTTATCTATTGTCTTGTTAGACACATTTAATGTAAAATTATAAATATACTTATATATAAGTGTGACATTTTAAATTGTTTTCTAATTTACAAATTTGTTAAAAAATACTCAAAACTTGTACATTAACTTGATCAAAGCTATTTATTGATTTATAGTTCGTTGTGATTGGTGACTTTATATTTTTCTGTATTGTTCCTTTTTTGCCCATTTTTTTACAGTAAAGTGAAATGCACTAGCTGTTGCTATTTATATCTGTAAGAATATCTGATCTGTTTTTTTTACAACTAGCATATCATTATGTGACATTGAAGAACGTGAACCAGAAATCTTCTTGCTTGAAATATTTTCATTTGCATGTTAAACAGCTTTAAATAATTAATGTGTTATAAATAACTGTTTTTATGGCCAAGTAATCATTTAGTAAGTTTTGATCGCATCAATTTTGAGTCGAGAATTTGATAGTTTTAATTGTCTCTTTAAGTTAGGTTGCCATGACTACATACAATGTACCTGAAAAGAATCATGTAATAATTTGCAATTGTTATTTCTTGTCTAACTGTTAAAATTATTTTACATCAATTATATCATTATCCTAAATAGTTTTAATAAAATCTAGGTTTATTTTTATTACATCATTTGGAAATGGTGAAAGTGAAAAAGGTGTAAGTGCTTTTCAGTTTTATATCACTGTGACCTTTTTTGCCTTCAACTATCAAAATTTTGATATTTTGCTTTTTATGACAATTCTCTGAGCTTGTAAACTGTCATGTTATTGTGAACATTTTCATACACACATAATAAATTATAAGTATTGAATAGTGTCAATATCTCTACAAATCACTTACATGTACTTTCATTTTTTTGCCTTATTTTGAATATACCAAAGCCAATTTTTTCGACATATAAGTCTGTGTTTTAATTATTCTTTGGCTAATGACATTATTTTTGGTACAATTTTTCTGATGAAGTATTAAATCACAGTAGGTTTGGCCTAAACATTTTGTGTGTTTACACTAACTGTATAATATGTTGGGAGGGTATAGTTTAACCCATATTTTATAAAGAATTAACATATCAGGATTGTGAGTGATGGAATGTATGCCTATATTGTGTCCTCTGTCTGTAGAATTGTATCATCTCTTAATTGAACACATCTGTTTGTACCTTCCTGCTCTATACTCATTATAATTCAATCAGTATAAAATAGATTTATACACTTATACATATGATGCTTTTTTTGCAGTGTAACATCATTCAGTTGTCTTCAGTGAATATATTTTATATGTGATCATATGAGACATTATGTCAATTCTATTTTGATTGTGTTATAGCCAAGCACATACTAAATGATAATTGGTTTATCTGCTTGCTATGTATACATTTTGTAATTCAATTTGCATCCCACCTTTTATCATATGCTGCACAGGGTTACAACATGAAGTAAAGGTATAAAGTTCTAATCGGGTCTACATTTACTTTAATTACCTGATAAGAGATGACTGGAATGGTACTTTCTTACTGTTGACCTTACATTGTATTTGGTGTACTTATGCTCTGTTATTAGTATCTAAGAATTTTGTCATACAAAAATGTACTTAAAATGAAAGAATGTGTACATGTATGTATCATATAATGTCATGTGAAATCTTGACTATTGATCACTATTGTGCAGATATTGTTAGTATAATGTGGAGTATAATGTGGAGTCCATTTTAACCTTATTACATATTTTTCTATACGTTTGTAGTTTTTCAGTGTATACAGCATTGTTGAAGCGATTGATTGTCTGTTATAAATATGAGCATAGTTGTTGTTTTGCACGAAAATAAATACTCTTATCATGGTTAATATAATCTTCATTATCTTGTGATCCTTACAATAGTAGGCTTGAATCTAGTCTGGAGTTCCTTCCCCTTATACTATGTTATGATAATTGTAGAGTACGTCCGGGAACCAGACTAGCTTGAATCCTGTACAATGAGTTAGAACCAGTTTTTACAACCACAAAATAAACCAATGTTGCTGTTTCTGATATTATTTTGTACTATCATTTACAGTCCACTCAAATACTTCTTCACTAGGTATCAGCTTAGAAATATCAAGTGCTTAAAGGAGTTAATTAATCATGTAATTGATGTGTGTACAAAACACAGAATAGTTTCATAACTTGTTAACAATTAATAGTGGAGGTAAAAAATAACATGTTCTTTATTAACCTAAACTTCAATCTCCTCATCCATTGATTTACAAAAGCTTTCCTAGAATAAAACATGTTCTAGATATCCTACCTTTCCCAAATACCTGGAACTGATCACTGGTCGTACTAGCCCCTCCCCCCGGAATACTGCTACCCAAACCCCGCCCTACACTTAGGACCCTACAAATATTAAGGACAAAACACTGTATACTACAATTATCAGCTGTATTATATACTGTGGTCAAGAGTTTATGACTTAGATAAATAGGTTTTAATGATCAAAAGTAAAGTTTGTTCAGTACTAAGTACAAGGACACCATTAAAAGGACATATAGGGACATCTTTTTTATCTTTGTATTGCAGTATTATGAGTCTCGATGATTGAAAAAAATACACAAGGTGTGTATAGCTGTGTCACAGAATGAAGCGTACCTATTAGAATGCAGGTTACACCTTGTAGAGAATAACTACTACATTACAAGACGAACATCACAATCTGAGAAAAAAATGTACCTGCAGGTATTACCTGGAACTGAATATCACTGGTCCTGGCATTAGAAACCAAAGTTTTAAAAAAATAAGCCCTAATTACTAAACAATATTAAATGTTTTTGTGTGTATTGCGAAATCTATTGTTTATTGAAAATCAAGCCAAATCACCTCTTACCACTGTCGAAGCATATAGAAGAGAAATAGTAGGAAGAGCGACCGTTGTGGATGACTTGAATTTTAATTAAACAAGTGTCTGTGTACTGAATAACTGTATTAAATTTTGTTAAGTTACTGCTTTTGACAGTCAACAATTAAGCATCAGGAGGCATACTTCGAGAAGTAAATTTTAAACACATGACAAACATTAATGTTCTATTGAAATGAGAAGACAGAATCATTGAAGTTTTTATATTTATTTTTTAGCGTCATACGAGGAACATCCCAAAATGTTATGCTTAGAAGGTAACAATAACAGAAATAAATCATAAACAAATAAATTAATGAATAAATATATAAATATCAACATGCAAGAGTTTAAATAAATTCATGTACAAGTATATATGGCATACAAGGTTGTTATTGTATAATGAATGTAAACATATGATGTCCATAATTATGTATATATATGTGTGTGTATTTCAAAAATAGATCAACAAGCAAATAAATAATGTGTGCCTTATATAAGATGCACCTATTGCCCAAACATTACCTGCTGCCCAATACTGTTTCTATTGCATAATGAGAGCCCATGATACGGTTATAGGGCCAATTTCATGAACATATATTAACTAAGTCTTAACATCTTGCCGATGGTAAGCATTTCAGATATAAACAATAAACAGCTGACAAATCCAATTAACCATCCATTCCATAGAATACACTCGTATCTAGACAGGTTCTCTATAATAATAAAACACATACAAAATTCCTACCGTGCCTAAAATACTGCCTTCACAAAGAACCCAAATAACAAAGAAACATACACAAACTTGGATATAAAACACTATGTACCTTATTGTTAATACCTTGGGACTGCAGCAGAGCTATATGTGGGCTTACGCCGGATTCACAGGCCAATCCTCACAACCCAAAAGGAACAAGAAAATGAAACATTTTATATATAAACTATAGGGATAACTATAATTTAAATAAGACTAGAAAATAGGCCCCTGATCCATAATGATTTGAGCCATTTCAATGAACTGTAACAGTACGTGTGAGGGAATTACTAATAAACACACACAATGCTAAAGAGGATTGCCTAAAAACATTCCAACTCAACTATAGGAGAACAACTGTACTGTTGAAATGGTGAATGATATGATAATTGCAAGGGACTTAAAACTCAGAGTTCAGAAAAAGTATCCATTTTTTGTTGCCAACCATAAAATCATGGACAACTAACATAGTCACTCTCCTGAAGGTATTTTGTATTGAGCACAGCACATGCCACAGAATTAATATTAGCGTACTGAACCAACTTCACCACTTTTGTCCATGTGTCACTGAGAATATCATATTTGAACAGGTCACGTGATTCAACAGTTCTTTTTGGCCGTCCACTATGACCCATATGACGAACGCCTCCACAGACAAAAATAGTTCCACCATGAAAAGCTGCTGAAGTAAATTTTCTTTCTTCGGGGAAATCGTTGCCGTATTTCCATTTGTTGTTTTTTGGATCATAGATAGCAACAGTAAGGATATTCTCATGCAATGTGACACCACCAACCAGATAAATTAAAGATCTAAATGTAAATGCGGAAAATTGAGAACGAGGCTTAATCATTTGGGTAGTAACTAAAGTCCACGAATCCGTTTGAATGTCATAACGCAACACTGTGTCCAAATAATCATCGTCTTCGTCCCTCCCACCAAAAACCAATATGGCGTCATGGGTAGCAGACGACGCGTGTTGGTAAATGCTGATAGGAACTGGCGTCAGAGCGTTCCAGACGTCATTTACTACGTCATAGAATTCCATGTTATCCAGTGGTTGTCCTCGAGGGTAAATAGTCTTCCCGCCAATCACAAATATCTGTTCGCTAATGGATGTTGCCGAAAAGCAACATCGTGGATGAATCATATTTTGCATTCTATCCCAAACTGCAGACTTCATGTTATAGCAATAAACTTCTGCAAGAGCTTTTCCATAGTCTTCAAAATGATGTTCATCATAATATATTCCACCAAGGAAATACAGCCGATCATTAGCAGTCACTAATTGATAAAAGTCAATTTTAAACTTAAAGTCAAACGTTGGATGTGGTTGTACGCCTGTGTAGTTTTTGAAAGTTAATGGATCAAAAGTGGTGAGAGACCGCGTGCCTTCATCAACAGTGCCTCCGGAAAATACCAACATAGTTCTATTAAACATGCCATAACGTGGTGTTGTTATAATACTGTATCGGTCCATATCAATGTTTTCACCTCTCTGTTTCAAAGACCACTTTTCCTTAAAAGAATTGAATTCGCGCAGTCTTGTCATGCAATCAGTACTTTCGTTTATTCTAGAGTTATTGGCTACGGAACCTGAGAAGAAATCTTCCTTCAACAACGGAAGACGAACGTGTCGAAATAATCGCGCAAAGTGTATCTCTCGAGACTTGTCTAAATCCACCCATTTTTGAATTACTTCTAACACCGTTTCCTCATTTTCCACAGAAATGTCGTCACACGAAATGATGTCCTCAAAGTCTAGTAAATCCAATTCGAAAAACTTATCGTCTTTGACAACATCTGAAAAATGATCGAGCGTGTACTTCCTGCAATGTTGTTTTAATTTCACACACGCAAAGTGAGATGCAAAAAGAAACATTTCTACGCAGTTTTCCATACAAACTTCTCTAATCATATAACTCGCACATTGTTCTATCAAATGCGTCAGTTCCAACATGGTGGCCGTCATCAACATATCTTGAGCATTTTCATTGGTCAAGCAGATATTTCCGGTGTACATGTAACCAATCACTGCTTGCATAGTATCTGGTAAAATGTCGTGCATCTCAATCACCTTTTCATCACGTTCTTTAACCGGGTTCACAAACATTGCTCTGCAATAGGAAGTAAACAGATTGAAAAAATACAATGCACCTTTTGTAGTTTCTTCGGACACAGTCCTTAGTTCTATGTAATTTCAATTAATAACTATTTGGATGATAAATACGAAGTTTCAACTATCTGCCAAGTTCTGTAAGCTGATGGTGACGTAAAACTAACCAAAGCAAAACAACACAAAAAAGAACTAAACGTGAACTCAGTGTTGTACGACCCGCTCAAAGCGATCAAACAACAGTTTTAAGAATAATGAAAAGTTTCCATCACTTTGACTCCGCCTACTTATATGATTGAAACATGGATAGTGAACTACGTACAAACGCGAATTTAAATGTTTCTAAGTGTGTATCATGAACACGTATTTTTGCTCGATCATTTGAAGTTATACCTGAAATATGGACTGGCTGCAGCGAGTACGTTTCTATGGCAATCAATCATTACGTCATCAACCTGAAGTGTGACATCAGTCAATGTGTTCGATTGAAACATTGAGTATAGTTTCTCCAGAAAGGACCTGCAATACTCGTCACCTGTTGCCATGGTGATCTGAATTGGCTGAAAAATAGTAAAAATCTATCAAATGTATACTTACTTCAACTTGAGCAAAGGAAAATTTACGTGAAGCTTTCCTTACAGAGGAAATTGAGTGATGCGTTCCGGATCGAAGCACAGAAAATAATTAGAAAAATAAAGACGTTTTATCAGAACGAATACATATTAATATTGTACATGTATGTCGAGTCATCCTGGTTTACCTCATAACTATTCACGAGGATAAAAATAAGGAAGGCCTATTAACCCGAGGTTTGTATCACAAGTATACGTACCCTCACTCTAAACGATAGAGTACCAAAAAAATAAAAGAAGATATAATTGTAGATAAAAGAATATTAAATTACAGATGCACGCACCGTCTAGACCAATTTAAGTCATTTATAATTACAGGTCATGTTTAATATTTGTTAAATATAAAAAAAGAGAAAAACTATAAAGAAATACCTGAAGATATTTAACGACTAAATAATCCTTAAAATGAACAATAAGAAGTTTCCCAAGTGTACACATCCATCATAAATCATGATATTATTACAATTGTCGATAGATACGTATAAAACACGTATATATGCTGTTTATATGTTCCGTTACTATAGTAACCACGTGTTCATAAATTCTGTGAATGTGTACCTTCCAGAGTGTATAGGTAATGCTGCTGGATACTGTACTCCAGCTGATTACAGAGATAATTACAAGTGTACGATGATACAAATAAACCTACATACTATGATAGCTGCATAATTACGACATTCTGTCGACTGAATATTTAATATAGGTTAATTATCAACCAGGAACCGATATCGTAAATCGGTTATCTAGATTAATCTGAACAGGTCCGATATATTCTAGCTACCAGATGAGAGATGATCATGATGGTATATCGGACGTAGATCTGTAGATCAATTAACTAACATGATAATTTAATTAATTAATTGATTAATTAATTAATTACTAGTGTATCAATTAGTGAAACACGGAGGTTTTTACTTGTATTCACTACCTAAATATTGGAAGTAAATAATACAACTTGACAGTAATGTATCGATCAATGCCTATACATTGTCATAGTTTATATACAGTATGTAAATTATTTAAACAATATCTGAGTGATTTACAAATAACCTACTATTTATTAAAATATATGAACTATCTAAAAGTCGCAATGAATCGATTACAATCAATCAGGGATGCTATATTACAATGTAATATAGCATCCCTGAATCAATACAGACAATAGTTGAAACTTTGACCAGAGGTTTACAATCTATACTCTAGCTGTCATTACGTCACGTACATAAAGTATTATACAATTTTCCATGATAATACTGATTTCGACTTATACATGTATATCTGTTTAGCCTTAATGAATGTATGAGTTCAATCATAATTTTACCCCAAGTTTGTCCCCACTGATGTTATGTTGCACACCATATAAACAGACTTCGCATGTTGTAAAATTAAACAAAATACGAAAAAAATGTAATTACCTGTTTCATATTTTCAGTGAGGAAAGATACCTAAGTTCATTTTATTCCATGTGCATTAACATGCAAAAAAGACGAAAACAAACAAGTAATGGCTAAATGTATAACATAAAGTCCTGTATACTTAATGTTTATATTAAATGTCAAACTAACGTCACTTCCATGTATTATCTGATACACTAGAAGGATTATTTGCCTCGCTGGTCACGTCCATTGTATTTGTAGATATGATACATGTATGCATTGTATTTACGAACATTGTCACTTCGTGGCTTATACGACCTTAAAGAGAGCGGCTTAATTTTACACTAAAGCTTTCATCTTGCGTTATACAATAATGTAAACAAGACATGATTTCGTGTTTGAGCAAGATTCAGAGATGTTAAAACATGCTGAATGTTTACTCTTGTAATAATTTTATGATGACTTTATGAGAGATAAGTGGGCCATTTTATATTATTTTATATCAGGCTGCAAACACTTCAGAGAGATAAAATATTTAGAAAGTTTACATTACGCATACCATAGGCTGATTGGTGTCACAAGTAATAAATTATGCCTATAAACATATACACTATCGAGTGAGTAGCCGGACAAACGGCCTGGTGGATGTACAGAAACCGGACAAAACAGAAGCTGAATGCATGCATGAACTTGCACAATTTTGACTCCCAAATAATGAAGGCGTTCATATGTTATTCCATTATGCTCCATGCTATCATGTGACAAAATCACAGATAACTATCATAGATTCATATTTGAGGTATGTATCTTAGATATGTGCTGACTTCTAAATTCTAAGTAACGACGTTATAATAAGTCCACACTTACCGATTCTTCTCTTCCTTGACCAATAAAACATTGCAGTATGTTTGGATAAATAAGAAAACGGAAGATGCAATTGTTATTTAGACAAAACAACGAAATAATTATTTCACCTTGTGTTGATTCAAATACTAGATACATGAATTAAATATGCAATCCTGTACACAGATGTTATATACTAGTACTAGTGTTGTATGTAATCACATATTTAACATCAATGTAGGTCAATTACTATTCCATTGTGTAACTAATTTTTAACAACAATTGAACCATTTGTCATTAAACGAGGCCGACACCAAATTAGTTTATACATCTACGTACGCTAGACAATGACTATCCAGCGGCCAACATCATTTAGAAGACATTTTCAATCCACGGGACATCATATACGATTATTCTAATTATATTGCTTACATCTAATCGGTCATTTTATATCGCCTTAATTAAAGAATCCGTTTTCGGTACAAAATGTCATGTTATCGACGTCCAGTTGTCCAGGCGGTTGACGCATGTATTACAAATAACAAATAACCAACGACAAGTAACTTACACTATATTGTAGAATTGAACAATGCGGCTGCAGTTGAGAGAACAGTTAGAAGTTTGTATCCTTAAAATAATTTAATTAGATTCAACTTCTTTGGGTCAGAATTTTTGATTTAACAAACCGACTCCCACCGTGACACTGAAGGCATTATTACACTATCATTGACCAGAGCTCAAACAACCAGGTTATCAGGTTTCACAAGAAAGTACAATCAATCCTGTGAACAAAGGTCACCTTTATGAAAAATATTATGTGGTCTTAATTGACATTTTGTTGACAGTTTTTAAATGGCCTTTATCACAGACTGGCCTTTGTTCCGAGGTGGCCGTTAACACAGGTTTTACAGTAATTACCCTTTGACAGAATGTGTATTTGGGGAACGGATCGATGCTAGGAAAAGGGGCACCCAAGGGACCAAGCTATTTTTAAATAATAATACAATATCAAGAATAATTTGGGACATTATTTCCAAATGTGTGTCTCTGTGTACAGCGCCGCGGTGTCCGTTTTGAGCAAATGATGAAGTTTTCGGGACGAACCTCTGTTTTTCTAAATATTTCAGTTTTATATAATTGGGTAGATACTGACGTAATTTTTTTTTTTCTGATTTATGTACCAATTAAAAATTTCGCAATTTTACGTGCAATATGTGATTTATATCAATGAAATACTGAATTTGATTTAAAATTGGTATGACCGAAATTTTATGATTTTTATGATTTTCATATTTTGCCACTCTTGATTTTTAAATCAAACTGGTTCCCGTTGACTTGTACTTAACATGGAACGGGAACCAGTCTGAACTCAGTTTAGACAAGGGAAGTTATTCCTTCTATAATATCGTATATATATTTATTGGATTATCTCCCTTGTAAACAATACCCACCAACTCGACTTGTGAAGTTTTTCACATGTACGATAGTCAAAACTGATATCTAGATAGGATTTTGAGCATCGTATACTACAAAATACATTAAAATAGGAAATTTCGACATCTGGAGACTTCCGTAGTATTTAACTGTATAATGCAAATTTTAATTATTATTATATATTCTGATACCAGTGTACAGTTTATAGGTACATCTAGTACACAGCATTATGTCAGGTACAAACACTCCAAACTACAATGCTAATATATAGGGCTGTGGATCGTTGGGTAAGTGGCGATCAGATCCAATCCACGATTCAACACTTACGATCCACAAATAGAATCACGAATCTTTTGTTATCAAGTAACCCATCTAAAACTTCAAAATTGCAGTCCAGAAGACAGCTAAAAAAATTAGGAATGAATTAGATAGTAAATTAATATAAATTGTTCTATGGCTTAAATTTATACGTACTCCCTTCCAGTTAATTGATTTACCGGCATCATTATTTAAGGAACCGATTGGACATCTTGGCAAACAAAGTAGTCCGTGATAAGACAATATTTATTCAGAGAAAAGGAATTTTTAAGAACAAAGAATACACTTTTAATATGTTAAAAAGAAGATCGCGAACCACGATCTTAGTAATGACGATTATTCATACTCGATTTTTCAATTTGATTCGTGAGTACCCGAGTACTCGGATACTCGCCACAGCCCTACTAATGTACATACGGTCGTGTGAGAAAGTCTTAATTATTTCTATATATTAGGTTTGTCTTTTACAGCACAATTACAATATTTGCTGAACAAGTCACCACATAGCACATCATCCAATCTTGTAACTAGATTAATAAACTAAGTGAACGTCTATTTGTTCTGCTTTTGTACTGTTTTATATACCTTAGGCAAGTATTTGTCGATCTGTAAATAAAGCTTATTATAGTATCGGATGAAAGATGATAAAATACGTACTTATCTTTATGGAGAAACTATTTAATATAATAAATCTGTAAGCAATTGTTTGGATGTTGTTTTCTCTTGGATGTTTATTATAAAACTTATCCATTGTGACCAGAATAACATGAAGATAACAGTTAGATTACTGCTAATTTGTTGTTAGTTGTGGTAAATCTGCCGTGTACTAACTAATACAATTTGCTAGCCGACGCTGCAGGACATTTTTATTAACAAAACAGAAAAAAATTTAACGGTTGTGTTTACTATCGACGTAATGTCTGTCTCGTCGAAGGCACAGCAATACAGCCATACTTTATAGCTTAATAATATAAATATTTGAACTTCCAAAGTCTGTAGCTTACTTATAATGATCCATACAAACGATGTTTTAATTAATATAACCTACCTATTCCAATACCATCTGAAGCTTTTCAGACAGTAAGGTTCATATAGAAGTTTGCAACATCATTCACCTTGCAAGAAACAGACTTTTAATTATCGTACATATTTTTCATACGCCCAACAGCCAGATCTCTGAAATGAGATATAAGATTATTTTTATGCGTACCGCGACGAAATTAGCTTCGATATTCCGTACATATGTTACAAAACTTCCTGACCTAAGTTAGAGACTGTCTTACATTAGTTCTTAATTAAATATCAACACTAATGAATTACTTGCACGTGGTTTTACGTGACTAATACACTTAGTTAATTGTCTGTGAACGGACCAGCGAGGAGTATTTATATTTAGGTAAGTAATGATTTGTTTGCCTTCACCTTTTTTACGACCGAAGAACATTTAATTCTTTCGTATTCAGTTTTATTAGCATACTTTATAATTTACGCAAAATATATTGTGACTTTGAGAATTGATTGAGAAATCAAGTCCATGTATTTGCTTTGAAATAACGCTATTAATAATAAAAAAATAAAAAAAGACGCGTGATATTGAGTGTGTTATATTTTGTGCTTGTCTTGAGACATATTTGAAATTCTGCACCTCTCTGCAGTATAAAAATGCTATAATAAATGATCATTTTTAAGTAAATGCGACTGATTTTTCAAAGTCTTCATTGGAATTTGATAAAATAGTACTTTGTTGGTGTCCTTCATTAAGGTGGTCAAATTCAAACAGATGGAAATCTTTAGAGTTATAAGCCTCGTATTTTAGTGGCCTGTCTGTTTGTCCGTCTGTTTGTACCAAACTTTAATCTTGCCTATAAAATCAAATTGCTTCCACCTACATTCATCAAACTTTATGTTATATGTTGGTTCCTCATGACGACCTCTACCGGACCTGTGTATTTTCAGGCCAGTAGGTCAAAGGTCAAGGTTTTTAAAACACAACTTGTTTACGTATACATTAGCCACAGACTGTTACATAAATAATTGAACTAAGAACATGTAAGTGTGTAACAGCTGAAGTATTTTGTTTGTTTATCAATGTTATATTGTACCGGCAGATTACTTCGCTCTCATGTGTCGGCGAGAAATTTATATATAATACATAAAGCTAATATTGATTATACTGTATTCCAAACAAACATGTTTACCTAAATATCTCATTATAATACATGATCGTTTAATACATTGTTTTTAGAATTACACCAAAACTGTAAACAGACTTCGAGGTATTGAGATAATTGTTGCTGAGCAGAATTAGCAGTGTAATCTTATTGTTCATCCATTGTTTACAAAAAAACGTTCTAAAATTCTTATAAAATGATACCATTTGAAACATAACATTATATACATGTAGATGTAACCGAACGGTTGATTCAGTCCGGTAACACTATCATTTTAGCAAAATTATAATAATTGAATAATTGTAAAAGGTAAAGGTTTTGTTTATTATAGTTGAAAGGGCCAGCCAAGTTGGCTTATGAGACACCTATCTTTTGTTTGCACAGTACCTCCCGAATCCCTTTTTATATAACCACTTAAAGATCTCAGAATGTGTCTGTTTGCTCTACTTTGCGGACTGAATATAAATGTAAGACGTAAAGCTACATGTATAAATTTATATATATACAGCATGGTATACAAAGTTAACAATAGTTCTAACGACTTGTATTATAATACGAGTAATTAAAGTTACAAAGGTCACATACTCTAGTTGTATAGGTAACAGATAATAAATCTATATGCTACAACAAATGTATGATATCACTATTAAAGTTAATGACACATTTTCTTTCTCCGTATTAAATGCCGTAGATTGCACATGTACACTACTTCTGATATAGATCTAAAACCTAATTAAACTTCAATTAAAATGTAATTAATACTAATTTATACTCTGTACAGTAGTGACGTTCATGTATATAATTACTCCATATACGTATTCTTGTTAGAAATCAGGATAATGTACGTGAACGCATCTGTTAATCTTCATATCTATAAAATATCATTCACAAATACAGTACCGCCCTCTGTATGTGAACACTCAGATAACGAGGCCCTGAGTTTTGATTTATTGGTATATACGATCTTCTTTATTAGCATGTGTGACAGTGTGATACTTTATACACTTATTCAGTTAATACTTTATTCACTCAATACCTTAAAATAACAACATACAGCAATCAAGATAATCCTATATAAGATCAATTCATCAAATTTTTATGTTATCTGTGAGCGAAATTCACCTTTCTTCTATTAACTTATCTACACTTTATTTATAGGATTAATACCATGATTTATTAGTCAGATGGTAACTGAAGGCTGGTTTAATTATCATTAAAATATATTGAATATATTTTACACGTAAATAATTTATTACGTATAGGATATCGATCGAGTACGAGGTCTATCTGCGTAGGAAAGACCTGGTCACGGGATTCACGTGAACACCGAGAGCGCGTAGCGCTCGAGGTGTTTCGAGAATCCCGTGATCAGGTCTTTTCTACACAGATAGGCCGATGTACGAGGTTTACCGACATGTCCAATAGCAATACAGACGATATATTTTCTTTGGCTCTGGTCATATGCAGCGACATGGCAACACCCGAAACGATGAACAGGTACTGAGTATATACTATAACGATTTATAAATAATCTGAATTTGACTGTTATATTGTCCTTCTCGTCTTATTTAGAAATGTGGATTTGGCTACCAATTACACCACCCTATGACAATGTCATTGAATGTTCGCTGAAAGCTTGCTTATTTATTCTTGTTGCAACGTTACTGTCGGTTTGAAGAAAAGGAAACAAAGTTTTCAGACACAAATATGTTTTTACATGATATACATAAAACGTCGATTTTCTAGTATCTTATTGGCAAAGAATAATATGTCGCCATAAGTTCTTTTCATGCCCCGCCATTCGATACGGCAGTAGGACATAAAGTGACACCCCTGTCCGTCCTTCCGTCCGTTCAAATTTTGATCTCAAGACATAATTCATGGATTTATTTCATATAAGCCCGCCCGGTTATCACAGTGGTTAGAGCGATCAAGAAGTTGTGACCATGACCAATTCGGCTTAAGATATTACATCCCATTTTGAATTGTCAACCACCTCTGAATTATGTGGGGTAGCTTTACTAGCTTGGTAGTAGATTACGGATAGAATGGTACCTAGTCTAGATAAATCCAGGGAATTTAGCTGGGTAGGATGGCTACCCGCTACGATATAACTGATATTATGTTGAAAATGGCGTTAAATCCGATGATATAACTAAATAAATAAGAATGGTTTCATTTTCTACCTGAAAGTGTGTGATAATAAAATACATGTCAACTTCGATTTCCGTTAAAAACCAAACATTTCACAGGAATTATGGCCCCTTTGACTTAGCGCTTAGTGGAGGTATTCGTGTCATCTGGTCACATTTCTAGCCTGATATTGCTATTGTTTTAACTATGATCGGAAGTTTCACGTGTACTCAAACATTTTCTTTTAATAAAACCGACACTCATATCGTCAAATCTAACAAAGAAGGAAATGTACTGCGCTTTGAATGTGTCATTGCGGTATAATTAAAAGTAAATGATCTAACTAAAATTGCTGTTTGGTTTGTTATATCATGTATATATGACACATTTAAGGTATTTTGTCCATCATTAGTTCAAGTATACTGGACTGACAAATTTGTGATTGCTCATGCTTATATAATCATAGAGCATACACATTGTTTATACAAACAATAAATTCTTAAAGCGCTTATGTAAATGATTGTGCACGTGGACAGGTCTAGCTTCTTTCGAATATAGACCTGGTCACGTGCAGAAAACAGACCCGCGCACGAAATTCTTTTGATAATACAGGTCTTTCTAAAAGATATGGACCTATCACAAACAAAGAAGTAGGTGTGTAAATTATTATATGACACTAATATTTCATTAATTAAGTAGATACTAACATTTATTGTAATTTAAAACCTTATACTTGTTATTCTTATCTGTACTTTGAAATAATTATACTTAGACTAAATTACAATCCATTGTCTTAATGATATCTACAGCATTGTTATTAATATGTATTTTATTATTATATGTACTGTATATGAGTCAGATGGTTAGTTTCCCGCCCGAAGGCTGTCTTACAAAACTTATTAGAAGAAATGAAAATACATGTACCACTTCATTCACTGACTAACGGTGTGTTTGAAGTAATTCACAAATTCCTTGATATGATGCGGGGCATGATAATGACATACGTATAGAGAATATTGGAAATTTTGACAATTATGAACTCCATTAAATGATTCGCCAACAATTCTCATAGGAATTGGGCCATCTTATTACCAGACGGAGCAACTTGAAATTACGGATCCCCTAGGGACCTGCGACAGAAAATTAGCATTTAGTTCATATTGCCTGTCTATCAAATTCTAAAGATGAATATCGTGAATGCACAAGTCATCACGTAATAATCAGCTAAAACACGTCATGTGACACAAGACATCAGTTTTCCTAATGCTTTGCATCCACTTTGTAATTACTTGTTCATATATTTCTCTTTCACTCGTTAAATTTGAAAATGATTGTACTGTATTTCGTTCTCTGTGCGGTTGAAAATCTTTCCTGAATTAATTTATGTGAATAGACTGGTGTTGCTTGAAGGTAAGACAATACATTAAAACCGCAGAAAACAGGAATCCTCCGGAATTCTCAGTAAACCGGACTTTTGGTACAGTCCGGAAGGTGTCCGTATGTCACGGGTTTTACTGTATTTTATTTCGAACATTATACTCGCCTTCACTGTATTCGAACTGAAGCAATAATCATGCTTTATGTTCAGTTCTGTTTGTGTGATTAACCCACCAGAGGCCGAGTCAATCTAACTAGTGATGACGAGACCCGCCTCCGTGGTCGAGTGGTTCAGGTATAGCTGACTTCAAATCATTGTAACCTCTCACTGATAGAGGGTCGTGGGTTTGAGCCCAGCTGCAGACCATGTCTCTTTATGTGAGGAAGTAGGCAGTTGCTTACGGAGGAGGATAGGAGACTAGTACTGGTTCTTCCCAGGAACGATGGTTAAGTGAACTGTCCGCTTCATATGACTCTGACTGATTGAAAAGGGGTATAAAAGTCAAATGAACAAATAAACAAACAAACAAACAAACAGTGATAACATTTTGTATGATTTTGATACTGGTGCATTTGTGTCCATAGTCCACAAGCAACAGCATCTGTATGAAATAGAACTCTAACACTTAAAACCTTATTAATTTTCTAAGATCATCTTTGGGTATTAAATATCTTTATATTAATGGTGTCCAATTATCAAGTCGAAGTTATGATGATATGTAGATTACCAGTCTGATATAGCGAGCAGATTTACTACATCAAAATATTTCCCACGAACGTCTATTGTATGTTTTACGATTCCAGTATGAACAATTATATGATATTCTGTGTTTATTGTTTAATCTAAAATAATATAAAATGATTTGCGGCCTGACAATGCCATAATCCGATCAGACAATAACGCCTTTCAGTTAGACCATGGCGTCATCTGGTCAGACGATGATGTTGTCCGGTCTGACAATGGCGTCCTCTGGTCTGACAATGGCGTCATCCGGTCTGACAATGGCATCATCTGGTCTGACAATGGCGTCATCTGGTCTGACAATGGCGTCATCCGGTCTGACAATGGCGTCATCCGGTCTGACAATGGCGTCATCTGGTCTGACAATGGCGTCATCCGGTCTGACAATGGCGTCATCCGGTCTGACAATGGCGTCATCTGGTCTGACAATGGCGTCATCCGGTCTGACAATGGCGTCATCCGGTCTTACAATGACGTCATCCGGTCTGACAGTGGCGTCATCTGGTCTGACAATGGCGTCATCCGGTCTGACAATGGCGTCATCCGGTCTGACAATGGCGTCATCCGGTCTGACAATGGCGTCATCCGGTCTGACAATGACGTCATCCGATCTGACAATGACTTCATGAGGTCTGACAAAGGTGTGGTCTGGTCTGACAATGGCTTCATGAGGTCTGACAAAGGTGTGGTCTGGTCTAACAACGGCGTCATCTGGTCTGACAATGGTGCGGTCCGGTCTGACAATGGCGTCATTCGGTCAGACAATGGCGTCATCCATGTCATCAAGATGTACCACTCGACAAATCGTTGCAGGAAGACATCCGAAGCGACTTAGCCCAAGTCCGTCAATACATTTTATATGTTATGTGTCTACATTAGGCCGGTAATATGTTGACCTTTTTAGCGTTCTCTTTAAGTATGGATGCCCCATCGATATTGTCTCAAACACGCCATCTCTCTGTTACCACTAGATATTGTCTATTAGGATTGTCAACACAATGACAAGTTTGTTATAAGCTGTCACTACTTACACTAGTTTCTACAATCATTCAATATAAACAGTGGAACTTTTCTTAGGAGTTTGACAAACAAACTATTACTACATTATTATATTAGTATGACCTTTCTATTTATGGCATAATATGAATTTCCTGGTGTCAAGATCCTACTTCAATTATTTTCACGTCTGTATTTTTTTCTGAGAATGTCAATAATGCTAAGTTAAATGATTTTCTGTCTTGGTAATGCAATAACGCAATGTAATATTGTAGATTAAGTTTTGTGCCTAGTTATTTTATCACAGATGATTCACATATCCGGCATTCACTCGGAGCGCATGCATTTTTATGCGGTCCTAAGTAATACGTTTATCTGCACGCATCATGCAACTGTTAAACTAGTTCCCGTTTCATGTTGCAGTCTATTTAAGTTCAATTTCCATGAGTACTTTCAGTACTTTGATTAATAATGCAACTGAACATGTATAATTACGTAAAAAGGTAGCGAAAGTCACGTGATTTGCTGACTTTGTTGTTTAAAGAATGATAATGATTTATACAGATTTGATAACGCTAAAATGTTCATGAAATTTGTCAAAACTGACTAGAAACGTGCTTAGTCAAACCAATTGCGGTATTGTCTGAATATTGTGATGAAAGACCTCGATTCGAACATTTAACCCCTTACGTACTGGGCGATCACTACACGAACTAAGTAATCCGGATGAATTACACAACCCTTAAACATCCGGCAACAATATTCTTTGTGAAGGACAAGACCCTATTAACTTGGCCCACCCTCAAAATCAATTAATTCTCGAAAACTATAAATTATTTTTGTTTTTTTTCTCATAGACACCCAGACTCCGCGTAGTTACATAAAGACCTCTTGTCGTCGAAATTTGCATTTTAAAAATATTTGTAGCTTTTAAAAAATCACATATGTATTAATCAAAGATGTATTTCTTTACACTCATGTTCGCAGCCTAAGTAACACAGGTCACGAACAGTGATACCATCTAATGTGTTGACCTAAGATAGACAGGTTTATTTCAGTTTTGGCAATACCGGATTCATGGTGGAATATATAAACTATAAGAAAAACTATCTTTAAAATATAATTTAGAAAATTCCATGCCATCTACACCAGCACGCACCAGGGTTAACATAAAAAGAGAAACTTTCATTTCTGCTGTTGGTCCTTTAGATGTACATTGTATGTACCAAATGTTCGTTATAAAACTCAGATCAATCGTGCGTTTAAAATTGGATATTGGTATTTAATCAACAGTGGATAAAATGCTTTATCTAATACATGTACATAGAGTAATGCTAGCATATCTATAGCAGTTGTCACGGGATTCAAATTGGACTTCTAAAACTCTTTATAGAGTAATATTCCATCAAGCCAAACAGCAATATTCTGCCGAGAAAACCTCAGTGAATCGTTTACTGTGTGTTCATGTAGGTGATGTATTTCACTCTTGCTGAATTATCTAATTGGACTTCGCAAGAAACGAAACGGCTTTCGTATATGTTTCTTGAGATTTAAGTTAAAGCTGTCTTTGAAGCGCTAGTTATTTAAACGATTTTAAAGAAATATTTTTTATTATTGATGTCAAATTAGTATAATTATCTAAAACGTTGTTAACAGTATATAAAAAGCCATAATCTGGTGCGACATAAAGTTTATATAAATATCTTTATCGTTCTTCTTGGAACGAAACTTTACTTTATGATTAACTATCGAGTCAAGTTTAATTCTGCTTCATAAACATCCTGTCTGTAGTATAGACCGTTGGTTTTAAGTACGAATTTATCTAATTTTACTTGTAATAAATTTGTGGTGACGGACACAAAATTGATCTCTTGTATTAACAAGAAGGTAGAGATTGTTTTAAATCTAGTAGTGTCGGTGGTGTTGTCTTTATTAGTGATTCGGTGGATTTAAATAATTTAACGTTTGTATACAAACTGGATATTCTCTAGGTAAGAATTTATAATCTCTCTCTGGTAGGCAGGTTTAATTCATTTAATTCAAACTTTTATATCCTTAATATTTATAAAGTTAATTCATCATCATGTCAAACCAACACTCCAATTGATAAGGACTAACTAGTTTTATTGTTGTTTCGACATTGTGTGTGTTCTCAGCGGTTATATATACATTATCTATTTAAAATACCACTGACTCCTTGACGTACGTGGACTAGCGCCATTTCGTAACAAATTAAAGTAGGTTTACTGCCAGCCATGGTAGATCGCTGTGAGGTACACTATCATCATCATCATCATCATCACCATCACCATCACCAACAACATCATCATCACCAACAACATCATCATCATCAATAATATCATAATCTACATCATCATCTATGTCATCATCAGCATCAATGACACAGAAAATGTTTCATTATCATTATTACGAGCATTGAAGCGGATACAAAATTAGATTACAACTTGTTGAAGAACTCGGTCCAAATTCCATATGATAAGACAAACATGTTTACAGGACAGTTATTTCAATTAGAACAATTTCCGTGACCTAAACTCAGACAAATGCTTGACAAGTGAAACATAACACCTGTCATGGGTTTGAATGGAAATACATTGTCTTGTCATGTGCACTTTCTGGTTGGGACAAGAATTTGCATAGTTTAACCCTTATTCAGTGTAGCTGAGCGTAGCTGTCTGTTTTTACTCTTGGCATGACTATTTGTTGGAAGTTCAGACCAGTATTTTCAAGGTGAGTTCTTCTCTAGTAGCAGTTGATGTCAGCTAAGTTTTGACCTTATTTCTTGGCACAATGATACTTAAAACTGGTTGGAAGTTTAGTATAATACACGTATCAGAGATTTTCCACATGCCTTCGAGTATTTAATTGTGTGTCAAAGAATACTAGTAGTTGATTTATGATTTTATTGTTTTGAGATTTTTTATATTGTTTTTTTTTATAAGAAGAAAACTTGTTTTAGAAAAATAAATTGGTATCATGATTGCATACTAGTACTGGTCCGGTAAAGTAACAGATTTGTGGAAAACAATTAAGGTCACACTAACTACATTTTGTATAACAGTGGGTATGCAAATGTTCAATGTGTACTTTTTCTGTAAAGTAAAAGTCCACGGAACTGTATTCTTGGCGATTGAAATAAAGTTTGACAAACATTTAGTATTTAGTGGACTTGATAGATATGTCATTACGTTCGTATGCATGCATATCTGCGCTGTTTGTCTTTTAAAGGGGCATGCCCTGAAACTATCAATAACAATCAAATTGGTATCATTTTAATGCCTAAATCAATAAATGAAAGCCCTGTAAAATACTTACGAAATATCCCGCTAGTTTACTCAAAATACACACTTCAAGATTTACCAAACCTGCCGATTTCGGCCTCAGAAAATATTCGTCATTTTCACAGCTCGATCCTTTCGGGGTCTGTCAAAACCGAAAACATCGCGGAAAAAATGTCAACAAACTGAAATGGAATGTATTGCTCATGTTATGTTCACTTGAAAGGCAGAACACATGCTCAGTTAAACTCTCAGACGGATCGGAAATATCGTTGTCATCAATAAAAGGCTGACAGCCTTTTATTCAAACCGCCATACAAATACCGACGTGCGCGTTATAGGGTCATTTTTGAACGCACATCCTTCTTCGACTTTTCGATAATAATTGGTTCTACAAGTGACAAACGCATTTTTGGTGTACGAAAATCAAGACACTGCAGTTCCTGGGCATGCCCCTTTAAAGCTATTTCTTGTTCCTGTGAGTTTCACACGGAAACTATCGTTACTGATTAATCATACTGTAGAGAATATCCTTATTGGCTAGCTGTAAATATCTCACACAGGCGATTTGTTATCGATGTTAAACGCCTTATGTCATCTTGTGATAACATTATCTGTAAATAATATGTGTTTTTTAAGTACTGTTTATTTGTCCATTTTCGATGATTTTAATAATACTAAGATACAAGATATGGCCTAAGTTATGGTATTGTTTTCATTTTTAATCGAGGCCAACGCTTAGAAAACTCTGTTGCAAATTTATAGTCCAAGATTAGGGTTGACAAGGGAAGCACATACGTAACAGGCTGAGTGTATAATTAATAACGTTTAATCAGTAACTAGCAACATCATTATATCACTGCCATCAGCACCACCGCAAGTTATTGTCGTCGTCATTAACAACCCGTCATCTTCTTGGTCTGCCACAACCATCACTACTGCTGTATACCTACTGCTAAGGTACTGCAACTGCATATTACCCGGCTAGCTGAATCATTAGAGTCATCGACTAAAGTACCTGGGTCGCTGGTGTGAGTCTGGGTGGCGTCAAATGGCATCGTGTTTTTTCTCTCAATCCAAAACTGGAATGTGTAAATTGACATGACTTGTACTAAAACACATTAGGTACAAGGGCGGATCTGTGGCCGAAATTATGTATTGGTCTGATCTAGTTCAGAGAAATCATAAGAAAATCACTGTACTTTTTAAATTCCTATGACCCCCCCCCCCCCCCCCACTGCTAGATCCGCGTAGGAGGAAAAATGACCTCGTTCATGTTTGGTATACTGTTCTCGAATATGCACTGGTTCGAATCTTGTGATCAATGCAGGATCTTTGAATCACGCATGTATTAATTAGAGGTCAAAGTACGCACGTCGAAATTCACAGAGCAAGCATGTCCTAACATTGTTGACAGATCTTAAAGCACACCATTGCGAACTGAATAATAGTGAGGTCCATAAATTGGATATTAATGGGTTGTTCATGACGACAAATAGACGTCGTATCTCCTTTAATCATGCGTGCGAATTCCTCACCAGTATCAACACAATCTTAGTATAAAATAATTAAATAAAGATCCTCTAGACAGAATGATTTTATATGTTTTGGCTTATAAGCCCTATTGAACCTAACTCCACTCCTCAGTCTCCTGGGTTCCCAGTAAACACCAACTCTCTGTTAGTAAAGTGCAACTACCCTTCGTGTAACAGCACTGAGTGGCGAAAATCACCGCAGTCAGCTTCCGCATGGACTCGAACGCATGACCTTTGCACTCGAGTACGTGACTTCATCCATTGATTTAGTCAGGACTCTCCTACAGTATTTCAAAACCAGAGCATCGTCGTACGAATGCAGATACCCGAGACTGAATCAGGTTCGGCATTAAAAACCTTAGGCAAAATAAAACAATACAAACTTCTGACTTTTATTAACAACTCAATTCATGATATTTACATGACAAGAAGACTGATTATAGAGCGCACGATATCAACAAAATGATTATTAAGTCATAAATATAGTACAGTAGTGGGTGCCACGCATATTACAAATATCATCTGTAACGAATGTGGTTTTACCGTTTATATTGAGCAACAAAACCTCGAGTAACTATCGTATCAAATAATTTCATTGCACATTATGTTTGCAAAAACGTGCATGTACAGGATTGAATTCACGACATGTCAATACCAACATATGATTAATGAACGACTAAGATTTCAGACGCCCGTAGTTTTGTTGTTGGCTTATTGAGAGAACAATATGAAGTGTTATTATAACAGAAACAACAATTTGAGTCCATTAATTCAACGTTTCAAAATATTATTTTAAAGATTTTCTACGCATAAATCGCCAATGCCGTGTTTATATTTTACCATATTCTATAACATGTTATTCGAACGACTTAATACTCCAATGTGTAAATATTATGAAAATTCAGGAGAAAATCGTTAATTCATGTATTCATTGTTTCTTTTTCTTCTGTAAATGTTTTGTTGTAACAATGTTTTACATGCCAAACTGATAACATGGTATTTACAGAAGAATCCATGTATGCAGGTGTTATTATCAACAGTGATAAATGCCAAATTCCGCATCACGGATTTTTTTTAACATCATTATAATGAAGAATATAAAGTTAGTCCAACGTAAGGATTGAAATTTGGACGGCTGGCCCAACAAAGGGCCAATGATACGAGTCGTAAATCAGCCTTTTGGCCAACATTGTCCAGATGGCTTTGGTCCAACATTGGCATTCTACGTTGGGTCAACACAGGAAATGTAGTTGGCATAACGTTGGGCCAACCCCCGTCTGCTGTAACATGCCAAACATAATGTCTCGCTTGAAGCAGCATTGGAACAACCACCGGCGAGTGATTATGGCTTCTGTCAGTTAGAATCCCAATCGCTACCAAATGTGAGGAAGCTTTCGGTAGGTCGGTGGTTTACCTAGGTGTATGACTGTGTGGTCTTCATCAACTGTTAATTGTTGAAGTCGCCAACATTATGACCATGTGTGTTGGTGCGATGTTACACTCAAGGGAAAAATATGAAGGAGTACTGGAAGTAAATGTACATGATTGGTTATGTGAATTATTGTGAATGATATGATCCATTTGTAAGAATTTGTCACGTGGTGTATTCCCCTCCGGAAAACTGTACTTTGTCCATGACCATCCATAACCTCTGACATTTCGGTTGATGTGATTTATGAAAGTCAAGAGATATCATCAACCGACCTTGATTGATTAACTGATGGAATGAAAACTGAGTCCATTAAATGCGTATAACTTATAGTATTATATTGATGTTCTGTAATCCACAATCAACGGCGACCTCAATCAACCATTATCTATAGCATTGTTTCCACAATATATCAAAGTATTAGATGATCAATTCATCCCTCAAATCAGCTCGAGTTGATTGTCTCGTACTTGGAAAGAATATTCTTACAAAAATGGAATTTGGCCTGGGATCTTAAATATCAAATAATTAATCGTTCACCTGCTGACCATTTCTGAGCACTTGACTTAGTCGTAATTGTTGCTCTGTTGAGAGTAAAGTTTTACACTAGTTGTGTTATAATGCATGTAATATATACGCAGTCAAACCTGTGTTAGCGGCCCCTCTAAATAAAGGCCGCTCTATAAATAAAGGCCATTTTTAAAAACTGTTCCTAATTCTTTATAACTAATTGACCTCCGAATAAAGGCCACTAATCAATAAAGGCCATATTTTGTATTTTAAAAGTATGGCCTTCGTTCACAGTTTTCACTGTATGTTTATATTATATATGTACTTTTGTTATCCGGTGATTTTATATAATATATCTCTGATGTAATTAACATAAATTACATACGACATTCATCCTATTTAAATTGTCCATGATGCAATAAACCATCATGTAAAGTGCATTATCACTTCTTTGATGTTAGAAGACTTTATGACATGCTGTGTACATACGAGTGTATTTATCAAGATTTTAAACATGCAAAATGTATATATATGTACATGTATATATACGCGTGACATTTATCTGTGTGTATGGCCTCTTCACAACATCTGGATCTATGGCCATTGACATAAAAATAAGAATCTGAGAGGTAAAACTATGTCTGAGAGAGGATAATAGTATTAGAAATAAAAATATTTATAAGTCTGAGAAATGAAAATGTAACTCCGCGATGCGAACAAGATTAGAATTCCAGCTTTCAAGAATTAAGTCTTAAATGTAACTATTATAATATGAGGAGTAAAGGATTAATGAGGCTTTGATTACTGTATTAAGTTAATTTCGAATACATCACGCTTTGGTCCAGCTTCCGGCTGTGTTTTGATGAAATATGTATCGTATCAACATTTAGTAGGAACCTAACAGTGAAATATTTACTTTAACATTTAATTTTGAACTCAGACAAGTGAATAGGAATATTTAGCACCCAGGTTTACATTATAATCTTCTCATAGGAACATTATATCTCTTAACCCTAACTCATAAAATTTTTTAATTTTGTTTGAGTGCCAAAATTTCAATTTTGGTTTTGATGATGAACCAAGAATCGTTGGATAACTGGAATTAATTTCAAGTTTCAAATTAGAAGACTGATAACGTGTTACTAATATCTGTATCATCAGGTATTTCAGTGAAATTCTTGGGTTTTGATATTATACTGTTTTATCGCACGCAATTGCAGAATTTCAAACGATCAAAGGTTTTGTTATTGATTTAAATCATAGTATAATGTATGATAACAATTATACTACTCAAAGTTTGCTTAGCATCAAGTTTTCCACACATCATTGTAAAGTCTGCATTATGTTTATTTATGATATTTACATTGGAAATCGTTAAAAGTTCAAATTTCTTATATCGAGGTCACCAGTGTACACCGTGATAACATTGAATGACAAGCAATTTCTTCGTGTAAGTCGTGCCAACTAGGCGACCCTGTATTTTCACAGAGGCAAACACTTCATTGACAGTATCATTCTAACAGCAGGTTCGATTGGACTCTCGTAAGAAGAGAATACGCTGGCTAGAAGAGCTTAGAAGAAAAACCCAATTGAACGCAATCGCGGCCGAAATGTTTGCATCCGAATATTAGGAATGAATAGAACTAACCGTCAAACCAATATTCTTTGAACCATATGTACAGTGTATAAGCTATTGCGCACTCTGACATTATAAACAGTTTATTTGTTAAAATATCTTTTTTTGTTGTGAGTTGAAACATTGGTTTAAAATGCAATTTCAAACGGTATTGTTTGTTTGGTCATGCTGTATGGTCATGAATGTGATTAAAATATCTCTTCCACCTCTCCTAACCATCGGGCGGAATAGATAGAAGAGCTTCTGAAATTAGAAGACGATTAATCGAACAGTTCGGAAGAGCTCTGCATCTTCCGGTAGCTCTTCCATTTGACTAATCGAACCGGCCTTAAGACAACATTTCATCTGCAAAATGTCTTCCTATTATTTTGTTTGTTAATTTGATTGATAAATGGTACCCCGGATAATGATGACAGAATAGTATAAGTCGAAACATGCTTTAACATTTTGTGAAATTTTGTAGCATTTTTAAGATTTTGTAACATTTTGTAAAAAGTAACGATTTGTATAATTTTGCAACAGGTTTTTACGATGAAGTAACAATGTGTACCATATTGTAACACTATTTAGATTAATTGTAACAATTATAAAATTTTATAACATTTTGCTGATATGAATAATGACTGACTTAAGAATGATTTTAAATTGAGGTTCTATGATTACATTTACGTGTTAATATCAATAGTTGCTAGTATATGATGTTTATAAACAAAGTCATGGTAACCTGTGTATGATTAACAATCAACTAAGGTCTGATTATGATGTATATTATTGATTTATACAATATTGTTTATAAAGATAATGCTATTACTGAATTATCTAATTAAATCACCAAATCCCAAAGGATATGATTGCATATATAAGACTTGCTATATACAATATAGAATATAAAATGAGAACTTCATGATAAATGGATCTTTTTAGATTAATTAATTTTCCTGAAATAGGATCCGCCGAATTGAATCTATAAGTGTCACAGCGACAGAAAAATTAAGAGGAATAAATTTTGGTCCTCACAAATGACACCTATCAATTAATTACTTTATTTATCTCCTGCATTGGTCTGTGGTGTAAATTTACGTATTGTCCGCTAAATGTATGTTTTTATCATTAAATAACATATTGCAAGCATTTTATTAACATAGAGGTTTTAATTACATATAAATAACGAAGTCACCACAGACAAAATGACAGGAACTATGGCATTTCTCATCATTAAGTATGTTTTATTTCTATTTCTACTAATAATGCTTTAATTAGTTTTTTTCGTCTTTTATCCAGTATTGAAGTCCTATGTAATTACATTTTTTCACGTTAACACGTTGTGACAGTTACCAGTTACCGTTACATCGTGTTTGGTTGGAATGTCACGTAAGCGCTAATCAGGAATTCGATAATATGTGTCCTAGAGGTGAGTAAAAATACCACCACCAAGTTTTATTGTTAATGTGAACAATATACTAGTACTTATATGAAATGAGCTTACAATTATGTCATTCGAAAACCAGTTATGGCAGCAAATTATATTAAAGAACGTTTTATATAGATTTAATTTTAATTTATTTATTTTACATCGACTGAAGAGCAAGTTCATACAATTTATATTTACTACTCTCGATATATAAAGTGCTTCCTGGATTCTGACCAGTGCTCGCGCCGAAAGAAGGGATTGTGAAATTTTCGGCCGAATACCGCCATTGACGGGATTCGAACCCGCAACCTCCGTGTTAGAAGTCCGACGCTCTACCACTACACCACTGCTCCTCCTTGATCGTTTTATTTCACACACTTATCATTCATAGACAGTCTGTTAACGTCTCAGTTTTACAAGATTCGTGTAAAACAAAAAAGAAACATCATAAAAAATACACATTTTATAATTTAGAAAATCGAAGCAGAATTTGCGCTCTTTATATACTAGTATTTCAGGAAACGTGTTGGGCTATTTTTGGAATAACCCTTGGACATTCATGAGAAATATTTATGAAATATGAGCTGACTGATCTATACTCAAAATGTTCGCGGTGAATAATGATGCAAATCATCATCAAAGACAACATAATTATATTAAACTATATCCAACCATACATACGTGTGTGTAAAGGCGAAACGTTGTTGGAAACTGAACGATTGTTCAGCTTTCCATAGTCTTCACTCGCTCGGCGCTCATAATTTTTTGTGCGGACCAAAGTACTACGTTTATCTACATCCGCCACGCAATTGTTAAAATAGTCCCCGTTTCATTTTGCAGTACACGTCTATGTAAGTTCAGTTTCCATGAGTACTTTCAGTTCTTTGATTTTTTATCTGCCTTTCTTAGGACTTATTGTCAACTCTTATTTCAATGTCTATCCACGTTTTAAACTACATTAGTGTAAGTTTTTACATATGCGGTTGTTACAAATTTGTGTCTATAAAACAATGCTCTGTTTTCATCCATAGATACAGTGGCACAGAGGTGACATGTGTGCGAGTTATTTTAGTCGTGGGCACGTCTTACTTACTCGTGACCGCGACTTAAAAAATAGACACATGTCACCTCTGTGCCGCCGTACATAGACCTATAAATTGAAGCACTTTTAAAACAATCTACCAGTAAGCATTTCCCTCTACTACCGATATTTCACACTTTATATAATATAATTTATATATATCAGAATCCGAGAATTTTTCTTAACGTTTATCTTAGCTGTCTAGTGTATTTTTTGTGTGAGAATGTATGTATGCCATTTATCTCTGAGACATTCTACAACAAAACTATTACGTAATCGCCAACTGTTGATCTTGACATGTTTTTCTGCTAATTTGATTTTTTTATACTTCTGTGAATATTCTGTTATCGCATCTAAAGAATGACCGATTTTTTAAAAAAAAGTCAAGTTTCTAGAAAAATTTAAGTGTATCTTTCACCTTTCACATCAATTTTAATTGAAATATACTAGTAACTGTCGTTTTTTTTTCTTATCTGGAAAAACGGTTGTCGAGAAGACACTCCAGCTCAGTTGCTCGCAATTAATAGATAATCCTTCAATGCCGCATCTTAAAACCCGCGTGTGCGGGCAATGCCTCATATAGAGAACGAACACATTCGCAGGGAATGCAAGCAGGCACTGAGTCCACTCCCTCGATACTGACATAATATAATCAAAATACTGAAAGTACTCATGGAAACTGAACTTACATAGACTTGCACTGCAACATGGCGGATGAAGATAAATGTAGTACTTAGGTCCGCCAAAAAAATCATGCGCGCCGAGCTAGTGACAGCTATTGAAAGCAAAAATGGTACATATAAAAAATGCACAGTTTTCTAATTACAATTGTATTTATATTGCTTATTTTGCTCCTTCGAATGGAATTCAGGAAACATTTGTTTTCTTGAACCTTTCTTGCATAGTTCATGAATAATTAATGAAGTATGAATATCTATTTGACAATAAAGCACCCAGTTCTCTGTTTGATGTTTTAGCATCAATAAATAAATCCAACAACTGTTCTTAAACTGTTAAAGCCACCTAAAATACCATTAATTCACCCAAACATCTGAAAATACTTGGGTATAATTTACCAACTCCATTATTTTGTTGCTAATAATGGACGGATAAAACCAGTAATGTACCGTACTAATGTAGAACGGTAACTTAAATATACCAGTCTAGTTCATTACTTAGTCTCACTTACGTCCCGCTTCCGTGTGAAACGTAAGTATCTCGGTATATAACGACATGTAAAGTAAATGTTTTATTGCATTTAACAGTATAAAATCCGATTCCGATTATTCAACCAAGAAAGTTTTTTTATATAAAAGCTATACTTTACTGTAATACTAGTGCTTCTTGGCATACCTTATAAGAAGAAACGGATACTTAATATCACCCCTAATTCTTTCTTGAACAGATGGTTAACTCGTCTCATTACTTACATTCTGTACTTATTTCCTATTGCTATAGGGTGTTTGTACGCACTCTACAAATATAACACCATTTAACACATTTGTGTTGGTTAACTAGTGTGGTGACTAAATGTCTATATTTGTTGTATCCTGTAGAAAAACGTAGTATTTTGGTCCTCATCAAAATTCATGCGTGCCGAGCAAGTAATGGTTGTGGAAAGCTTAACTATCGTTCAGTTTCCAAAAAGTGAAGATATAAACATTTCAGTCCGTCTGATGGTCACATACTGTGGTTTGGTTGTACGCGATCATATCACAATACTTCAACTAAAAAGTGATTATGATAGTATATGTACCATACAGCGGCACTGCTCAGGGACAGAATTAAATATTTCGGTGTACGAAGAGCTTGGTGAAAAATATGCTCGGAAATATCAAGTCGCTTTGGATTCATTTCGCCGTACGACAGAATTCTGCTACATTTCTTTAATTCTCTATAAATGGAGGTAATTTACGCAGCGTAAAGTTCGCTACAAACGTGGTAAATCTGTTACATGTAAACAAATATTGAACGAACTCTTTTGATTCTCTGAAAAAATATTTTCTAATTCTATTACAACTGTTAGAATTCTCCAGTTAGCACAAATATTGGACGAACTACAGAAAAATCTAGGTAACTGAATTAGAACGGTATTTTGAGATCATGACGTCACAGTGTCTAATTCATAGACAGACAAAACGCTAATCTTATTGTGACTGTATTGATGTTAAAATCGTTTATAAATTATTAAACAATAGTCCATCCCACAGCCTGTGTTACATCAATGTTGACTGACGGAAGTTTTTATGTAAACAAAATATGAAATATGAATGATTCTATCGTTCAATCACCGAACAAGTCGGCCATTGTTCTCGTCAAGTATCGAAGACAAAGATCAGCCCGAGAACTGATTGATGTTTTTTCGAAAACTAAATTTAGCATAATTATTGTTGAAGGCATCCTGGCTTTTGTTACGGGAATGATTATTGTTGTTATGGTATCGCATGAAAACTGGCTTTACACAGAAGCCTATCACTTGACAATGACGCCTTTTTATGCTCCCGTATCGATATATCGGGGCATATTTATTGTTGTTGGCCTGCCTGCCTGTTTGTCTGTCTGTTTGTTCCAAAATTAACCTTACTTTTATAAAATCAAAACGCTTCAACCTACAATCATCAAAATTCATAATTATGTTGGATCTATATGACAACCTCTACAGGACCTGTGTATTTTCAGGTCAGTAGGTCAAGGTCTCGCGGGCAATGTGTTTTAAAAAGACGTCTGCTTGAAGTTGTGATAAAATGATAAGATACTTTTTTAACAAAACCTACCATTCTCTCGTTTCAAGTTGTAAATTGTCAATTGAGCGCTGCACCATGTGATTCCGTGCCGCTTATTGCGTCCAATCTAAATTATTATGCCATTACACTGATATAACCTCGCATGTCACAGCTTCCCAGACACTATCTATAGAAATCATAAGTAGATGTATAATAATATCATATTCCAAAATGACACAATGTAGTCACTAAACATGCGTTGTGTCAGAGAACCTTAGCGTATATGCCTTGACATAATAAAACAATTCTATGCTCATCTATTCTCCTTGAGTTCTTAAACGGCAGATTTGTTTAACTGATCTTGAATCTTGTCAAGAACTTGAGGTTCGTGACTTGATTGTAAAGCACGTGATGTTCATTTTTGTACGAAACTAAATCACTCGGGAAAATATCTCATCCATATGGGAACCGTATGAGTACAGTTCGTACATTTTATTTGCCGTGATACTTCAAACTATACGACAGCCTTGTATTTTGTATTGTGTTCTTTTATAAATGTTTTACCGACACTAGTTAATGAAATTACTCATTCTACTGACATATCACTAGGAACCAGCAACTTCTCCACAAATGGAGGAAAAATGATATTTTGTCGAATTTCCATTTAAGGGGGCCGGTACTAGAACCGGGTTCGCTGGGTTAAAAGTCGAGCGTCTTTATCACTAGAACCACGACCGCGGCCTTATTTTATGTTTACATCACTGTGTGTATGTTGTACATGTACAAAATGATATTCCGAACATGCAGGTGCTGAAGAGTGAAAACTTTTTGAGCTCCAATAAAACATCGCAAATTGCTAAGCTGTACAATGCATAAAGTGTACGATTTTATTGTTTTGTATTTTTCCAAAAAAACTGACAGTATAAATTACAGTGCCCACCAAAGAATCTGTTTTGTTGTTTTGGAATAATTAACAAAATTCTTGACTGGTCGTTGGAGGAGATAAGATGATTATCACTAGACGGTTTATATTTATTACAAACACGTGCTGACAATTAATAAACCACGTGGCACTGAGAGTAACACAATAGGAACTCTTCGGACAATTTCGCAAGTGAGATGCGACCAAGTTGTTGAGGATGTCTCGAGAATGTAGACCTATATGTCAAATGTGAAAAGTGAAAAATTGCCCTGACGGTCTAAATACTTTCTCACACGGATGGTAACTTCTGTACTTTATCATATAAATGTGGAATGCTTTTAGCATGATAAAACAAATGAAATTAAATTGTCTGAGTTTCGTTCAAAACGTGAATAAATTGATATCTGCTAATTATACAATTATTGAATTATACATTGAACTATGCCAAGTAAAAATAAACGCACTGTTTGATGTTTTTGGCATTGATGAAATAATTTCATCGCTCGTCTATGCGAGTTTTATTTTAATTTGTTTAGATCGTGCGTGTACAATGCAGGCCTACATCCGGGTTCTAATTCAATGACATTCGACATAAAAATGATTGTTTTTGTAATTAATATATTTTTCAATCGTCCTAATACAATTTAGCACCATGAATGCATTTAAACAATGAAACAAAGATATGTACACGTGTTGTACGCGTTTTTACATTAAGTAACCAACCTATATCTATAAACATTAAATTTTACCTGCACCAAGTCAAATCAAGATATAGACAATGACTGGATGCAAAATGTAATGAAAGATAACAATTATATAGTGTATGTACATGTAGTTTTATAATTAGTAAATTCACGACGAAATTACCTAAAAATAATAATTCGGGTCGATTATAGGTTTCTTGTTGTTAGATACTGATACCGACATTGTCTGTATTGGTTGTTTATACAGAACTTGATAAGAATCGATTCTGCTTTTATCTTTCTTTAAGTTATATAACTGTGATATAGTATGTCAGGCAGTAATGAAAAAAGACTATGACAATAATAATGTGTTTTTAAATTCTGTACACAATTGCACAATGTCCTATAATTACAATCTTCCAGACAAATGGTACAGACCACATATTAATACCTTCTATTCCCGTCTTTTATAACCGTATTGTAGAGAACACGACACTCTGTCGATGGATAATTGTTGTTATAAAACACGCTGTAGGCTTTTTGCTATAAATTAACAGAATAAAAACTCTACAGCTGGCAGGGTGTTGTGAAGAATGAAACGAACCAGATCAAGTCTGTGGGATAAATGTCACGAGAGTTCGGCTATACATCAACCATAAACTGTTTTATTGAAATAATTAGAAAATATATTTAAATGGCTTGGTGTTAATTAATTTCGACATTGAGATAGGCTTTTAGAAACGTTCGTTAACAATCTCATGTTTGATTAGTATCTTATACACTGCCAGGGAAAGAAACGATGAAAATGTACTAAATAATTCATTCCTGATCGTTGTTTAATCAGTTTATTTTACTGCCAGATATTTTTTATAGAAATGTCTTTGATTCTAAAAGAAGCTTAATGTTTAAATTTGATTGATATCTTTTCTGCTCTGTGACGTTTGCTCTCCACAGTTAATATAAGAAATTAAGGATAATAAAAACTTTAACAGAGACTAACAGGGAGAGTTTACGAATCTATTCAACTGTGAATTTTAAAACATTCTTACTAATTTCTTTCTCACAATTAAAATACATTACAGAGTGTAGTAATGTATGGTATTAAATTGATTAAGAATTATCAGTGAAGGAAGTATTTAGAACGTTGACATGTCTATTTATGTGAGAAAGTAGGCAGTTGCTTACGGAGGTTGGGAATCTAGTACTGGTTCTTCTCAGGAACGATGGTTAGGTGTACTGTCCACCTCATATGACTCGAGTTCTGACTGTTGAAAAGGGGAGTAAAACTCGATGAAACAAACAAACATAAAACGGTGAATATCTGTCACATAAGATTTGATATGAACAGATTTATTAATCATTTAATACAATAATTATGTATCAAAAAAGAACATTCGAATAGAACTGTTTATGATAGAAGTGCGCATGCGCAACACAGGATTAGCGTTTATCTGATAATACCCAATATTTTATGACAAGATACTCACGGGAACATTTATAATTACTGAGGTAATCATGTAATGTAATATATAATTGACTGTTACATTTATGTTTGTAATTACTGTTGATCAGTTTGGAAAGATTAGGTTTGTGTCTGTGTAGAAATTCTGGATAATTTCAGAAACTTCTCTGTTACATTTTGTATCGCTAATAGATAAATTATTCAAAAAGCGATCTATATCCGCCAGATTTCTAGTTCGGCATAATGAATGTCCGTGGTTTCGATATAAAATTAACCCTCTATTTCATGGTGAATTTTCTAGATCGTCTTGCTATCAAGTTATACGTAGGCTAAAATGAGAGGATTTTGGAGGATATTCATATCACAGACAGGAAGGTTGATGGAAAATATAAACCTCTACATCAGGTGACTTGTGATAAGAGATGTAAGGTGTACGTCAAACACCAGATCCTAACAATGTACCAATGATATTTGATGTAACGTGTACGTCAAACACCTGATCCTAACAATGTACCAATGACATGTAATGTAATGTGTACGTCAAACACCTGATCCTAACAATGTACCAATGACATGTGATGTAACGTGTACGTCAAACATCTGATCCTAACAATGTACCAATGATATTTGATGTAATGTGTACGTCAAACACCTGATCCTAACAATGTACTAAAGATATTTAATGTAATGAGTACGTCAAACACCTGATCCTAACAATGTACTAATGACATGTGATGTCAGATGTACGTCAAACACCTGATCCTAACAATGTACTAATGACATGTGATGTAAGATGTACGTCAAACACCTGATCCTAACAATGTACTAATGACATTTGATGTAAGATGTACGTCAAACACCTGATCCTAACAATGTACCAATGACATTTGATGTAAGATGTTCGTCAAACACCTGATCCTAACAATGTACTAATGACATGTGATGTAAGATGTACGTCAAGCACCTGATCCTAACAATGTACTTATGACATGTGATGTAAGATGTACGTCAAGCACCTGATCCTAACAATGTACTAATGACATGTGTTGAAAGATGTACGTCAAGCACCTGATCCTAACAATGTACTTATGACATGTGATGTAAGATGTACGTCAAACACCTGATCCTAACAATGTACTAATGACATGTGATGTGAGATGTACGTCAAGCACCTGATCCTAACAATGTACTAATGACATGTGATGTAAGATGTACGTCAAGCACCTGATCCTAACAATGTACTAATGACATGTGATGTAAGATGTACGTCAAACACCTGATCCTAACAATGTACTTATGACATGTGATGTAAGATGTACGTCAAACACCTGATCCTAACAATGTACCAATGATATGTGATGTAAGATGTACGTCAAACACCTGATCCTAACAATGTACTAATGATATGTGATAGGGCTGTCCCGATACAGATCTCAGCCGATACGATACGTATTGCGATACGGTACTAGCGATATGCGATATCAACGATACGATATTACAATATTTCAAAGTAATGAAAAACGTTA
Source organism: Lutraria lutraria (assembly GCA_964023205.1). NCBI lineage: Eukaryota > Metazoa > Mollusca > Bivalvia > Venerida > Mactridae > Lutraria > Lutraria lutraria. The sequence continues at coordinate 1,300,390 of OZ026848.1, forward strand.
AAATATTAGTGGTTTGGGGAACTATGCACATTTGTTTGGTGCTAGAAAGTCCTAATTAACTGTTAAAAAGGTGTAAAACTAAATTCGTCTTGTTCTTAAAGTCATCAATTTGATTCACATTTATGTTTGTTTATATTATGGAAATTAAATAATTATGAGAAATATTAGCAAGGTTTTATCCCTGTCCCATAAATTGCCTTATTTCAAGAATAGAGCCTAGTCATATAAAATTGTTTTTTAAGAATCAGGGTTATGATAGTCAAATTGATTAACAATACTAAATTAATAATGAACTTCTGTACCCTTCAACTTGGATGTTATGATGACGAGACATACGTGTTCTAAGGTTGCTAGTCCCACCACTATACTGGACATCGCGTTGACACTTTTAACAGACAACTATATACGGGTTTCTTTGTTTCATTAATCGGCAAACCAAAATGCTGCCGTATTGTATGTAAAATTAAATGGTGGCGTAATACAATTTATAAGTCAATATCTACTTGACAAAATCTGAATATACGAATCGAATTTGCTAATGTCTGTAAATGGAGTATGGAATCCCGGATATATGTTGCATAAGCATTGTCAATGATGATATGAGAGTAAATTCGCAAATCTAGTTCAGTTGTTCAACATTCTAAGAGTTTTTAAATATAAAATAAAAAAACCGCGATACGGCCGATACGAGACCTTCCTATACGATACGCATATCGTCAAGCACTGTACCGGTACGTACCGGTACGCTGCCATATCGGGACAGCCCTAACATGTGATGTAAGATGTACGTCAAGCACCTGATCCTAACAATGTACTAATGACATGTGTTGTAAGATGTACGTCAAGCACCTGATCCTAACAATGTACTAATGACATGTGATGTAAGATGTACGTCAAACACCTGATCCTAACAATGTACTAATGACATGTGATGTAAGATGTACGTCAAGCACCTGATCCTAACAATGTACTAATGACATGTGATGTAAGATGTACGTCAAACACCTGATCCTAACAATGTACCAATGACATGTGATGTAAGATGTACGTCAAACACCTGATCCAAACAATGTACTAATGACATGTGATGTAAGATGTACGTCAAACACCTGATCCTAGCAATGTACTAATGACATGTGATGTAAGATGTACGTCAAACACCAGATCCAAACAATGTACTAATGACATGTGATGTAAGATGTACGTCAAACACCAGATCCTAGTAATGTACCAATGACATGTGATGTAACGTGTACGTCAAACACATGATCCTAACAATGTACCAATGGCATGTGATGTAAGATGTACGTCAAACACATAATCCTAACAATGTACCAATGGCATGTGATGTAAGATGTACGTCAAATACCTGATCCAAACAATGTACCAATGTCATGTGATGTAATGAGTACGTCAAACACCTGATCCAAACAATGTACCAATGATATTTGATGTAAGATGTACGTCAAACACATGATCCTAACAATGTACCATTGATATTTGATGTAAGATGTACGTCAAACACCTGATCCAAACGATGTACCAATGCTATTTGATGTAAGATGTACGTCAAACACCTGATCCAAACAATGTACCAATGATATTTGATGTAAGATGTACGTCAAACACCTGATCCAAACAATGTACCAATGATATTTGATGTAAGATGTATGTCAAACACATGATCCAAACAATGTACCAATGCTATTTGATGTAAGATGTACGTCAAACACCTGATCCAAACAATGTACCAATGCTATTTGATGTAAGATGTACGTCAAACACCTGATCCAAACAATGTACCAATGCTATTTGATGTAAGATGTACGTCAAACACCTGATCCAAACAATGTACCAATGTCATGTGATGTTATGTGTACGTCAAACACCTGATCCTAACAATGTACCAATAATATTTGATGTAAGATGTACGCCAAACACCTGATCCTAACAATGTACCAATAATATTTGATGTAAGATGTACGTCAAACACCTGATCCAAACAATGTACCAATGTCATGTGATGTTATGTGTACATCAAACACCTGATCCTAACAATGTACCAATGACATGTGATGTAAGATGTACGTCAAACACCTGATCCAAACAATGTACCAATGTCATGTGATGTTATGTGTACATCAAACACCTGATCCAAACAATGTACCAATGTCATGTGATGTTATGTGTACGTCAAACACCTGATCCTAACAATGTACCAATAATATTTGATGTAAGATGTACGTCAAACACCTGATCCTAACAATGTACCAATGATATTTGATGTGAGATGTACGCCAAACACATGATCCTAACAATGTACCATTGATATTTGATGTAAGATGTACGCCAAACACATGATCCTAACAATGTACCATTAATATTTGATGTAAGATGTACGCCAAACACATGATCCTAACAATGTACCAATGATATTTGATGTAAGATGTACGCCAAACACATGATCCTAACAATGTACCAATGATATTTGATGTAAGATGTACGCCAAACACATGATCCTAACAATGTACCAATGATATTTGATGTAAGATGTACGCCAAACACATGATCCTAACAATGTACCAATGATATTTGATGTAAGATGTACGCCAAACACATGATCCTAACAATGTACCAATGATATTTGATGTAAGATGTACGCCAAACACATGATCCTAACAATGTACCAATGATATTTGATGTAAGATGTACGCCAAACACATGATCCTAACAATGTACCAATGATATCTGATGTAAGATGTACGCCAAACACATGATCCTAACAATGTACCAATAATATTTGATGTAAGATGTACGCCAAACACATGATCCTAACAATGTACCAATGATATTTGATGTAAGATGTACGCCAAACACATGATCCTAACAATGTACCATTGATATTTGATGTAAGATGTACGCCAAACACATGATCCTAACAATGTACCAATGATATTTGATGTAAGATGTACGCCAAACACATGATCATAACAATGTACCATTGACATATGATGTAAGATGTACGCCAAACACATGATCCTAACAATGTACCATTGACATATGATGTAAGATATACGTCAAACACATGATCCTAACAATGTACCAATGATATTTGATGTAAGATGTACGCCAAACACATGATCCTAACAATGTACCATTGACATATGATGTAAGGTGTAATAATCGTGCCCACTGCTCCTTGTGACACAGTAGAGACGAAGTATAAGAATTTTATGGACATTGTTGTCAGGATTGGCGAAACGATGAATAATAAAATATTCAAACATATTTTCCTTAAAAAGCAGAAAATGCCAAATTTACCTCTGATAACAACAAACAAGCAATAAGAAGAGCTTGTTACTCACAGGTGGTCAGTCATCCTGGTTTATTATATTTGCAAATTAAACAATCGCAAATTCTTCTTCTTCAAGCTTGCCAAGATACAACTGCGCAACGGGTCACTTTCGTGGAGTTGCGTATCCTTTGGGAAATCGACTAAATGTCTGTAACTATGGAACTCCATAATCAAGTTGTTCGTGTAATATAGAATGCTAGATATTATGTGATTACTGTAAATGTATCATTTAAGTGTATCATATTTAACCATCGTTGTCTGCAATAGTAAAATTTATTAACTTTATTCAGCGTGTGAAATTTGAATGTATGTTGATCACATATTACATGAACAGACAATAAAACGCTACAGGAAACCATTGCAACTGAACGTTATGATGTTAGCGCCTTAAAATACACAAACATTACGATGATTCGTCTTGCGGTTACATTTTCGCACACAAATGCGGTAAATTTACATTTTCGATTAGTGTTGTTTGCGGGGTTTTGACATTTGAAGGTATTAATTTTGTTCATTCACATAAAATCACCGTCATTTTTGTGGAAATAATCTGATACTTTTATTTAAAGATTTCTTGATATTCCCCGTTTTCTCGTAAATACTTAAATTATTGACAGAATTTGACAAAAACGTGTATGCAATCATGCTTCCATCCGTCTTATATTTTCACGGAGCAAAACATCAGATACATGTAATTTATTATGTATCTTATTTAAGAAGTCTGTAAGCGCAGTTCCAAATCCCTGAAAAGCTTAGGGATATACTTTGTGGATATAAAACTGTTAATCGCCCGTCCATCATTTGGTATCTACTCTAAAGTTTACCACAGTAAAAAAGGTACGAGAATATTTGGGGACGAAACGTACCCCCAAAGTTCCGGAAAGTTATGACCAAGCCGCTGAGTAATTGTTTACTTTGGGTTGACATTGTATATGATTGCTCCTGTACAGCTGATTCACGTATAAATTAATGACACAGTATCCATTTTACTGGTGTAATGATAAGCTATATCTAGACAAACTAGTTTTATGGGTTGTTTAAAAAATATTTCAAATTACAAGGTAACATCTAATTCTGGATTGATTGAAACGCAATACTTACTACAGACCTTCCTTATGTGTTGCTTTCGCGTTGGGGACATTCGTGTGTGTGTGGTATAAGAGTCTGTTTATAACGTTAGAGCACCGTGATTGAGACTGACTTGGTCGATTATCATATTCTGGTTAACATTACTGTCTTGAATAAATCTAGTTTACATGAACTACATGGGTCATGTGTAGACTGTCACACGTAACTTATGTGAATGCACGTGTATTACATCTGCAATAATTTTTAGAACTACAATGTATGCAATAACATGTATGTCTCATGCTAGTATCTCAACAAGTCTATCAACACATCAAATCTCTCCCAAGTTTGATTATACGTGTACATTATAACACCTACGTCTTCTTGCCATTCGAATTGAGGTATAGTAAATTCTCGATTATCCGAAACTTGGTGTTATCCGAAATTAATTTTCGGTCCCGATTTCCCCCTGTATATTTTAATGTAAAATAAACTCGATTATCCGAAACTTGGTTTTATACGAAATTAATTTTCGGTTCCAATTTCCCCATATATATTTCAATGTAAAATAAATTCGATTATCCGAATTGTATAATCCGAAACCATGGATTATCTGAAATAATATTTCGGACCTGACAATTTCGGATAATCGATGTTTTACTGTACATGTAAAGGTCATGTTGCAGGTACTGAGAGTCATGTTGCGGGGACTTTGCAAGCAAATTATAAAACGCTTTTTAAAATAACTGCAATGGATATTGTAATCAATAACTTGTCCAACAATATTTAATCACAGTATCTCTTACTGTCGGATTCGTACTTACAAATCGTAAGTTTAATGCATACAATATTTGATCACTAAAAAACAGCAATGCCCGTTAATGTAACCCGCTACTTGGCGTATATACTTCCTTCTCTCGTTTTGTTAATGTGACCGGAAATTAACCGCAGCAGTAACGGAAGTGGTTTTGATTGAATTTATTTTGTACTATATGCGTAATTGGTCGACGAAAGAAAAGATAAATGCTTTATAAAGAAGAATATAACAATTACGAAAGATTATTACATTTATCTGAAATAGAATCTAACACATTTATGTGATTGAATGGTCATATTATACATGTCCAGATACAGAGAGTGTTGGATGTATATATATGGATGTTGGAACCATATACAGTTACCATCCAGTCCATGTCAGCTGATACAAGACGGAAGTAGAAATCTTCTCTAATTGGACAATAAATATATTATTGTTTTCTATCACGCAGATGTTTTTGGCTTCTATCTGCTTGAAACGAATTTCAATTTGATAAATATTAGGATGACTGATTTTTTCCAGCTCGGTTTAATAATTTACGAATTATATGTATGGAACAGTATTAGTACAAAAATTACACTGTGCCTTCTGACATGCCGTCTTGCTTTTTACGTGCATATTTTTACATCCAAACGTTGCATATTACATTGTTACATTTTCATTCACGCATTAGTACAGAAATTACATCATGTGGTCTTGCTTTGTTTAATGTTTATATTTACATCCAACGTAGTTACATTTTACATTCATGCATTTGTTATTTTATCTTTCGTTATTACGTTCATATCTTAACATCCATCTTCTGAAATTGCTAATTTTGTGTTTTGTCGTCGAAAGTTTTGCTATTGTTTTTGGGGGTTTCATTGTGTTATGTTGGTTAGTATCGCCTTAAAATATTTTCGTCAGAAAACAATTCTGTCATTTCGTTTCAAGGGGAACAACTCTGAAGTAACCCGGGTACGGAAATTAACGAAGTAACATCGTTTATGAGTACTCGCTATTCGACAACTGGTTATTTTACAACAACTTCAAATTCATTAAATGTGTATGTTCATTTTTGACATTAGTACAAAATGATGTTTTAAATACTTATTAACGCAAAACTACGAAATAAAAAATAATACGAAACTATGCAAACGGCGACATAGACTCTGAAGTAAACTGGTACTCGTTGACTTGTATGTACAAAGCCTTTGTTGCACTGCAACATGGAACGGGACCCAGTTTTCAGTAGAGAAATGACGTCACGTTCGCTGACAATCAAGTGGGTCCGAAACGATTCATAAAAATAACACGATTCTAAAAATAGCTTGGGAAATTTACTATGTCGGGAACATGTCACTTGATGATACGATAACTATATACTGTCCGGGAACTGTTCTCATGCCAGTACAAGTTTATTACCCAAGTTCTTACAGTATCCAGGTAGTTGTGTTTTATTAACTAAATACAACTACCAGCAGCATCCTTGTATCATGATTTTGAATATAGACGTGTGACTTACCTTTTGATATGACTATAATTATATTCAGGGAATGTACATATACGGTATAGTAAGACTTTTTAAAGTATTTCTTGGCGAAAATGTTTACAATATTCGGATATAACGGCAAAGACCTGCAAAGAACAATGGTTCCCTGCCTTACGTTATAACAATATATTGATGACTTAGAATGGGACACAACTTTTGTAAGGCCAGCTTTAGTTTCGCATTATAATTTGCGCCTTCTTCCGATAATTACCGATGTTAAGAACAGCTAGCGCCACCCAGTGTCATAATTCATGGTACAAATTATGACATTAGGCATTTTGCTTGCTTACGTTGTACGTGCGGCATGCTTCGATGTAACATTTGTAACATGAACATGTTGACATTATCATTTCAGTAATTCATCAAGTATGTGATATAAATAAGATACGAACAATCAAATAAAGAGTGGACAATGTAGAAATATTATATGTTGCACAGATATATGAACCATGCATCAATTCATTTCCCATAATTACGATGTCATTCTGAAAAATGCGCGGACAATAGAAGTCAAAATATAGTATGAAATGTCAGTTGTGCGAATGGACAACGTAACAGCGCAAGGCCGCATGTCAGAAAGCACAATGTAATTTTTGTACTAATACTGTTCCATATATATGCATGTTTGTGGGATTATTATGATTGTAACATTTAACATTAGTATTCAATTACCTTAGAATTAAATTAAAATTCGAAATTAAGGAGTTTAATTAGAAGAAACATGAGAAGTTTCCATCAAATTCAAGGGCAAAAAAATAAAAAACGAGATCTGTGACCCCTCATTTATTTCCGCTTAAAACGTTTCAGTTATCATTTGCAATGATCATGTTTTCATTCTGCCTGTATGTCTGTGTGAAAACTGTACGTAGCAAACGTCCTTAAAAGCGTCTTAAAATATCGGATCAACACTTCATTAGATAAACGAGATGCCAAAAAGTGCGGGAATCAGATTGAAATACATGTACGTATATTCAGGATAACCGCTTACTAAATTATTCATACATTAAACACACTATACAGTCAGGGTAAACATTAACACCCACACTCACTCCCAGATCCGTATTTATACGGAACACATTATAATAATTATTTACTGTCTTATGTTTATGTATTCTTCTTAATGGTGAAATAATAGTTTCCTCATGTTAATTGTTGTAAATTATGAATATATTTAACCAAAATAGCAAAGAGACAAAATTATTCAATATAATTACTGGCTAGAAACAAACAGGATAGATTTCCCCCTTAGATTTGTTATGAACAGGTCAAGGCAATTATAAAAGTAAATTATGTTTTCTGAGAAAATCTAATTGGCCACCTTAATTTATAAGATAACCGCGGCTTCCAGGATTCTTTACAAATGGATTTTGATTACGGTAATACTATATGAAATACTACATGTTTACGGAAATATCATAGGTTAAACTAGGGAGCAACTTGAAAGACATATCTCAAATCAAAGTACTGAAAGCACTCATCGAAACTGAACTTACATAGCCTTGAACTGCTACTTGGAACAGGAACCAGTCTTACAAATTCACTTTCGTTACGTACCAAAATTCCTGCGCGCCGAGCTAGTGACTGCTATGGAAAGCTGAACTATTATTCAGTTTCCAAAAACAATTTTAAACAACCAGACGACAGCATTGACAGCCTATACTTAATTTAAATGCAGAGAACCAGGCAAGGTCGTAAAATCCAGTACGTACCGTGCTTTCCCGGGGAAAATAAATAAGGAACATCGGAAAAAGTAATGAATTTACCGGAGATTAATATATTTGTTGATAGAATCAACATCTAAATTTAATATATGACTCTATTGTCTGGAAGAAACGCGGAAAAACGTGTTAAATTTTACTGAAACATTGTCTGTGATATAAATTATCTGTGACATAAACATTAAATAAAATTAACTGATGAACTCACACTATGTGCTATACTTTGTAAATCGAAATCGTATAAAAGTGGGTTTGCTATATTTACACCCACACCTGTTCCAGTTTTAATCTCAAAATTCGGCAGGCAGATTTTGGAAGTACAAATGTACATGTATTCATATTTTTAATAGATTTTCCGTAATAGAAAATGATTACCATGAGCTTTTAAAAAACAATGACAATCCTTTGAGTTATCCTCCCTTTATATTTACATTAAATGTCCATAGGCGTTACCGAATTTTGAAAGATTAAAATAAAGAACATTGATTTCAATGAAAACGCATGGAAAAAGGAGCAATAACTCAGTATCAATCTAATTTGATAAAGAAAAATATATGTCAGCTCGATGTAATTTACATAAATTAATATTTTTCCATTTTTCAACAAGGGCAAAAACGCTTACAAAAAAAAATCAAAATATGTCGTAAAATAAATTAGGGTATCCGACTTGTTCATAAAAGAAATAATAACAATTTGGCAATGTTATTTTTGTGATAACGACATTTTTGTGTAGCATGGAGCATGCGTAGATACATCAGAGAAATACAAAACTAGGGGTCTAATACATTAACGACTATACTATTATTCAGTTATTTCGTGTCGACTCAACATTTGTGTGTTTATTTGAGTACATGCGTATTTAACTAAAAGCTACGTACCATTGGTTAATCGTTATAATGACTTGTGAATAGACGTTTTGTGGTTTAAAATTCAGGGACGTTTGAACTTAAATCACGAATCACGTGGTGTTAGATTCCTGTTTTCTTTGATATTTTTGGCTTAACATTTTCTGAGCATTATTTAGATTGAAGATAATTCTTGGCATATCAATTTCTAACGGTTTCGCTAAAATCAGAAAATAAAGACCGACTTGGAATGCAATGTCAAATTAATTGATATGTTAACTTGAACCAGTGCCACGGCTATCAAGTCTACAGAGAATGTCGATATTGAACATCATGATTAGTTCCTACATATGTCGGTTTTAATCACTACTTCGTCGTTTTAGTCATTCGGTCGAACATGTTATGTGGCGGAGCAGGAATAACAGAATGACCCAAGTTACCACGCCCACAATTTCTGTCTGGGCGTCTAATTATCGCTGTACTGTACTTATTATGCTACAAAATGCAGTGTTTTACCCATGCAGCAGTGCGATATCAGTAATTACTACTTTCGAAGATCTACCTATGATGTTATATATCAATTATCACCACGTATAGTTCACTGAAAGAAATTACCAGAACACAATGTAAATCGTCTGTCAGAATGGTTTTGTTTCTTGTGAAAGAAATAATCTATTTCGAGTTACCAACTATATATATAATTCACAATGGTCTTAATTAATCAATGATAACAAAATAAGACCGATACGATTTATAACTGTGTCTATATAATTGACGAGAGCTAGGCTGCACGATATCAGACAAAAAGGCAATAAATCAACAAAATGGAACTTAGGGATTTTCTGTTTTTGATCAATTATAGCGCATCATATATCTTATTTGATAATTACGATCTCTGAGTGACATGCTTATGTTTTATGGTGTCAAGATAATAAATCCTTCATTTAAAGTTATTAAATGATCATTTTTTCTTTCATTGATAAAGATGAATACTTTGATAAATGGGATTTTAACGACATTTCGCGTAAATCCATATTTTAAAGTGAGATTTGGTTCCAAGCCGCGAGTGCCACAGACGGTGAAATAGTTGTAGATTAATTCCACGTAGTAAAATCTTGATACCCCACACAAAAAGTCCTCTTATTAAGGTGAAATACAGTAAACCTCAATGATCCGAAATCGTATTATCCGAAAACCTGGTGTTTTCGAAATGAATTTTACGGTCCCCGATTTCCCCCTATAATAAAAATTATGTTTCAATGTAAAATAAACTCGATTATCCGAAATGTATAATCCGAAACGATGGATTATCCGAAATAATATTGAGGAGATATTTATTACTGGTCGTTATTGATGTAATATCGAAATGGTCGAGAAAGCGAGGTTTTAATGTACGAACATGGATAATTTGTCATGTATAAAATTCGTGACAATAAATGTAACACTTTGCTGAAGAATGGGGCTACCTTATATTGAGTATTACTGTCAGACACTGTTTGGGGTTCATAATTAATGTCTGAAATTATTTGACCACATAAAATACATGAAGTCGTATTTTGGTTACCCGCCCGACCCCTTGTTTGGCACCTACACTATAGCTTCTATATTCTGTCAATAAACTTAGCGTTAATTAATATTTAAGATAAACACATCAATACTGTAGAATTTTTGTTCCGAATTATTAGAAATAAATTTCATTTCTGAATATATCGAATTAACAAAATTTCACGGAACTGAATACACATGTATTCATTTGGTCGTACTGCATAATGTGTAACCTTATTGCGTTTGTACAAATCAACATCATTAAGCGGGTTTTATGCTTTATAACTTCTAAACTAAACCTAAGCCTTACCTTGTCCCATGCAAGGAACCACCAATCTGCTGGTAAAAGATACATAGAGAAATCAAAACGGTTTGACTGACTTCAACCTCTAACATCGTCCCTCCACACGCCTAACGCACTTCTATATATACTACTCAAAATTTGATAAGGATCACTTTTTATTCTGTATGGCATTATCGTCAATTTTGGATTACATACATAAAATATGAGTTTTGGTTATTTTCAAAGATACCTGCATATCATGAGTGCAGTATATAATCCATACATTGAATCATTCGAGCGTAACGAGCGTCAAAATGAGGATAGGGTCAAAATTAGACATTTTATGGGTATGTGTGGGGAATACAAACTTTGAGGAAAATGCGCAAAAGTGCTAACTTTTGTTTTTAGTATCGATACTGATGTCTTCGTGCGTCAAAAACAGCCTGACATCGACTTCTCATGCTTCTACTGAGCCGTAGAATCTTTAATTGTGGGATTCGAGCCCGTTCTTCCGCAAGTGCCTCTCTGAGCTGTCTGGTGGTTGTTGGCTGGACAGGACGCTCAGATATCGCTCTCTGCAGCATACCACAGTCGTGTTCGGTGGGATTTAGGTCGGGAGATCGAGCGGGCCAGTCCATTCGAGCAGTAGTTTCCCTTTTAAGGTACTGATTGGTGTCAGTGGCCCTATGAACACGGGCATTATCGTCCATGAAACTGGACTCTGGACAGGTAACACCAGCGTATGGACGAACATGAACTTCCAAGATATCATTTACGTGCCATTTACAACGGTTTGTAGGTCCATTGTCGACCGAAGCATGTTAGAGAGCATCTACAATGGGCTCATGGTCATGTTAGATGGACCCTACAAGACTGCAACCCTGTATTATACTCTGACGAGTCCAGGTGCTGTGTCGACTTCACAGATAGACGTGCTAGAGTCTGGAGAAGGAGAAATGAACACGTTGAGCCAGTTTGTATTGCTGTGCATGACCGCTATGGTTGTGGCTCATTTTTGGTATGGACAGGCATTAGCATTCAGGGAATGCCCGTGCTCATAGGGCCACTGACACCAATCAGTACATTGAAAGGGAAACTATTGTTCGAATTGAATGGCCCGCCCGATCTCCAGACCTAAATCACATCGAACACGTCAGGGATATGCTACAGAAAGCGATATCTGGGCGTCCTGTCCAGCCAACAACCACCAGACAGCTCAGAGAGGAACCTCTGGAAGAACGGGCTCGAATCCCACAATTAAAGATTCTACGGCTCAGTAGAAGCATGAGAAGTCGATGTCAGGCTGTTTTTGACGCACGAAGACATCAGTATCGATACTAAAAACAAAAGTTAGCACTTTTGCGCATTTTCCTCAAAGTTTGTATTCCCCACACATACCCATAAAATGTCTAATTTTGACCCTATCCTCATTTTGACGCTCGTTACGCTCGAATGATTCAATGTATGGATTATATACTGCACTCATGATATGCAGGTATCTTTGAAAATAACAAAAAATCATATTTTATGTATGTCATCCAAAATTGACGATAATGCCATACAGAATAAAAAGTGATCCTTATCAAATTTTGAGTAGTATATTTCTTAACATACTTACGCTTCATTCTCACTCTAATAGTCATAGCAAACAACAAACACTATAAACTTTGGTTGAGATTTATTATCATCATATGAATCAGGTATAACCGCCATAAACTTGTACCGTTATTAAGTGTAGAGAGAAATATAGTTTTCTGAGTTTGAGTTTACGAATTAAAAGAAAACTATTTTCCCTATTGCACGGACAGTGCACGCGGATTTCACGCAATATATATGGCGCAATGCAATATCGTGTTGTTTTAATAAAGTGGTCATTCACCTTTGCGAGGCGTAACTGAGCGGACGCTAAATTTTTCGTTTTGAAAAATGATATTATATACTTTTGTTAGTGTGAGTGTAATGAATAACAATGATCTTACTTTTCTGTTTATCAAACTGAATTGCAAATATCTGTCACTGGAATAAAGCGGATATGTTTTATTTTCGTCTTTACCAAGTAATGAAATGTACTAGAAATGATTATTTCATGAAAGTTTATATTTATCTAATGCAAAGTTCTGTAGTTAATCACTGTTAAAACAAAAGGAATTAGAAGAGTTTATATCAGAAATGAGGCCCAACATTTAGTGACAGACAATTGACAAATGGACACAGTTTTCCAGAATAAAAATCTCTGGTTTTTACTGGGCGGATCTGGTCGCATACTGATTTAAGTTTATTAACACCGCTGGGGAACACATGTATGTAACATTAAGCTTTTCGAATGTTGAACTATTTTATTATGTTAAAAGTAGAATAATATGATATTTGTTAGACTTGTATTGAACTGTAATGTGCACAGATTGCGCCTCGCAAGTGCTTCGTGCATTACGATTATCAAATGATAATTTGAAAAGGGGTTTGTTGTGAAGTCGGTACGCGTAAGGGAATTACCGTAACTGTAATACATGTAATTTAATCCATTTGTCTAGATATGTCGATAGTATTGATGTTATATGTATGATTCTTCAAGAATAAAAATGTTTAAACCTAACAACTACCAACTTCTCACTTCAATGGTTAGATGTGGAGGACACGTAATGTCTTCAACAATTCGACCATTGCAATGTCTTCAACAATTCGAACATTCGAGAATGCTTATGAGTGTAATCATTTCTAACCACAGTTTGTAACAATCGCAAGTGGTAAAATTGTAAAAATATCTGCATAAAACACCACGATTTGACCCGAAATTACCATAAATGAAGAATGTATGACAGTTTTAGCATCACAGGTCAGTCACTACCATCAATATTCAAACATATCATCCTTTGTTTTCAGTGCCGTATCAGGATGAATTGTGAACAAGTATTTAACACATCAAAGTATTTGAGTGAACTGGAAACAGTAAGTATAGCTTCTACTTAAAATTGTTTATTGAATTAAATCTGTATCTAATATAACTCAGTGTACCGGTCATAAAGTGAAGTTCTTTCTTTCTCCTGGTTTAACGACATTTGCAACATTATTTAAGTCATATCGTGGCGGGTAGTTATCCTAACCAGCTTCCCTGGATTTCATTTAGGCCTTAACCAGCACCAACTTTATTCTATCCGCATGCTACTACCTAGCCAACCCACATAATTCAGAGGAGGAATACAATTTAACATAGGATGTTATATTTTCAGTTAAATTTGTCGCGGACTGTGTGAACCTCGCCCGGGGTTCGAACTCACATCCTCTTGATTAGTATACCAACGCTGTAACCGGGTAGGTCAAATGACGTTCTAGTACCTATTATACACAAGTACTGGAATCTAACAGAGTTCATAAATACAACATGGACATGTATAATTGTATATATATGGTTCTGTATGGGAATAAATCTAGACGATACGGATAGTCTGTCTGTTAAACTGGTTCCCATTGAGTCTGTCTGCACCTTTGGTGCACTGCAACACGGAACGAGAACCAATCCAACCTCAGCAAAGACAGGATTCCAAACCCTGACAACTTAACGACCTTGAAATTATGTTTATACGATGTTTGTTCTTTGCTCTCGATTCGTTTTCCAAAAAACAATAAGGCTGCAACGGGTACCCGAAATGTCTGAAATACTCGAATCCATCTTGCGATTCGCGAGTACGGATCCGAATTTGTAATATCGGTCTGATTCCGATATACGCAAGATCGACAACTCCTGGTTGAAATATGCTTTGTCCTATTTTATCGACTTGCGCTTAATTTATGTGATATAAGATTTTCGTCAGCACAATTCTGATGGCACCTAATCGCATGAGAAGCTATTGCCATGGTTAATACGTGTGAACAAACCTTTATAAGACTGAATATGAATCTCTTGGACTGTCTTAGCTGATAAGAATGACAAAGTTTAACCAGTCTCTGAAGAAAATAATTATATGTTTATCTTACAGTGCCATTTTATGTATGTGTATCCATGCATTTAAACATATAAACTTCATATAAACTGTAAACTTCTATTTTATTTTTAGTGCTGGAAATTAATTGATGCATTATATAGATTTATACTTTGTACTGTAGCATAATGCCAGTTTTAATATCAGACATGTTTGTTTTGTAACAGATGGTACAATATTATTAATACAATCAAGTGTTTGTTGTGCTCTATTGTTTTCTGATTGTTTTACCAAAAAAAGTTGTTATTTATTAATCATCGACAACTCATACAACATGTTTATTGTTTCAACTTAATATTAATGCGAATAAAAGTTACAGCTATTCTGAGTTGTATTGTAAAATAATATTTAGCTGTTTGGTTATTTTCAATCACATATGACACGTACACAGTATTGCAGATACGTCATATTTGGTCTCCAGGGGGGGGGGGGGGGGGAGTGGGCTTAATTTTCGGAACGTTCGGTTATTTAGGTGTGTTAAAGTTGTTTTGGCAGTAATAATCCTTAATTAAGTAATACCGGCTTACTGAGGCGAGCCGACATAATCTATGAGAATTAATTTTATATAAAAATGAAGTTTGTTTGTGAAGTTCGAATGCGGCGAATCAACATTAAATTTAATTATTTTCAAACATAATTTCATTATTAACAAGTTCATGGTGATATTCAACGATAAGGACTTTATTGCGTGCAGTTCAATGATATCGTGCAGAAGTGCTATTGACGTTTTAATCTTAAAACAAACTCGAACAAAAATACTTCGAGGGCTCCAAAGTATTGCAAATTAAAAACTAATATTCACAGTTAGGTGTTATAAGTATCAATTCAAGGATATTAAGTTCTTTCAATAAATCATGAATGACGTCATCATAAGACACTAGCTAAACAAGGGACTCTTTTCCTGAATAATAGTATTTTGCACTCACCTTATCAATGTTAAAAATGTCATAAAGAAATAGCCTTGTGGAATTAAACCATACGTGCCCATATTGTATTTCTTAAGATAAAACGATATTGATAAAACTGTTTTCTCTACAAACTGCACGTAACGTTACCAAGGTTCACTTATAGATTTTGTACAAACCGCGCAATCATTTTGAAAGGACAAGGTCGTTGGGAATCGTGACGAGGTGGCTTATTTATTATCAATCCCGTCCATTCAATTTTCTCATAGTGTAATTCAGTTGATCTATAAACTACATTACAATGGCCATTCAGAACTATTCGGCGTTTGTCTAAAGAGCAAATTAGGACTTAATAGGCAGGTCGCCATTTTGTTGTTGTTGTTGCTCATGGGCTACTTTTCATCATTGTTGACCACGGGAATACAATGATGTAAATAACCCGTTTCTCTTTCAATGAGAACTTGATGCTCATTTTATCAATCGCGAACGACATACATGTTTGAAAGTCTGTAGTTCTGAGAATTATTCTTGAAAACTAGTACCTTGTGTTGAAAAAGTAGTGACCGGAAACCGCATAACCAAAATGTGTAACCCTACACTTATGTAGGAGGCGTATTTCTCAGTTACGGAAATGTACGAGTAGTTATCATTGTACGATGGTTTGTACGGGTGATTTTTAACGTACAGATGATAAGATTTATCTTGGAGAATGGCCATGGACCGAAAGAGGTTACTAGTAACTTGTAATACAGGTAACATACGATACATTGACGCATACACAACCCTATAGAGTAAAATTGTTTATCAGGCTCATAAAATTCTCCTATAAATTACTGACGAGCCCCTTCTTGTCACCATAAGTCTCTCCAAATCTTTTTTTATATTTTAGGACGTCGTGTATTTGACTACAGAGGAGCAGAAGTATTTACTACACTTTAAAGAATTGGAATGTCGATGTCGGATGAAAACAGAACCAGTAGTATTAGAAGGTATAATATTTTCTCTGTAAGTCTTATAGATTGGGTGACTTAACCTAATACACAGGAAGTCGCCTGTATAGTCATATACATATGAAGAAATCATGCATGATACATAAAATATCCATAATTCTTTCCCAAAATGATTTTGTGTCTTTTTTCGAATATTAAATAATCATTTGCCACTTTTCATTATTTAAACCGTTCAGAAAATTTCCAATCTATTTATTGATTAATATTGATATTTATGTTTTACCAAGTACCACTTCGATTACTATTAATTTTATTATTCGCTTTAATACAGTCAGCAATATAGTTTTATTACATTTTAAGTAATTTAGGGTTTTATTATAAGTTCCAATTATCTTGATATTTTATATGTATATACATGTATCTATATTGTTATTAATTCTAAGTCACTTCTTTTGATCATTATATGAATTAATTTTGCAGAGTCTATTTATCACCAAATATAGGCTTCCCTTTAAAAAAGTTTCTTTGCGGTATGCCCAACCTTACCCAGAGGTTTTCAGTGGGTAGGTTAATGTAGGAAATATTTTTAAATTTTACAATTTACATTTTATATGAAACCCACAATACATACCAGAATGCTATTTTTATTGAAAAAGGCTAAGACACTTAGATAGGGGACATTTTGGTGAGTTAATATAGCGTTACCACAAACAAACTATTTTATAAGTACGGCCTTAGTCATGATTTGGCTTCTCGTGATCATTTTAGTACTTTAGAAGCAAAGTGTCGAATCCATGATTACTTTTTTTGGTATAATTATCAACGGGGCGGGGGGGGGGGGGGGTGATCGGTGGTTTGATGGTAACGCATTTGATTACTATTCGAAAAGTCGTTGGTTCGAATCTCGACTCCGACTTTTGCTATTTCAGGGACGCTTTTGAGTAACTTTTCGAAAAGAGTAGGGATATAAATGCCCGGTTCTCCTGTATCTTATTTCTCCCTCTTTTAGGCGGCTCTGAAATGACCATAGTTGTCGAATGGGTCTTAAAATAACATAATAATTATTTATAAACTGTGACACGTATTGACAGGTTCATACTGTAACAGAACATGGGATGATGTGATGTGTTGGAACGATACAGTACCAGGGGTGACTGTTCAACAACCATGTGCTTCGTACATCAACAGTTTCCAAAAATACAGTAAGTATAAAAACGGAATATAAAACAGGGAGCAGTCAAATTTGTAAACAAAGGTCACCCTTGAGAAAGAAATAGTGTGGCCTTTATTGACAGGTGTCCTTTATTCAGAAGTCGTTTTGTTCTGAATAATCACTGACGATTATTAAAAGAATGGCTTTTATTCACGGGGTTTATTCGGAGATGGTCGCTAACACAAGTTTGACTGTATTAAGACAATTTTCCATTGTGAATCCAAACGACTTAAAATGAAAAATAAGTTTCATTTCTCTAAATGAGAGTAAGTTGAGTTTTTCTGTCGTCGAAGAAAATCTAAATTTCTTTCGCAAATCGGTAAAACGGTTTGTTCGGTAATAACGGTTTCTCTGACAAATTTCCAAAACTAATTAATGTGTTTAAATATCAAGATATAGACAGATAAATTCTACTCATTTTACACAAACAATGAAACAGTGACTTGATGTTCTCACAGATATACTTCAACAGGAGCAGGACCGTGTTTCATAACAATATTAAATTTCAAAAATTACTTACACGTGCCAATTATTAAGCCAATTTATCAGAGAATTGTTTGAAACGAAAGGACAATGATACAGTAATCTGAGACTCTAGTAGCTCTGATATGAATTTTAATATATTTTTTGTTTATTTACTAATTGTATTGGTGCCGCGTCAGTGGTCCAGTAATTAGTGCGTTGGTTTAGTAGACCGGAAATCCGGGTTCGATTCCTAGTCGCGGCAGATCATACCGTTCCATAAAAATTTACAAAAATGTCTATTTTTCTCCACATTTACCTAATGGAAGGGTAAGTAAGTGCTGATTAGAATACCGAACGGTCAGGGAAAACTGGTTTGGTGAATCGGCCGCCGTATATTATGAGCTGAACAAATGTTGAAAAACGGTGTTAAACAAAAAGATATAACACGTTAGTGCTATATATCTGTGATATGTAAAAATCTCCAGTCGTACGTCGTACTGGGTCAACAGTTATGACCCATTCGGTCACTTTTCAAGCTTTAACGTCACTGCATGGTGGCTGAACTGGTGAACTTCTCTGATAAGGTGCGTGTATGTTTCGTACAGTCACCATATTGTTGTCGTGATTGTCCAAGACGATACGTTAAGCTTAACTTATAAAGACGAATCATTTTGTAATTGAAATACTAGTATAATGAATGTTTGAACTTTCTATTCCAAACTCACTCATCAACATGCGTTGTTGCATCAATTTGGATTTTGTTTAATTGAAGACTTACCCAGGAATCTAGATCGATTCAAATTCGTTGCAAAATGAAGAAAAATCATAATAATGTTGAACAAAATGCACAAATTAGATACGCGCTGTCTGCATGCATTATGTACGCAGATAATTAACACTGTTCTTAGAAACTTTCTTGCTTTCTTTCCAAGAAAATAAAGAAATTTGGGAATTATTGTTGGCGAGTGTTCCTCTAGGCATGACCTTTGGAAGAACATAACATAACTGAACAGAACAGGAGAATTACCTCGTTCAATTAATCACCTATCAGTGATCAGACATATGCATCTTGAATGTAGCCTAATTATACCTGGTTGAACTTAGCTGAAGAAAGTTTGTTCTGCGATTGAAGAGAATTATCAAACGGATGATGTTCTTACAACTACAAGTATAAATAAAACTGATTATCTACGAAAACATTACAAACATGTTTGGTGCATTTTGTTTTAACGTATACGTTACGGTACAACATCTCCAGAGTGGTCCTCTTTTGAGCAACATGCTACATTCAACAACAGCATACTTTCCCCACTGTATGATTTAACTGTCAATTAAAGCTCTTTCAAGCAACAACCTCACAACAACAACATAATATTGCTGCTCCCAAAGGGTGTTGCTTTAGAGAGTTTGTACTGTATATAAAACCATAATTTGGTGCATTTTGTTTTAATGTATACATTACATGTGTATAATTATACAAAAATGTTTTCCTTCTATCAGATTATGCTACAAGAACATGTCTCGAAGATGGTACGTGGTATAAACTTAACGACAATACAACTAATGGTTGGACAAACTTCAATGCTTGCCTATCATCCCATGTAACAGAAACAGATAGTAACGATGTATCCTTCATTTTATCTGTAAGTATACACATGTATGAGAACATCCTGATGTGCATAGAAAAAGCTAAGAACATAGGCGAACAAGGGTAGAATTTTATTCAAAGGTTCACACCGTATACCCCGAAGAGCCGAACACAGTTGATCAGGCGAACACAGTTGCCAATAATTTTACAGTTTCGAACGGAAAATAAGTATCGGCTTAATTTATAGTTATCCTGAAGGATCCAAACAAAACCAATCATGTACATTTATTCGCTATTGAAAAAGGAATAAATACTCGAAATTGTTAGGAAAACCGTGCATTTTTCAGCGAGAAATCGCTAGAAATGTCTGCTATTTTTTAAAGAAAACGCGTCATCTGATGAATGCATATCCATAAATGCATTTTTACACAAAAGTGAACCTTTTTAAAGATACCATCATTTACTCCAATCTATTTTCTCTCAATATGCGACATCCCAGCTTTCCATTCCCATTTTCCTCAGAGATATTGATGCATAAAGTCGGTCTGCCCTCGTATTTTTGAGAACGTCAAGCACAGTTTTGGGGGCAGTAAGTCAAAGTAACAAATTGGCGTGGTCTGAAACTTCACACACTCTGATAAAAATGCAACATAGGCCACATTCTAGAATTCAATTGCCGGCGTACAAACATTTAAGTCTTATACTCTTCTTATACGCATGCGCATTGTGTGATATTCATTGTATCTGGTAACGTGCGCTACATATCTAATGAATTTTGATGGGATGTTTATACACGGAATTAGCATAACTGCCGCATTTATGTTTAAATAAACACAAACTGACAAAGCCTTTCCGCACATTTGTATTATTTTATATTTCAGAAGCACGTTCGAGACTTAAGAATAATGTATAACATCGGATATGCTCTATCCCTCGTTTCATTATTTGTGGCATTTTTCATCATGGTCTATTTCAAGTGAGTAAATATACAAATATATGCACGAACAAATACATATATAATACATATCTATAGAATAATATATCGAAACTTAAATAGGCTATGTTCGGTGATGTCTGTTGAATATTAATCAAATTCTCAGTACAACAAAGGTCATTTGTCGTAATAATGCACTTTTGATCTACCAGGGAATCATCACACGGCATTACACGCGCCATTATGTATTTTTAGCTAAGGAAAACATTAATTTTCAGGCATTGACAATAATAAAGTAATTCAATTATTCAACGAGAAAATCATCGTCTGATACCCAAGGTGGTTGCCTCCACTCCGCTACGCACATCTTAAATCTGAACGTAGCGGAGCGGAGGCAGTGACCGCGCATATCCGACGATGCGAGAAATTTGAATTATAAGATATAAAATGTATATTGGCTGGAATATTTCTCTTTGATCGTGACCGCTTACAAAATAGCAAGTAAACAGAATAAACAATTTTACGCCATGAACTTTTACAATTTCTTGTATGTTTAAGTGCAGCTACATTGTTTTGGCATTCAAACTTTAAGGTCTTTACGGACTTACCTAATTTGGTTTCAAAACAAAATGTCAAATGCAATCCGTAACTTTGAAATTACCGAATAGTCCGTAATGAACGCTCTATTGATCCTAGTCAGATTTCAAGTCAACGTAGCTCGTACAATTTGAAGGATTACTGCTGCATTAACTTTGAGTCACAAAGAGATGGGGCGTTAATTAGGAGAAGTTTGTTAGGGAATATCCGATATAATGATCCTCACCAAGGAAGGCTAGAACAAATAGTCTAGTAAAAACAGTCTAGGTTAAC